>JAHSUH010002954.1:0-90054 GCA_025388415.1 Cynanchum wilfordii | reverse complement strand
GATATCGCGGGCTTGTCGATCGTACCCATCCGCCGCCGCTGTCAACCCCACTTACGCCAATCGACCCTAAAGAAGTGTACGTCATGGGAAGTGATGTCCTCCCTGGGTTTGACGAAGGGGATATTCTGCGATTCGACCCTGTACGGCAGGTGTGGTTTGCGGATCATTCAATCCCGTTGGAAGGGGTCGTGCTCGCGGCGATGCGGCCGTACTGCAAACGCGCACGGGAGTCTGATCCGCAAGATCCTGGATGGGTTACTCGGCTTGTCTCTGTTAACAACAACAACGACAATAAAGACAAGAGCGTGGAGACGTCAGCGTCCCTGGGCAGGCTGGCCTTTCCCGTTCCCCCACCTACGCCCGAGCAAGCGGCTACGATGAAGGCCAATCCTGGTAAATACAAACTCGTACACGAGTCGATGGGGAATTTTTTCGTTTATCGTTTTAAACTGGACGGGACGACGTACTACCACGGCACCACCCCAGACTTCGCGAACCCGAATAAAAAATCCCTTCCGATGATTGCTTCCACGGATTCCTTGGCCATTAACCCATCACCGGAGCTGCCTTTGCTCGTCTCCCCAGCGGGCTCGGCGAACTTCGAAAGGAATACCGTCAAAAAGGCCAATTACCCTTCAGGGGTGTCTGCAGCCGAGATGGCCGCGGTGTCGGCAGCTCATAAAACGAGCACGTCGTCCGCCAACGGGAAGGCGCGAAAATCGATCCTTAACGCGCTCTTTTTGAATTCTAAGAGCGCCGAAGACGACTCGACGGCGGACCCGCTGCGCGCCGCCTCGGGGCCTTCCTCACCAACTAAAAGGAACGGCTACCTCGCCAATCGCGTAACCTCCGCCGCCATCGAGGCCGCGAGGACTTTTATGCGAAATCTATATAATTACGCCTATAATTTATCCACAAGTGTCGCCCCTTTGGGCAGCGCGGTGAACTCAACGGCCGCCCCTAGCGTGGATAAGGCCCTAGCTGTTGTTAAAAATTCTCCGACGTCGGAAAGCCCATGCTTTTCTCCTTGTGTAGTCCAACAACAACAACAGCATACTACTACTTCTATGAAAAGTGAAAAAAGTAATTTTCCGACGTCAAACCATAGTAGCGTAGGGGGTTTATCGGCACGCCATGTTCGCGTGCTTTCCCGCGGCGAGGGAAGCCTTTTCGAGCTTTCCGAGTTGAATGAGTTTCCCTCTTCAGAGGGAAATCATTCTTCTCCGAATTTACAGCTTCCACGGGCCCCAAAGCGGTACACGGAAAAAGGCAGCTACGTGTGGGATTGGCGGCAAGTCGAGTCGGAGACTGTTGAGGATACCAACCCGTTACACCCAAAGGGTGAATAAAAAAAAAAAAAAAAAGCTCTCATAATAATCATAATAAGAAGAAGAAAAAAGAAAACGCTTATTGATCAGGGGGGAGAAGGGGGTACGCAGGTTTATAAAAAAGCACAGAGAATGGAAAGTGTTTGGTGATTCACTATGCGTTCCATAATACATAGGACACCTATGGTGTAGCGTATTTGTCGCAATTCTACTATGGCGACTCGTAATTGGTTCGCCTTCCTTATTTACAATTCATTGTGCAAAATAGCAAGATGGGATTTATTAAAAAGAGTTCTAAAAAATAAGCACATAAAATAGGTGCTGCGTGTGTTTTGTATTTTATTTTTATTTTTTAGGTATAGTTCACATGAACCCGCGAAGAAGCCGGTCATGCCATCGTGATGTTGACACTTGCTGCTGTAAGTTTAGTGGGCAGGTGGTGGAGAGAGAGGCCAAATATCAGAAGCCTTTTTTCCCACCTTTTTTCGTCGGCTAAGTTGTGGAGATGATGGCCGCTGTGAGCATTTCAGATGTGTGGGCTTTGGTCTAATGGGTCTGTCTTTTAAGTTACCATTTGTAACTTCCATTGGATAGTATAAACATTTCTGTGCAATTGTTTAAACTTACAACAATTATGATCGCTGCTAAAATGCGTCGCATCTCAGGCGTTGTCATGATGCATATAATTTAAAAGAAACCGTCTAACTAAATAAATATATGCGTATTTCAAAAAAGAAATGTCGCAACGGTATTTGTAAAGAATTTAAAATTGATTACGTTTTGATAACATAAGACGTCGCAGGCAGCGCACCAATCCCAATGCGCATCATTTAGAGATCTTCTCACAGATTGTTTTGATCGCAGTGCTTTCCATCCCCCCTATTGACTGATATACAAACATATATTAATAATTTATTAGGGAATTCATCAAAAAAGGGCAAAAAAACAAAAACTGAGAAGTCTCTTGCAGAAGTAGAGAGTTGTCTATGACCTCACCAGAGTTAGGCGCAGTGGTCTTGGGTGACATTGTGGAGCATAATTTTGAGGATGACGGTAACTTTCCTAATGGAGGAGAAGCTCTCTCAAAACTCTCCCAAGCCGTGCGGGCGCTGCCAAAGAAGCCCTTTCCTCGCTATACCCCAGGCGTCCAGTACGGTCTGGGCAGTCGTCCAGTCCCGTCAAACACGCCTAGCGGTATTGGGCCCTCTTCTGGTGTTCGCGCGCGTGTTTATAGCGCGCATGTGCAGCCAGAAGATCCTTTGGATGGTGCTTTGCCCTCCCACGCGGGAGAGCGTGCTTTCCAAACAACGATGGAAAGCTGCCCTTTGGCAGGAAATCCCAGCGGGGAAATTTTACTCCCTGTAGGCGGCGGCGCGGCCTCTATAGCGCTTCCCAACATTGCCCATCACTGGCGGCCGGAGGAATTTCGCATGCTCTACCACGGCTATTATCAAAATCCCCTGCCGGCGTGGGTGTTAGAGGGCCTTTTGCTGCCAAAGCCCTCAGAAGGCCCTGCGGTGCCGACAGGAGAGGCCTTTTTTGACGAGTTATTTCGCTGTCTGCGGAGTACGGTACGACGTCATCAGGACCTCGCCCTTCACGCGCTTCTTCTTCATCTTTGGTATGCCCCGGGCGAACTGACAAGCCGCGGGCCCGCCGCTGCTTCTTCTCCTTCACATCCAGAAGTCTCTTTAAAAGAGCGCTGCGTACACGGCCCGGACTGTGGAGCGTTTATATTTTTCATTCTGGAGGTGATTTCCATGACTGGACGTCCCACGGCCTGCCAGCTCGCGGCGGCATGCCTTTATATTCTCCTCTGGCGAGAAAAAGACGAGCTGGTTGAGGTGTTGGGTGATATCGGCTCCCCCCTCGCCGATCCCCTTGAAAAGGCGGAAGGCGATGGCAACAAAGGGGCCTTCCAAGACGACAATAAAATCCAGGAGGAAGAGGCAAAGGACGCGGAGGGGTTTGCATGTCCCTTTGCGGAGATTTCCGAGCTCCTGCGGGACGACGACGACCGTAGCATTGGGCTGGAAAAGATGGGCTACACAAAGCGCATCATGGCGGCCATGCCAATGCTACTGATGGAGCCCTCTTCATCTACTTCGGGCGAGGAAAAAGCTGTGGAGGGGTCCACATTTGGCCTTGAGCAGCTGTGGATTCAGCTGCTTTTATATGGCAACATCAGCTCCCCTCGCGTCGCGCGTCGGATTGCCGAGGATCCGGCATTTTTCGCGTGGACCAAACGTCAACTTCAGCAAGCGGTGCTTGGGGAAAGGCCGTTGGCGAGTTTGATAGGACATTTGCTGTTATGGTATCGCTTAATGCGCACACCGGTGGCCGCGGAGGCGCTCCTGCGACCTTCACCTGCTCTCAGCAGCTACGAGCCATGGGGGCTTTTTGTCATACTGGCGTGCACGGTAAAGCCCGCTGAGGGATTGTCGATGGACACGGTGAAAGCCCTTACGCTGACGTTTATGCTTGTGCGGGAGATGGTGCGACATGGGCTCGCCGGCGACGTGCTCCGCGACGCCAACGAGGCTCTCCTGACGGACGGCCTGCGCGTAGGCGCGGCGATAGTGTTGGAAATGTGGGATTTAGCATCGGAGTGGGAGCCCACGCCTGGAGGAGAAGAAAAAAAAGGGTGGAATCGCCCTCACCTTCTGGGGTCGAATGCTGGCGAAAGCATGGAGGCGAATTATTTTCGCGAGGCCGCGTTAGCCGCGATGGAGTTATGTCGCTCTGCCGAGGTGGTGCCGTTGTGCGAACCGGAGGATAGCGCACGGCAGGCCTTGCAGTGCTTGGTGAGCACAACCTGCAGACACTACCTCGCAACGTGCTTCACAACACACCCGATGAGCTGTCTTCGACTTCATGGGGGAGTAGTAGAAACGCAGCAGCTCATGCAGGACTTTCTCGGCCGCTCTGTTCTACGCTCAGATTTACTCACGGAGTCCTTTCTCCGGCTGAGCCTCCCCTTTCCACAACAGAAACAACTTCCTGACGCGATTAGCCGCGCTATCGTTGATTGTCTGCGTTTACACACCCGCCTTCCGGAAGACCTAATGGGAGGAAATAATCAGCAGGATGAAAGGACCGGTGGGTCGATGCCCGTTCCCCTTTCGTCCTTTCCCGAATTTGCCCCTCAACTGCAATCCTCTCAGCACTGGCAGCTCGCGCTAAAGGCCGCACGGGCATATGCGAATACGCGTTTAATGCACGCCATTGCTTGTTGCTTTCCTGCTATTCAGAAAGACGCTGTTTTGGGATATGCAGCCTCCCTCAGCGCTAAATACATCTCCGGCTGTTTGGGCATTCGAAGCTGTGCGCAGCAACATCTTCTTCCCGATGAGGTATGTACAGCCGTGGAGGTGATGCTCCTCTTGCAGGAATTTACGACACCTGACGACGCCTATAGGAAAGGCCAGAAGGAGAAAGAAGAGGAGATGACGGAAAAAGATATCGCGGCCAAATTTGACTGTAGTTACCGCCGTAATGCGCAACTAACGGCCCTGTTCGTACTGCAGAGCATCTTCATCACGAAGCACTGCATGGACGCCCTACCGCGGGCAATGACGTGTTTGCTCAGCCATCGCCGTGCATGGGAGCTGAGCGTCGACGTCCATGGAGAGCCTTTGGTGGAGTTAGGAAGGGCCCTACAGGAGGGTGTTGAAAAGTCCCCGAACGGAGGAGGAGGAGGAGGGCAAGGTCTTTCGGCGGCCGGGGCAACACGCCCGTGGGCCATCGCGCCGCTTTATAATGACTGCTTTGGGTATAAAGCGCTGTGGGCGACTTGGCTCCGTAGGCTTCTCCGCCTTCACCAGGACGTCAAAAACGTCCTTGGCTGGGAAGGCGCTGCTCAGCCATACACTGCTGTGGGTGCTACCGCGGCGAGGGGAGCTCTTTCCAGATCGATCCATCCCTTTCCACGAAGACGATAGCGCAGAAGAAGAGGGGGAGAAGGAAGAGCATGGTGGGCTTGCTGTGAGGAAAAACGCAGGGAAGGGAGCTCCGAACGCGGCGGGAAACGCCCTGGTGGGCCTTCTGACGGATCTCGTGGGGCTGTTATGCTCACCAACCTCGCGCGAGGTTGGCTTTTCCTCGGCGGCGTCGGAGACGCTTGGAATCGCCCTCCGCGCGTTTGCCAATCCTGAGGCGGAGGACGGCCTGCCATGGCCCCTCGCGGCGGCCTTGGCGCTCACAGCGACGCGTTGTTCCCCTTCGACAGCGCTGGCGGCGGCCTGGTGTTGATGACAACGCCGCTTATACCTCATTCAGGAGGAAGGGCATTGGCGAGCGCAGGCCCACGAGGTATCGCCCAGATTCAGCTGTTAGATGGGCTTCTTGCCTGGAAAACGCACCGTTTGGATGGCAAGACACCACGCTGGAGTCTGGAGGAGATAGTCTCCTTGATTCAGCTATTGGGAGTTCTTTTCACGGACCCTGACAATGGGTCTAAGGAGGCGATGGCGCTGCAGGTGTTTTCTGCGGATGACTGGACGCGCCTCGTCTCGGACGCGGAGGGCTTTCACATATGGTGTCTGTGTGCGTTGGCCGAGGGCGTTTTCCATGAATTTATCCGCGAGCGCCAACGGCAGCGCAACCAAAGCACGGGTGGCAAGTTGTTAAGTTTCATGGAAAGAACAGTACTGAGCACCACCTTTGGAGAGTTTGGTTGGGAGCCGAGGGTTTTATGGCCGCATCTGCAGGATTAAAGCTAACTCGGGAGATAAAGGTAAACAAGCTAGGGAGTTTCCGAAAGATCTTGGTGTTTACTAATCTCTTTACAACCAGCTAAATAAGTGTATCTATTCAGCCCATGTGCTTTATTATTTCCTGGTTCTATCAATTAAGCCTAAATATTTTTACTACCTAAGCTCCTAAAATAGCCGTAACTCATTATCCCCTCATCCGGTCTGGATGGTCTATCGTCCCATGACTGATTCATTGGCATTTTCCTAAAGAATGAGTCTTATGCATAAAACAGATGTAGGAAGAAGGCTTGGCGTCTTTCTCTTTTCTTGGAGGCGTTTGTCATGGAGAAAGTAACGAAACTTGGATATCGAGCGGTCTACGCACTTTAACTTAATTGTGGGTCGTGTATCCTTCAGAATAAAGGCGGTGGGAACTGTAAGTAGAGAAAGAGAAAAAAGATAGAACATTTTTTTTAAAAATGTGTGATGGGTACGAAGGGCGCCCATAGAGCTAAAGTTTATCAGTCCTATGAACTTTCCGTTCATTCTTTTTATTTCTTCTACTCTTCTTGCTTTTAGAATGAGCTCATAGGTCTCGTTCTGCACCATTGAAGGGTGCGATCGGATCCATAGCCGCGAAGACCTTCAAGATCTTCTTTGTTACTAGTTTATAGTTTCGGACTTAACTAGATATCATCCTTGTTGATGTTACTGCATTCTTCACGAACCTTCCGCTTTCTGTGGAAGCAAGACCTTTCGGCGTATATTCCCCCTTTTACAGCGTCTGCCTTAGTCCGTGGATATCCCTTGCCCCGATATCATGATGCGCTCCCTGATGTGTCTTCATCGGCGTATTTCTCTCATCGCTCGCGGGTGACCAGCTCAAAACTTCTCCCCTCTACTTCCTCGAAGGTGTTGTTTGAGAACGTTTCTGAGGCATCTGGGCTGCACACAATGACACCCTGCTGCGCTATCGACGTGCAAGGCTTGCTCATCGAATTAGCCGCCTCTGAGTGCCTTCCTAGAGATCATGAAAATGCTTTGTGTACACTCAAAGTACTCCACGATGTTGTTGGCACACACCGCGAAGTCTTAGCGGGCTCGGAGTCCCTCCAGACAGGGATACCCATCGCTAAAGCCCGCCACGCGCTTCAAAAAACGCTTGAATATGTGCAATGTGCCATCAGCCATATCTCCAGTTCGGATGGCAAGAGCGAACTCTCTGATAAAATCACACCATACATCGAAAAAGGGGATGACTCAACTTTTGGCGCACACGCTGCTTTTAGAAAAGATGTTCAGCAACTTTCTGAAACATTACAACGGGAGGGTTATATCGGTTTGGATGCTGCGCGAGGAAGCCTGGGAAGCATGGATTCTCATGCAAGGAAGAGGTATCCTCTCGTCGCCGCCTGCCTCAGCCCGGGCTTGTTCTCTCTTAGCTGTGGGATCCAGGCGTCCGCCGCGGCGCTAGCCTGTGGTTTCCCGCACGTTGTCTGGTTTCCCGCACCAGACGCTTCCTTTTCGGCGCTTTGGTTGATCGCCTTACTAGGGGGAGGCTCTGATGGGTCGTAACTGTAAAGGTATGCCACCCTCAGAGCTCGCTGGTGTAATGCTTCATGGAGAGAATTCTCTTTGTTTTCATATTATGATCGTGTCGGACCCTGTTGAAAGCATACGGGCAGCATCGAAATGTCTGCCTAACAAATTAAACTCCCGCATTCCCTTGATTCTGGAGAACGTCCCACGCCTCGAGGGGGTGGGACGCGCGAGGGGTCGCACGACCGGTTGGGACTGGTTTCTTTTGCCTATGGACTCACCCCGGCGTGTGTGGCGCAGCTCCCAATTCGTCACCTTCGCGGTGGCGGCATCGACCGCCAAACCGCAGGGATGCCGTCCAGTGCCCCTTCCTTTCCCATCCTGCAGTCCTCCGCACCGAGCGTGGCGGTGCTTTTGCCCTCAGACTTTCCCGAGGACGCCGAGCGGGGGGGCACGCCTGCCGCAGGCGAAACCGCGGTGGACTGGTTTTTCGAGCTCGCGCTGGCGTCGCCGTCGGGGCCGCGGACGGCTACCCCGTCGCGCGCGCCGCTGGCCTTTGTGGCGGCAGCAGCGCTGCCCCGTTTCCTGCGCGGGCTCGCCCGGGACCGCCTTGGGGGGCTTCTCCGCGTGGGCCACAGCCTCGACCCTGGCCTCGGCGGCGTCGGCGGCCCGCTGAGCTCCGCCGCGCACGTGCAGGCCGTGAAGGAGGTTATCCGCGCGGCGCTCCAGGGGAAAGGAGAGGGGCCAGACCCGTCTGGACTCTGGGACCAGGTCTGTGGCGGCTTCGTCCCCCCTCTCGCTGTCTCACGTGCAGGGGGGTACTACTTAATCCCGTGCGTGCTTTGTGCCACCACGCGGGTCTTCCTTTCGCCCTGCAACAAGGCGGAATCGACTGTGGCACAGGTTGAAACGGTGTGCCGCTCCGTCGCGACGCTGATTGACCCGCTGGAGCGACGCTTTGGTGGGACCTACGGGGGCATCTGCTTTGTGTGCGCTTACGACGGCGCGGCGGCGACGATGGTCGAAAGCACTACAAGGGTAGTCGAGAAAATGGGGTGGGGCGTTCTGACCATGAAGTGAGTGATGCGTGTGGGCAGGTATACGTGCTTATACAACGACGTATCATGAATATCGCCGCTCCTAAGATGGATCTTACTGAACCTTCGGTCATTATTAGCGAAAAGATAAAAAGGGAGTGGGGACTAAAATGATATTAATGCGGTTCGAAAAACTGACCTTCTGAATATCCAAAGACAACGGGACCCATATCACTTGCATGCTTTTCAATGTCAAGTCCAATGACCATATACAATAAATTCCTTCTTGGAGTATCTTTTTTTCTCATCGTCAATACGGTGATTGGGGCACTGTCAGAAAATATTTCTAACGTTTACACACGCTTAGGGAGCACAACCAGACACACAGGATGACTGCACGAACATCACGTGACACTCCTCTCGTTCATATTAACGGTGGTGGAAAAAGTGTCCTTCTGGGAATCCGCAGCCGTAAATAAACGACTGCGTGGCGTAATACAGTTTCTACCCAATTGCCCATCCTACAGAAAATTACAAAGGTAGAACAATTGGAAAAATAAAGGAAATGGAATCTGAATTTTATGTGGGTGAACATAGCATCACACAAAAAGGTTCGCACTGAGGGAAGAGCTAGTGTTATTGTCATTTTCCTATAATAAAGTGTGGTGATGGTTAAGGATTCATTTTGACTTTCTCGGACAATGCTCTTCTTAGATAAACCATTTAATTTCGTTATTTAAATATGTGTTGCCCTTACTTTCATCATTTCAATTTTTTCTATTGACTTCCCGTATGTTGCTTCCTTGATCTATATACAAGAAAAATATTCAACAAAATAGGGTGTATCATAACGTTACTCGAATAGACAAACGTAAAAAAGGTGCATGAGTTGTTCTTGAAGGGACTTTCAATTCACAAGTTAAATCATAAAACTTCTTTTTCTTGACGGTTTTTTTAGGATTTAATAAACAAAAATAACGTAATTGAAAAGGATACTTTTTTCATGGGATAATATCAGAATAAAGAAATACTTATATCTTTAAACTGTTTCAAGTAAATTATCTCATTTTTCTTAATTATCATCTCATCGCTCCTCCCTTGATTTCTGCTTGCTGTGCTTTCGTTAAATGGGCGCCTTACCAAGTCGTGAAACACATCAAAGAGGCCTCTACAGTCACCGACATGGTCGCAATCGCCGCAGTGAAATTATTCTTATCCCTCTGACCTCCACCTTCTTTCCGAGCCCCGACTGCGATTTGTTTCAGCACCTTTACAATGCTCGCAGTCGGCGGACGGCGAAGTACTACCTGCGCGCTCCGCGCTCCGCTGAAGCGTCGATCGAAAGTGACTACTTCTGCAATACGGTGCGGGTAAATGAACCCGAGGAGTTCAACAAATTTAATCAGGAGCGACTGGAAGCTGAAAAACTGCACCAAAAGCGACAACGCCAGTCCTCTCCAAGAGGAGCATAGGGACTTGAATTTCAAACCCTATGCGTCAAACCCGCTGAGTGCTGCGGCAAATGATTGTGAAAATAATTTTGGTTGTTGCATGCTTGGGGGGGAGCCACCCAAAAAGGGCACGGCTACAGACTATGACTTTCAGAGCTATACTGATACCCCTGAGGGTCTTTACGATGTGCTGGTTCGCGAGACAGACCTCGGCATCGTCGATACGGACCAAGAACTGCGGGATTTGTACGCGAAACAGATACAGCTTCAACGGATGGAGTTGGACGAAATTGAAAAGGGGCGCCATCGTAAACCACCTGTCAATGTGCCCCCGTATACGGCGGCTGATCTATCGTCTAACATTCCTCCGACCAATCCCACGGAGTATCATCCACCGCAGCCCCAATCACCGAACTTTCACCTGCACGGAAAATTGTATCCCCAGGATATGGGCGCCTCTGAGGTTCCAATGCAACCACAGGAAGGGATTTCGGGTCCAGAGCATTTCATATCACACCCTTCATCCGTGCCGGATGTTTCGTTATCCAGTATAGAGAGCATCACATTTGATGCATTTATCGCCGGCTACATTTCAGCCAAACGCTATATGAAAGGAAAACAGAGGCATATACACCACCGTCCCGTTGACAATGGCCTCGTCAGTGGAAATGACGTCTTTGGGGCTAACAATAAGTCGCTGTGTGGCACATGCTGCGATGTGCCAAAGAGAGCCTCAATGTCGGACGAATATTCAGATCCTCGCAAATATGTCAAACATGTCACCTCGCCCTCGGCGTACTACATTCACCCCGCTCCATGCGTGATCGCATCGCGCTACGTCGACAAGAAGCCCCCATCAGCGGACGATCCTTTCTGCGTAATGTTCGAGGGCTTTTACGTGAAAATCATGGGCATGCTCGGGCTTTTCCCGAGCACCGTTTCGAAGCACAATGGGAGGGTCTCTGGCGAGCCCCACAAGGTGACACCCGATTCCCCCTTTGAAACCTACACGTCTTCGTCGGGGCTTTATCATGGTGCTGCTCCACACAGAAAGGTCCCCCAGAACTGCGACGCCGACGTTGGCGATGAGACCAAGATCGAGCAGCACCTCCTCAAGGGCACCATGTTCGTAGACAGGGACGTCGGGGATCAAATCCTCGGCAATATGGTTATTCTCGCGGCGCACATGTACGTCCGACAGTGCATCGAGGCCCGTATCCTGCCCCAGTGCATCCCCATGCTGCCTTTTTTCATGCGTTTCCCCCTCTCCAACATCCCAATGCTTCAGTTTGTGCGGGAATTTCGTCTCCGGCTTCGGACGCTGCTGGAGGCGGGCACCGCGAAGTCGGGCCAGAAACCCATGCATGCTGGCCTGAGCGGCGTCAACGCGGAGGAAATTGTCGAGGAGTACAACCCTCAGCAGCTCCGCAGCGAAGCGGAGGGCTACCTCTTCGAGGAAGATGTCCTCGATATCTCGAACCCACACGAGCCCTTCATGGATGCGCAGCTCCACCAGGAGTACATGAACGCCTTGAAGCGGCCTACCTCGAACACCAACCCCACAGGAAACTTCCCAATTATGATGCTCTCCGGCTTCAACGTGCAGTACGCGCCGCTGCGGCGTTCGGCCCTGAATGTGGCCCGGCGAACGCGCCGTCCAGGCTATGAGTTGCCGTCGTTCGGGGGAGGACCCGCCAAAAAGCCCCCGCGGGAAAAAGCCCTGATGCCGCTGTCGCTTGAAGAGGAGGCCCACAAACTTGCAATGCTGGAACGCCGTAAAAGCCGCTATCGGGTGTACGTCGAGGACGGGTATATGTGCATTTGGGCGAGCGCGGCCTACGCCCGCCGCGCCTGTATCCTTCTTGCCCAACAGCTGAACACCACCGTCGACGGGACGGCCTTGCCGGGGATGCGCTCCTGGCGGTACTGCGGGCTCCTGCATGCCGGCACCGTCGTCCCGCGCCCGGAGCAAGTCAACGACGTTATGATTGTCGGCGAGGATATTCCGGCGGCCGGTCTCTGGCAGGGCGACGTCCTGCGCTGCTGCACTGCTGAAGAGCTCCACGCGCAGAAGAACCATGAGCCTTTGCCCTTACCAAGTCGCTGGACGACAACGGCACCGTCGAAGGACTCTGGAGCGAGCTCATCGATCCCTGGCGGGCCCGCGACTGTCGGCAACCTTGTCGTCGATCCCGCCGCGCGTACGGCAAAAGGGGGCGTCTTGGAGAATCCCGATGTCGGTCAGCCTGGGAATGCTCTTTCGCGAGAGCAGATGCAGGCTCCGCCGGGCTCTTTTTGGGTCCGCGGCTCCGGCGGGCTCGACGACAGCTACACCGACATCACAGAGCCGAACATCTTGCCGAACCCGAAGCTGGAAAAGCAGCTCCTGCAGGTGGCTCAGAAACAGGTCAAGAAACGTGCGGCTGCCATGGGCAAGTCTCACTGCTGCGTCCCCGGGAAGGAGGGCATCGCCACGACGGCGATGGGCTTTAGCAACTCCGGTGACACCGCGAACATCGACCACCGTGAAGGGACGCTGAAGATTGAGGAGGTGATCCTGTCGTGGATGCGCTCTGTGTACCTACAGACACGCAAAATCTCGGAGGACGAGCACGGGTGGCTGTGCGACCCCAGTGGCCGCCTCGTACGCCTTGACCGGTACTCCTTCTACCGCTTTGAGCACAACGGGGTGCGCTTCTTTATTGGGGCCACGACACGGTTCATTGGTCAGCAACAGCGAATTGAAAGGATGTTGGGCGAGTTGAACGCCATAGAAAAGCGAGAACAGCGTATTTCATCGACCGACAGCGATAAGGCGGTCTCGAGTGGCAACATAGGAGCCTTGATGAGTCTACGCAGCACAGATTCCCTCCATAAGAAACATCAATACTGTCGTGATCTAAACCTAGGTAAAGAGCCTTTACGATGGGGAGCAACTGTTGATGACTCACAAAATTTTTTGGAGACAGTGGAGGATGATGAAGAGGACATGTTTCACCTCGAACACCTTGGTTATGACAATTATTTTGTTTCGGACGATTAAGAGCGTATAAAGCGATGAAAAGGGTCAACGCACGTGGATGGATTCTTCTCTTTCTCTTTTAAGTATCAAACTAATAAAGATGCAGTGGCATTTAGGGACCAACGAAATTAGCTTCTTCACGTGACGATACTGTCACTGAAAGCTCGCTGACCTCGACATATCGGCCCACCTTTTTGGCCCAAAAGGTTCTATTAGGATTTACTAAGGCATTCTTCTGTACTTTTTCTTCATTTATTTACCTTTCAATTCCCATCTCATTTTATGTATTGCAGTGCATTGATCGCATTATTTTTCGAGCGTTTTACTTGTGTTGGGACTTTTTTGCTCTACTAATACTCTTCACAGAAAAACCGGTCACAATATCGCTAGGTAGGGGGAAGTTTCATCATAAGCAGGTGTCCTGCTGCATAAAAGTGGATATGCCCCCTTTTATGGTGTCAAGTAGGGAATAAATAACATTTAGTTTAAATTTCAACTGCAGTGCGACTAAATAAATAAATCATTATTATGGTAGCGATATACGCGCACACGTTTAAAAAAAAAAAACGACTGTGTTTAGCTTCGCTTTACGTATATATGAATCTGTGCACTCTTTTTAAATGTTTTGAGGTGGTCTACACAGCCTTATCATTAGAATAACTTTACTCCCGCCACTTCGAATCGCAGCAAGAGGTCCGCCCCCTTTAGTTATTACCAGCTATAGTAATAAGCAAATAAAAATTAAACCAACTTCTATTGAATTCTATAGATATTCGATGGGTGTACATATGTGGATGCAGGGATATTTTCACTTAGCTTCAAAAAAAAATGTTTTAGCCTCGGCTTTTTTTCCTTCCTTCTGTAATTTTTTAATTTTATATCTGTCTTCAAAAGGAGTTTACACTTTTCCCTTGACGTTTGTGGAGGCTAATCGAACACCAACTCTACCACGCAGACTGTATTTAAGTAAAGAGAGAAAGAGATTTTGATATATAACTTAGCATCCAGTTCCCCCCCCCCCCTCTCCCCTTTCCGCATCTGCCATGCCGCATCAACTCCAGTCTACCGGTCAGATTAGCTGTCAGGGTTGCTATGTAACCTTGGCCTACCCCATCGGAGCCCCGTCCGTCCGCTGTCCGATGTGCTCGACCGTCACCACTGTCCACCAGTTTAGCGTCACTTGCGTCTGTTGCCGCTGCGTGCTGATTCTGCCACAAAATACGAGCCTCGCGATGTGCCCGCGATGTCGCACTGTGATGTCAATACCAGCTAGCATCCGCGAGGGCAGGGACGACCCCCGGGCACCGCCTCGTCAGTGCGTGTACATCGACAAACCCCCTACCATCGACGCGTCCGGCAGAAAGGTAACCCATCTCGCGGTGGGAACGAAACTCGACGAAGATGTCTCAAAAGATGCGAAAAAATGAAAAAAAATGGAATCAATACATTCCAGAATGTATATATATAATGAAAAATAGCTGAAAAAACAGAGAAGGCAATGGGGGATCGTGTTACACAATTTTTTTTCGCATGGCACTTGTGGCCTGTTTCTCTTTCTCTCTTAGAAGTAGTAATGCTTATATGAATATGTCCACTGGTGGCATGAATACATTATAGAATGTAAGTGTATCTAATCTTTTTATTCTTTCTCTTGTCTTCTTGGGGGAGAACTTGAAAGAGCTCTTCATGCTAATCAAAGTGGTTTCTTATATATTGCCGCAGCTTTTTTAGCTTGGGGTTTTTTTCGAATCTTGAAATGGGTAAGCTAGTTATTTACTATTGCGCTTTGCTTTCTAATTTTAGAGGATGACTTTCGAATTATAACCTTTAGTTGCTGGAGTATAGCTTATCTTGGGGTCTGGTTGAGGAAAATTTAGCCATCTTGGTTGTTAATCGTTACTCTATTATGCGTTTACTGCAATATTGATGCAATACATTGTAAAAGTGATATTTTTATTGAAGCTCATATCTTTCGATCTTGTAATTTGTATCGTGAGAATTTACTGCAAACAATTATACGCTCTACTACTACTATCCACTCTTGAAAGTGGTTGTTAGGTATTCATAAAGGAGAAAGAATGAGGAAAAACATCTGGAAGCCTACATTTCAGGCCTCTAAGAATAACGAATTAATGAAAGCTTTATCGTTAAGTGTCCTTGCATTATTAAAACTTTAAACGAATCCTTCAGAGTTTTATTTGGAGCTCAATTTCCTTGTCTCCGTTTAGTTGCTGTCTTTGATAAATATTAGTCGGGCTTAATAGGCACAAAAGGTACAACTAAATTTAAAACTTTCACATGCACTAAAACATGCAGAATATTAGTGGGTCCCTTCATAGGCACAACAGCAATGAATCAGCTGCTCTGTATACTTTTCTTCCTTGAAAGGGCAAAATACAAGATATACGTGAAGCGAAGGAAAAGAATACACGTGTGGAGGGGGGGGGGGGGTGCACCCACTCACCACTCTCCTTTTACTAATCCTCCGGAGGCTACTATAGTACGATTATGAGCCTTTTCTTTGTGCTCTCCTTGAGTATGTTTTCAGTACGGCATTTTCTTTGTGTGCGTGTGTGTACGCGTGTGATGCTACAATAGAAGTCTACATTTCGAACTCGCATAACTTGGATGTGCTGCTACCTGAAACAATACAAGATATTGAAGGAAATGTTTCTTTGCTTTCTTCATCCGAGGGCCTTGCGGCACGTCTTCGCCGAATTTTTATTTGTCTGTTACTGTGAAGTGGGTTCACTCGATCGAACGCTGTACTTTTTGTGTGGGCGACAAACTGTATATTGCGTTAAGGGTGCATCCTGTATTATACCGTTTTCGCTGCATAAATACTTAAAAACTCTCATTATTTTTTTTTACCCTCCTTAACAAAGGTCATTCTTTTTACTTCTTTATTAACACTCATGGGTATTTCCCTATTGTATTCATGATTAAGAGGAAGTGCATGCAAATATAAACACATTGGGTTACGGGGATTTCCCCTCCCCTCCCCCGATCTCCATGTTCGGTGCCGTCTTCTTACGGAAATCACAAACTAGTTGAGAGATGCACGGTCAATGACTGTGCGTCGAAGCTCACCCAAAAGGGTAAGAAAATTATGACATGGAAAACTACTCGTCTGCTACTCAATAACAACAGTAAAAAGAGGCCATGTGCACCATTCTATGATGCTGTACACTTTGTACCCCACCCCTTTGCACGTTAAAAAACCTGGTGTGACAATTTACTCGTCTTGTTTTAATATATTTATATTTTCATTTATCAGGTATTTGGCTTTTCTCCATAAATTTATCAGTTTTTTATCACTTCAATAGTACACTTTTAAGTAAGCTGAGGTAACTACGAAGTAGAAAAAGGAATAGAAACTGGGGACATATTTTTAGAGCTCAATTTACTCAGCGTACAAAAAGGGTGTTTTATCCTTTTCAACCTACACTACACAACCGCTTAGCTATTAATGATAAAATCGCTATTTTCTTTAAGACACGTACACGCGCCACAATTTTTTCTTACTTATTCAGTCTAGTATACCTATTCATATTTACCCATTTATATACGCATATTTCTATAAATTTATCCATTTTCTTGTCGCTTTGGACAATATATTCTACCACGTTCACGTTCAGACAAAGTGATGCAAGAAAATACGCACCCAGAGCTCAACTCCAATGCATTTAGAGATACACCACGTTCGCCCAGTGCAAGCTCATCTGGTGGAACTTCCATAATCCCAATTTCCCTTACTGGTGAATGTACCGAAATAGGTGAAGCTGGCATTAGTACATTGTTTAAGCTACCATCACTCCCTGCGTGCATCGTCGCCGATAGCGACCCCGTAGCGGAGCGGATTCCGTACGACTCCCAGCGGACGGCGTCCGACGACGTCTCGTACAGCCGCCCGATCTCAGAGCCCGCTACACCGAATTGCCCCTCCCCCGTCACCATTACCACAAGGGCTGTCTTTAACGTCGGGCAGGTGCTCGCGCCGATGGAGGCACTGCCGGTCATTGCGGCCCTTTCGGCCTGTGAGCGGGAGCGCATTCCGACGCCGGTGCTCTCCAGAAGTGCCTCGAAAACGCCAACCAATGTCCACACCTTCACCTCCGCGAAGCTGTCCCAGGTCTCGAAAGTGCCGTCGCGGCGCCCGACAGATTCAGGATCGTTTAAAGTCGGCAATTCTCTGGATCCCCTCTCAGCCCACAGGATGGAGTCGGAGATCCCTGAAAGGGCCACTCGTCCACTCATGCAGAATCAGCCGGAGGAAACGACGCAAAGGCGGGAGATGGACGTGAACTTCGACAGTGAGTCCTCAAAAGTCGCCCAAGTCGTTCGAGTGGGTGGGGTCTCACCATCACGCCCGAGCATTATCCTGAAGGTTACCATTACAAACGTCTATGACGAGGCCCCGCCCTCGCTTCTACGATCAGATTCTTCCTCAAAAAACGCTGCAAAACGGTACACCGCAGGCGCGTTCCTGATGGCGATTCTAGCACTCTTTTTCAAGCCTTTGTTCTGGTTATATCACATTCTGAGGTGGGTGGTGTGGGCATTCTTTTGGGGAGTAACCGCTATGTTGTTGGCCTTGATACTGGCGGCCTCCATTGACGTCTCCAAGTCTCTATATGACAACCACAAGGGGGGATATGTGTGGGTCAACGTAACAAACGCACCGATGCAAACACAAAATTTGCCGGTGTACTTTAAGGCTTGAAAGTGTGTATGCTCTGCACTGCGTAAGTGTAGATGAGGGTTCAAGGCACACTTGCTCATAAAAAGTAGATTGGTAGTGCTCCCTTTTTCAAAAGGACTGAACATATTTTGCAGCTACAAACACTGATTCAAGTACTTTTTTGTTAACACTTGTTGCAACATTCCTTAGTTGTTGTTTTTTCTAGTTTTACGCCTGTGAGAGTAACTCGGGCTCATGCACACGCTTTGGGATCTTATTCATCAATTCCAGAATAGCTGCAATAGTGGAGACTACTTTCCCATTCAAAACAATTTCAAATCCTTTCTTGATTCCGCTCTAGTACTTTTGCAGCATTTCTTCTTGTGATTTTGTGGAGTATGCACTTGGCGGAGTGAGATGTACTACATAAACAGGCACTGGCTACTAATGGCAGCGATCTGTTTTGTCATGCCATGTAGTGTGGTGCGTTCTATTTGAATCTTTCTTGTACTAGCTCACATCTCAATTTTATTTTTTATAGGTAAAGTTTATGGTAATATGATAAACAGTGCTTGAGTAATAGTGAGTAGTTTTGTGGAAAAAATGGAATAAGGGGGATCGCAGTTGCACTGACGACAACGTACCGTCTTTAAAGCGGCGGTGGATGTAGTCAGACGCATTAGGAACGTTACTTTCAAAGAATACTTACTATTATCTACTTCGGCAGGCTACTTTCTAGTGCTGCTCCACAAGGCCTTGCGTGTGAATATGCTTGAAATGTAATTCTTAGGAACCTTTGTGGAGAGCTGCGTCAATGTCGCAGTCTTCACCCCCTCCTCTTATTGTCCGTTGTGTTCTCAAAATTTTGAGTTGGTTCACATTCTGTGCTTTGGTGTTGCTTTCTTCTCTTCGGGAATTATGATTATTTTTATATATTAGCTTTCCATGTAAAAGGCAAACAACCATAGAAACAGCGAAGTTGAATATATTTTCCTTTATTGTAGAAAAACGGGGCCACGCCAATCATTATGCTACCTGCCACACTGTCTTTACGTCTGTTTAGAGAAGCCTCTGTCAGTTCAACGTAAACAGGTCACACGGATCTTCTAAAGATGCCCCCAACTCCTTATGCGTCGCTACGCCGACATCGAAGTGTGCCGCTTCTAGGGTGTTCTCTGCTGTGAAGACAAAAAACGCTTTGACTTCATTGAAAACCACCAGCGGGAAGGAAGTTAGGATTCGTGGGTGAAGAATGCGAACGAGGAGAAGCATCCTGGCAGGGTCACGGGGAAGGTGGAGTAGCTCAAGGAAAAGCGAACTACTCATATGGAGGCCATTGGGGCCCTCGCGAGGGAGCCAGAGCACCTTCGCGCTGGGCTCCATCAGCACTGCCCTGCATGCGGTCCGCCAGTGGCGGGAAGGGGGGACGGGCCTCTGCTACCGCTTTAGCCTCCGTGTGATCGCCCTGCCACAGACGCCGACGAAGCCGAAGACGATGGCGGCATTGCCGTGGGCTTCGTAGCCCGATTATTGCCCATGGAAAGCTTCGGCCCCGCGCGGAACTCCGTGTGATACACGAGCTGCTGTTACCTGCAGCTCGGCCGCGGCAAACGGCTCGCGCTTGGGCAGGGTATCGCGGGTGCGCTGTTAGATGGGTGGGCTCAGGCAGCTAGGCTACAGGCTGCGCGCGGCATTCAGGTCGACAATAAGGTGAGCTGCGTGCTGGTTACGGGGGGCGCTGTCTGCGGTATGAATGGAATGGCGTCGACTGTGAAGTCGCTTTCTGGAGCATTGACATGACTCAGTCCTTGTTTCTGGCGGTGGAAATGAATAGCTCGGCCTTTGAAGCTGAGTTAGTTGGATTCATCATTTTCATGTTCTAGATTTATTGGATTTTTCTTTTTAAATATCTTTAGACATGTTTCGCTGCCCGAGGAGTATGGAGTGGCTACAGTGACAACCAACTGCCGACTTCATCGCCGGCACTCAACGGAGTGGGTTGTGCCTCTACTGCTGTGTGGGAAGGAGTGTGCCCATGAGCTTCCTCCCTTAGGAACCCGAACAGGGATGGACTTTTTCTCCTGTGCCTCGTAAACTTCTTTTCCGTAAAAATTTAGTTACACTGTTACTAGATGACATGAAATTCACTACTGGCTTTAGATTCGCATTAAATAATTTTCCTGGTGCTCGGGAAAATACTTTCTCCACATGAACACGTAAAAATGATGATGCTGAAACTATTAATCTCACAAAAGGATGTATTCCCTCCTTAGGGTTGTGACGTTGTCTCTTGTACATATTATATTTTTCTTGTTCTCTTTGTTGTTGCTTTACAATTTCACACCTTCCCAGTTTGCCCGTGTTTTAAGAGGGTACCATAAGGAAGTAGAGGGAAAGTGTGTGAGGCTACTATACGGTTTTAAACGAATCACTCGGCCTGTAGGAAACCGCTCTCCGGGAATAATAACTGACACCTGCACGGAAGTGGGCAAAGAGAGTCCGGAGTGAGTTAGGTGTATGCAGCAGCATCAAGATGCCAACGCCGTGGCCGCACTTCAGGGCTTCGCTGAGGCCCTGTACCTGAATCAGCAGTCCCTCCAGAAGGAAGAAGCCCGTCTCCGAGAATACACGCGAAGCCTAGAGACACTTCTCGTCCACAATGAAAGGCTGCGGCGCGAAAAAATAAATAATCCCCACGAAGAGCAGCGCCTTGAGGCTCTTCGGCACGAGAAACTAAAGTTACTCCAGCTCATCCAGCAGCTGCGTGACAGCATAGCAGAAGAGACACAACACATTGAGACTCTACGCGCACCTCGGCTGGAGGCGGAGGCGGCTGTTAAAGCCAAGAAACAAGAGTTGATAGATCTTCGAAAGCAGTACGTGCTGCGCGCTACACAAATCCACGTGGGTGTCGCACAAGCCCTCCTGCCCCATCAATCCCTAGTACACCTCCAGGAGGTTCTCCAGCAGCGACGGGAGGAGACGGATATGCTGTCGGGACCGCTCGAGGAAGCCCGAAAGAAGCACTCTGAGCTGGCAGAGGAGGTGCGCACCTTGAGGGAGCTTCGACCCATCGCTTCTACGGGCGCCGTGGTAATGGAGCAAGGTGAAAATGAGGAAAGCTGCTGCGACTCGCAGCCGGGTGAAGGACGTGATGGGGACGCCTACAGCCCTACCACGTCGGTGGCGAGATGCTTTTCCCCTGCTGAGCTCGAGGCACAGCTTCAGGCCCAGCGGCAAACCCACGCCGGCCTCGAGGACGGATTCCAGCAGCAGCAACGAGCTATCCGGCAGCGGTGCGAAGGACTCAAGGCGTCCGTACGAAGCCTATACGAACAGACCGAGGAGGCAGACGCGGCGCAGCAAGCCGCCCAACGATCCCTCGATCAGTCCCTCAACGGTGCGGAAAGCGCGGTGGGTGAGGTTATTGCCTGCAAACACTGCGCTGCGGATGTCGTCTCGCAGTTCCTCTGCGCGCGACCCTGACTGGAACGAAGATTACTTACTATTTACTAATAACACAGATTATTTATAGTTTATTCACCTTCATTCGTGTATAAATACATTCCATTTTTGTTTTGATAGGCTTATTTTTTAATCTTACTTTTTCGCCCCGGTGGTGTATTGTTTTGAGGCTGCTGAATACCCCACTGGGGAATAATCCAAACGTGCAACAATTACCCAGTTAATTTTGACTGTCATGGAGAACTGTAGCAGCCTAAAAGGGCTTCCCCACGTGTTTTGCAGAGGGATACACACCTAAACGCGTGGTTCGCAGCAAGTCACTATTCCCCCCTCTTTATCTCCCTATTTTTAAACAGATTATTGAATTTTATACAAATTATACTACATACAAGAAAAAGTAATATTTTTTTCTTAATATTATCATTAAAGTAATTCAGCCCTTTCAACAAAGCTTCCTTTATTTTCAATTTATTATTTTCCCGCTCGCTCAGTGAAAAGCCACAAAATTTAAAGCTTCGCGCGTGTGTGTGTGTGGATTGTACTCTGACAAAAAGGAACCTTTTCTGAAATAATAACAGAGAGGCTGGACGCTATTTTACCCATATTTACTGTAAACATAATTTAACAGACCGTTAGGGGGACATTTGCACCATGGCGGATTTCATCAATGGTGGTGGCGATTTATACTCCAACTTATGGTCATCCCCTCAACCAGGCGTATCATTTACCCCTTCAACAACAGAGCCTGTTCAAGGCTTTCCGATGTTGGCCGAACAGCGCTATTGGGTGCCAATGCCAGTACCAACACCTGTCATGGTGTCCAGCGCCAATGCAGCCGTTAACGTTCGGCCCCAAGCTTTTTCACAGGGGGTGTGCATCGATCCCACGCTAGTGATGCGCATCCCTTTGGGACTGTTTTCACAGTTTCCGCCATCGCAAATTCAGTTCCCGGCCTACACTCAAACGCCTCAGCAGGGATCACAACCTCCGCGGATCCTCGTCCTCAACGACACCTCGACGGAGTTGTGTGCGTCACTGATGCCTTCCCAATGTCCTGTGGATCCGAGCCCCAGCGATGAGAACCCACTCACGGCCGATCCAAACGCGGCGTACCCGCGCTCTGTACGCAAGAACGGTCTTCTCTACACCGCAAACACACAGTACGAGGGGCGGGTCAAGCGGTACAGCCATCTGCGTGGTTTCGGCTTCCTGACAGCAACGCACCGGCTGATACCTCTGAACGGCGAAAGTGTTGACGACCTGGAGAAGTGCGAGGACCCTTTGCGGGCTGCCACGCACACCCCTCCCTTGGGACCCGCTGAAGATGTGGTTGAGATCGACGGCGTAAGCTACCTGCGCAAGCCGATCCACATTGGAGATATCTTTGTGCATCACCAGAAAATACGCATCTCACTCGGCTTGGACAATTCGAAAGGATTCGCGCAGGACTTCACCGTCGGTGCCTGTGTGTACTTCCGCGCTGATAAATGCACGTACCCGGGCAGCCTGCAGGCGGTCGACGTCCGGCTCCTGCTGCGCCAGGGTCGTGTACTGAAGGGCGGCGGCACGCTGCCCTTGTCCGGGCTGGACCCCATGCCCGTTGGGTCTAACCTTCGGCCCCGTCCTGCCGAGCACTCTTCGCGCCGCCGTGGCAGCAACTGCTCCTGGGTGAGCTCGGAGCTTGAGTTTCTGACGATGCAGTCGACGTCCCTCGGCCAGTCCAACGGCACCACACCTGTCTCGAAAAATATCACCCCGTATCGCGACGATGACAAGGTCAGCCCCCACGTGGCCGGTGTCATTCGCATTTCCGACATGAATCTGCCGACGAGATCCGAGCGAAGCGTGAATGACGAAGTCTCGCTCACGGTATCCCCATACACCTGCAATATGGACCTCGAAAGCTTCCTCCCCCGAAAAAGACTAACTACGCAAGCTTTTGAGAGAGTTGTATGGAGACGGGAACGATTGTAACTAACGCCAATGAACTGTGACTTGTGCATAGAGATAGAGGTTGCCTTCTCTCATATGATTCAGGGAAGGGTAGCTGGAACGAAATTATAACGCGGAAAAGACGCAGTGGCATTCACCTATGTACGTCAAACTAATGCAACCTTAGGGACGCTGTTTGTGGGAGAAAAGAAGGGCAAGAGGAACATCACCATCAAAGGATCGCGTTAGAAAGAAATGCGTAGACCAAAGGCGGGGAAGGTCAATCACCAGAGCAGTGATGAGTGTAACAGGGGTGGGTGCGCGCACACGGTGGGAAAATTCACTTCTATCGTGGAATATATATATATATATATATAATGTATTTCTTTCCGATAGTAAATAATTAAATTTATTTTTTACAAGATTAGCATCCATGCCGAAATGTAAAAAGTCTTTCTTTGGCCTTGCCATTATCTTCCATTCTTTTAACTTTGCTTCATGTATAGTTTCATTAATATACGTATTCTAATATTACCCTGTGTCGATTTTTTTTCCCTCTCTTCTGGTTCCATTTTTTTCGTTGCTTCTAACGAGGCATTCCATCATGTTATTCTCACGTTCAGGGGATACGTAATACATCTTTATATTGTTACTATCATGAATGCTGCAACTACTCTGCGGTCGAAATGCCTAATAATCTTAGCACCAATGCTATCTTCTCTAGTTTTAGTTTATTCGTGTGTGGGAATGATAAACCTTGTTGCGAAAAAAGGCATAAAATCAGATGAAAGAAGCACATTTTGTTTGATTTAAAAATAATCAACAAAGGAACGGAAATTAAAATATCCAACGAATAAAGTAGTGAAATGTGTTTTTTGTGTGTGTTCTCTTGGTTCACTCTCGAAGCCAATGCTGCATGTTTGTTCATAATCTTTTTTAAACGCAAGAGGCGTTTGTTGTCATCATTCTGAACTAAATAAACAAGTGAGCGTACTATACTTAATGATAATATATGCTGGGTTTTTTGCTTCATTTTTAAGAGATTATTTGCTGCTTTTCTTTCTTTCATCCTCAACAGGCTCTTGTGTTTGTGTCCCCTCTTGTCAGTCAATCTGAGGTTTGCTTTTCTCCTCTCCGTGTTACTGTGGAAAACACAGAGACAATTACAGGAAAAAGAGCAAACGAAAGGCAAGAAATTGCCCGGCTTTAATGGGATTGGCAAGATACGGAGGTGTCTTTTTTCATGGAGTTTATCAATCCCGTATACTATTTGTTTTTCTTTATTATTATTATTATTATTTCATTACCATTTTAGAGTGTTTTTTAACATTCTAAGCAAGCTTCTTTTTTGTTCATTTACATTTTGAAGGTGTCCTTCATTATTGAGGAAAAAAATGAGAAAATTAATAATAAATTATACTCTACTTCCATCATTATCACGAACATAATCCTTTACAGCGTTATTATTCATATTGAGTCTTTTTTATCTTGTTCATGTGTTTGATAGTAAAAATGTCTGTTTCTTTTGCTTCCTTGGCGTGCTTTGAATTACAGATAAACGAGAGGGAAATATATGTTCAATCTAGTTTCTATTTGAATTTACTTTGACTTTGTTCCTTTCAACTTAAAATTAACCAAGAGGATACCTAATTTTCTAAAAAAAATAGAAACTTCAATTAAAATATGGTTCATTTAACAGAATTGAAAAAAAGTGGCTCATGCTCTATCGGATTGATTTCGCTCATCAGTCTTGGGATCGAACAAACTATCTTGAGACAATAACTAACTCCAACCCTACTCGCGGAAAGCGAAATTAAGAACAAAAAGCATGGCTATGACAAAGCATATTGTAGTGTTGTTGTTGTTTTTTTGCACTCTAGTGTAAGCTAGTGGTGCATCATTTTCTTTGCTTTTTACATTTTACGTGTAAGAAATTTCTTTATATCGATTTTTAATGTTCTTCTTTTTTTACTATTATTATTATTTTGCTCATTTGTGTAGGGTTGGGAATGCACTGTGACTGACGGGGAAACAGGTTGTTTATTTTTGAGGTAGAAGGAGGGTGAAAATGCAAGACAATGTAAAGTTATGAATAACACATTTACTTAACTGAAAGAGTTTCCTTTGAACTTTTTTCTTTTTTATATCATTAAAGAGATATCATGAGAAAGTGCAATAAATATAAATGGACTGTGGGTGAACCGTGTGGAAAGCCGTTGTACATCGACCTTACCTTTTTTTTCTATTTATTGGATATATATGGCAGCGCAAGATTTTTCAGAAGCATGTAAAAGATGATTCCTCCGTAAAAAAAGAAAAACTTCCCCCCTTTCTACATTAGTGCTCATGAATAAATGTGGGAAGAATTTGATCGTGCAATTATTCTTTATTATTATTATTCCTGCTTCTTTTCTCTGTCCGCTAAAGATTGCGCGTCATATAACGATATGTATCGATGTAAATCAGGCTACCATAGCGCTTACTCGAATTTTTGCGCATACTTTATCTATTTGTGAATCAGCACACAGCAATAGTCATTCTTTTTTGAAATACAAAAACCATGAGGGCTTTGTCTTTATTTTGACTCCAAACGGCACATACTCGTTTACTCATTTTAAAAGGAGTGGTTACTAAAAAGGCAATGCGATGTTTAAATGTACCCCAGTGTTCTTACTTTTTCACTTGTTGCTATGGTCTTAGCGATTTTTGTTCTTCTGGTCTAATCTTTTTACTCCGCGTATATTCTTTAGACGCATATTTTATTAAAACTCATTCTGGTCCACGAGAGGAGTGACAGCAACACAAAGACATGATTCATACATTTCAAATCTTTATTTATTTATTGTCCAGATCTTGAATCCGTTGCATGTCTAAAATCGCACACTCTTAATTGCTGGTATTTATTTTCGTTTGTGTTATTTTGCTGTTTTTTTCCCATTGTTCACCATAATATTTTAAGGGAAAATAAATTTTAAAAAGAATCCCTTAATTTTTTAACTCATGTAAGTACCGATCGTACGACTTTCTGTGTTATCGGTCGGAAGTAAAATTTTTTCGCAAAATTTAGTGATAGATACATATATATATATATATATATATATATATGTATATATTCCATCAGCCTTGGTGTATTGGGTATCTTTAGGATCGTTTTCTGTAATCTTTTGGTTTTGAATAATACTTAAGGAATTAGCATTTTATATTATGTGAGATTTAAATTAATGAAACAATCACGAAACCGGAAACGTTTTAATTTGAGCTACTTTTCGGTTCTTTAGAATAAGCGACAAATCTTTTCAAAGTTCAAAAATAAAGTTAATGAAGAATGAATATATAAGAATGTATTTTCCTTACCTTGTGCTACTTCTCTCCTTTATCCATTTCTCGCGTACCTCCACCCTCACCACATAACAATACTTGCCTTGCGCACACAATATAGAAATAAATAAAAAAAGATATATCAAGAGGTTCTGAAAATAAAACTAACGAACACGCTAAATAAACGGGAAAAAAAGAAAAGTATAAAACCAAAGAGACCGTTTCTTTAATACTGACGTCTTTTTTTTTTATAGTCTTGCCACGACCATGTACTCCTTTGCCCTACCTCAGACGCACATGGAGCCCCACACGCTGCTGCCCAATCCCTTGTCCACCGCCGTGGGCGGGGCAGCCCCTTACCCAGGCCCGGGCTACGGCTACAGCGGACCCGGCCTGGGGAATGGGCCTGGGCTCGTTAACAGCTCGCGTCCGGGGTTCTTTCCACTCTACAGCACCTGTGTCACGGAGCCCATGGCGCCATCGGCCCCCCTTGTGCTCGCGATGCCGATCCCATCGTGGACCCCGCTGCAACAGCTGGAGAAGCAGCTTAACGGCCTAAGGTACACCCCAGGCTGCCTCTACGAGGGCTACGTGAAACGCTACAACCCCGCGCGCGGGTTCGGCTTCCTGACGGCGACCCATCAGCTCTTTCCGGCCCTTGGCCTCCCACCAGAAGGGAGCACGACGACCGGGGATGTTTTTGAGAGGTCCCTAACAAAGGCGCCGGATCTCAACGGTATTTCGATGGGCGAAAGCTCTGACATAAGCTTTATGCCGTGCAAGATGGACCCCGGCGCGGCCAGGGGGGTCCAACTGACTAACATGCCTTCCCTTAAGCGCCTCGATGTTGACACCTGCACGGGTGTTGATCCTAAACCTCAACTTTTCTCCGAGAGGATGATCCCAGGTGCATTCCTGACTTCTTTCGCCTCCGGTATCTCAACCAGCTCCATCGAAATGAAATTGGCGAAGTCGTACACTCGTGTACCGGTCAGGCTAGGTGATATCTTTGTGCATCAGAGCTATGTAGATATGCATGGTTTCCGCACCCTGCCAGTTCGTGGTCGAGTTCATTTTCAGGTCAGCTACATAAAAGGGCCAAGCTCCTGTCAGGCAGTAAACGTGAAATTGCTTCCGCAGCTGGTGCCCCTGGATGTGGGTTCGGTGAATGTCTTTATTTCTGACAATCTGGATGGCGAGAATAGCCTTTCAGTAACTTGGCCAGGTGAGGTGGAGTGGAAGTAAAATTTCTATAGGAGTAATGAAATTCAAATAAGGACATCATAACAATAATTTTGAAGATTTGGTATAAATATGAAGACACGTAGATATCTCCAATATCGCCTCACACCTTATTGAGACGTAATATTGATCTTCGTTACCATTTTCCCTCTCACGCTGACCTAATGTTTATATTCATACATGTGAATATCATAAGTGTACTAAGAGATAATTATTGTATCAAATCGTTTTCCTGTTTTGTCCTGCAAACAAAGTGATGGAAAAGCCTTGAAAAAGGTTAAGTGAATATTTCTTTTTTTTCACAGGAATGAAAAAATAAAAATTGGCACTATTGTATTTTAAAGCACGCAATCATTTGCCCCAGATTCCTTTTTGCTGCATATTCCTCAACCTATACCCTTTTTGATTTACTCTTCAATAACAATAAATATACCTTAAAGGTAATGAGACATTCGGCTTGCATGCTTTGAAGTTCATCCATAATCTGGGCTAACTAAACGATTGGGAATATAATAAACATGTGGTATTATCATTAATAGCATTATCTAGTGTGTGTCTGTATACTTTCACTATCCCGGCTCTGACTGTGTACACGAACTTGCCATGAGAGTGAAAGGGAAAGCACTTTAAACACAACCTACACAATCAAAACACAACAACCAACGATAAAATTTGTATGGAATGCTGAATTTCACTTTCAATGCATAAGTGAAAGTAACGTCATTTTTTTGCGCAACATTGATGTATATATGCATCTTACGTTGTTCCTACTAATCGCCTATTTTCTCTCCGGGATGCCGTGCAAATAATTTTCGGCAGGTGCGGGCCTTCTTCTCTATTATTTCATTCTAATTTTCTTTCCTTTTAGTTCAGATGATTTTGTATAGTATGGAGAATAGCTCGTTGATACATGCACTTTTTGGGGGGGTGGGAAGCATTTAAATATTGACATGCATATTTTTATTGTTTTGGCTTAATAAAAAATTAACTCTTTTTATTAATAGAAGAATTTATTGTGCGAGTAAGAAACCTTTTACTAAGCAGGGTAAAGTCACTTTCAGGAGCGAGATAGAGACAATAAGAAGAAGAAGAAGAGAGAGTACGGGGAGTAAATTGCGAGCCTTTTGTGGCTAAAACTGAACCAAGGCACCCAAGAATCGTTCTGATTCCCGCTTTATTATCTCGTCCCGTGAATGCGTCGTGTCACAGATTTAAAGGTGTGTTGGGTCTAAGAAAAGTCGTGCCCTTTTGTTGTTATTTTTTGATCATACCTACATATTATTGTGAAGTATTTAGTATTCCGCACCTTGTATTGTTAACTTTTGTCGAAAAAGGAACGAACAAAAAAAAGGCAAACGGGTGCACATACTTGTACGATAAAGACTCATAAATCTAAAAATAAGTCAAGCCCATCTATAAAGGTTCTGTTGCTTTTTTCACGTATTTCTTTACCATACTCTAATACTTTTCCTGCATGGAAACTTTTTTTAAACATCAATCCCTTGAGGTCTTGACTATTTTATAGAACAGTATGCATGTTGGGTGCTATTTGATTGCACCTGTTTTAGCTAACTTCTTGCCTCAAGTAGGCTTCCAACGGTGTTTAGATAAACATGATAAAGACATAATCATTGTATTTTATAAAAATTATAATTTTAGATATAAATCACTGGAAGGAAAAAGGAGGTCTTCTAAGTGACTCTGATTGATACAGACTCTTACATAGCATTATTATTATCAATTTTTTGGTTTACCTGTTTATTTCAGTAGTGCCTGGGAGGAGAGAATATTCTTCCTACTTTTCTTTTTTTTTCTCTTAAAATAAAACTACATGATATAATAAAAATGAGAGAATCCGAACATATATTTGTAATGGAGTTGTAAAATGTTGAAAAGTTTATAAATTCGAGTATGATAACAAAGTCATTTACTGAAGGATCATGATGTTTTTTTCCTCTCACTTCGCTCACTCATAAGCTCTAAAAGACCTTACATTATAAGCTGTACATGGCTCGGTAATACTTTTATATTTGTTTAACAGGTGCATATGTGCTTGAAATTACTTGCAAACTATTTTTGCCAATAACTACAGATACTACCTCTTTACATCATCCTTCCAATTCTGCCTCACGGGATTAGAGAGGATGTAGCTCAGCCAAAAACCGGTCTCCAAGGCTTGGGGTTTATCAAAGTCTCTTCCTCGTCAGAATTAAGGTTATTATTTTCCGAATGGACTAATTCCAGCTTGTAGGCCGTATGGGTACACCTGTGGGAATAAAACTTTTTACCATTGAGTTTTGGAAGAAAACACAATACTTGAAGCACATAGTAAGGGCATACCTGACAGTATCTTTTTTGCCGAATCGGGCTTTTCAAAGGGTTACAATACAGATAAAAAGAACAAAAAAGCTGCATCGTTTGCTTTAATCTCCTGAAAGACGTGGACAGATATGAAGGGAAAAGCCCCCGCGCGAGGGGAACCTCTTCTTCAACATGCGGAATTCTCATCCAGCGCAGCGTCATCATCACCGAGAATCCCTATCCGTGGTGGCACCTGCAAGGTCTTTTAAGCGGGAGTGGAAACGCATCCTAGCGGCGTGAATTGAAGCGGAGAGTTCTTGTATTATCCTCATGTTGCTTTATCTAACTTTCGATTTTAGGTTCTGTACGATTTAAAAAAAAAAAGACAATGGCCTTGATGCTAATAGAACTTCAAAATGGCTTACAGTTTGCCCTTCCCTTTTACATCCCTTAGCATAGCTCCTTACACTGACTCCCTTAATTTCTTAACGAATCTTGTAGTGAAAGGATTGGAATTTTAGAAAAACACTTGCGTGGGAGAAGGGCTTGCAAAGTCTGGGGAAAGGGCCCTATAAAATGTTATCTTGCAATTACTTTGCTATTTTTTGAGAGAAAAAAATTCAACGTTAGTGCAGAGGAGTGGATATAGACTATCGCCAACTGTAACCCTGTCTTGACCCCTTTGTTAATATCGACGACAAAGTCTGAAGAGGTATTTTCCCTATATGGATACTCTACGAAGGGCGAAGGAAAAGTGTTAACGCTTTATCATGCTGCACCTTTTTCTTTTTGGAAAAGCACCTACGAATTTTTTCTTCTTATCTTTGTTCTTGTTTTTGACCTAGTTTTGTCTGAAGAAGCAGAACTTATTTGTCTAAAAAAAAAAATCAAACTCATTTAGTTCCTATTGTTGTAAAGTGTTTAGAATTAAACTAGGCTGTGGTGGCTTACTCAAGTAGAAGCAACCACGTTACCATATCTGCTAACATTTCCCATAGGATTGTCGAGGACGTGATTACCTCGCATAATCTTTCCCCTCTCGTATTATTTTGTTTTTTTTGTATTGGATGAATAGTGCATTACTTATCATCAAAAGCACTTCGACCGGCTCCCTGGAGGCTAATACCTCCCTTCCCGCTAAAAACCACGACGACTCAGATGCCATCTCTCCTGTAATGAGGCCCATGGTATCATCAAAACATCTCATTTCTGCGACGGACGAGACGAGGATGTCCGGTACCCCTTTGCACATGAGCTGCAGTAGCCCAGACATATTCCAAAATCTATCTTCGGCTCATGGGAGATATTTGAGCCTCAAAAACTGACAGCAGATGCAGGCCTGCTGCAGCCCCACCCCAATTGAGGCGGCAATCCATTCCCCTGCGTCGAATCTCGAGATCTCCTATCGTTCAAAAATCGCAGCCTGCGCCTGACCTCAGATTTCTTCACCTACCAAGCCTTGCTGTCAACGCGGAGGGGCTTCTCCATGAGGAGGGCAATCTGAAGAATGTTACAAGTCCGAATAGATTCTCAATCCCTGAGTTCATCATGGCAGCCGCAAATGAAACCACCTCCATCGAAAGCTCCAGCCCCATTAACCAGAAGAATCGACCATCGTTCAAGGACCGGCAGCGGGGCCGGCTGTCCAGGAAAAGTGTTGGCTCCTCTCCGCGGCGGGGCGTAGGGTCGGGAGAAGGAAAAACGCGGATGGAACCCGGGCTATCTTCGACTACCTCTACTAACGCGTCGCCGTTGCGAAAATATTGCTCGACGGCGGGCAGTGGGAGCCCACATAGGAATCTTTGTGATAGCTCCATGAGCCGCAGTGAGCCTTCGTTTTGGGGAATCGAGTCTTCCCCTTTGATGCAGGCCGCTGTCCCTATTGAAGGGACGAGTGGAGGTCCAACCGAGGCGAATCAAACATCACACGCGGTGAAGTTTGTGCTGTGCAATAGCTCACCTTGTTTTCGCACGGCGATAGGAGCCTCTGAGAGCCCGGAGTTTCTGGTCAGCTCGGGGCCCAAACGGCCCAACACCGGGGACCCGGTTCGGGTGTCTCCTGCATTCTCTGCGACACCTCCCCCTTCGCCCGTGTTGACACCCGTGATGGGCCCCACGAAGCCGTTATACGCGCGCCGAGGGGTCCCAAAGGTCGCCTTAAGGCGCAGCCTTGAGAGGTTGCCGCCGTTTCTTGACGCCGGGGCCATTCGGGTCGCTGAACACGCGCCCGCCCCCACCTCAAGTTTGCTCAAAGAGGAGGCGGCGAGGAACGACAACTGCGAAGCTAATCTTGGAGTGGAGGCCCAGACGGCGCTGCCCTGCGCATCCGCTACCGATGATCTTCACAGCCCCACGGGACCGGGCACGACCTCGGGCCATATAGATTTATTCGGGACTCCGCATTGTGAAGGCGTAGTTGAGAAAAACGAAAGCTCTGGCGTATTTATACTATCTATAGCCAATTCGTCCTTCGTGAGATCTTCGCAAAGGGTTCCAGCGGACCGCGCACTATCGCCTTCCACCGGAAGGGTCGACATGGAGGTGGCAGGCATGACGGAGACCACTGTCATAGGTCCCCCTCGTTTACTCTTCGACAAAAGATGCAGACAAATCGCGAGCACGGAAGGGAACTTGTTCATTCTAATTTGTTGTTAAAAGCTTCTGCTCATTCCACAGCAGACGGTAGTGTTTTCCATAGGGGCCCCAGTTCAATTGAAGTAAACAATCGGCGGGACCGTGGCAAAATGCTCACAGACCATGGATCCATGGCATCGCTTCTTGATAACGACATGCATCTGTGGATGCCCAACTTCAGCCTTCATCAAGAAGGTGAAAAAGATAAATACTCTCGTGCGAGCTTTCACACAAAGAACCCAGCACGTGAGTAGTGGAGGCCTGAATAAAGGGACTTGTGAGAACGAGGAACACAATTCCCCCCTTTTACCGCCTGGTATTCTTCATTCAAACCACTACACTGTTCTCAATTCGGAGGTGATGTCGCATCTGCAGCGGCAGGCTACAGCATCACTGGCATCAAACGCTAACCCCATTAGGGATTTGGTGACCACAGGTTCACAGATAAGTTCCTAGGTATCTCGTAACGATGCCTTACACACAACAGTAAACTTCTTCCCGGCAACGAAGGACAATGGCCGGATGAGCAGCTTTTCCAGTCTGGATTTTTCTATGAAGAGGCGTAAGCGCTACCGGGCTAGAGAGGCACGCATGCGACATCTTTACACTGATGCAAAGAATCCCACCTTTACAAATACATTAACTTTTGTAACTAAGTCGTTAGCCCCGGGTCAACCACATCCAATGGAAGCTGCTTTGCTCGATGGTGAATCCAACGAAGAGGTGCAAGGTGATAGCAGTCGTACGGGGCTCGAGGAAGAGAATCTTTATGGAACGTTAGGTCTCACTCCTGGCGGGCATGCGTCTGCGCTACGAGGTGTCGGGATATGGGTTGCTCCAGAGCACGTTTTCATCCCTCGTTATGAGTTCCCTGAGGAACTAGGTGGGAGTGCGCAGGCGTCTCTTCGGTCCGACCACCTGCACGCCGGTGACCCGTTTTCCGCCTCCAGCTGCGCTGCATCTAGGACAAATGAGTCGCTGACACGCTTCATCCCAACCTCTGAGGAGTGCTCCCCCAGACTCAGCCCCTTTATCATTGGGAAACAAAGTGTGAATAACAGCCATCAGAAGGTTTTTAGCGCGATGCAGTCTCTACCGCGATAGATCTACGCATTTCCCATTGCAAACGAGCATAGATGGAGTGTGCCTTGCAGCAGAGACCGGAAAATGAAGGCGCACCGCTTGCTTCGGGTTGTAGAGCACGGAGCAATGTTCTACCCTGCCATCAAATGCTTCCCCCAGACCCAGAAGCGGTAGCAATCGTCGCCTATCTACGGCAGTGGCACCTGCCACTACGGGTACTTTTTACTTTGTCAGCGTCTCTGCTAATTACAACGTTGCACCAGATAGATGGAAGACCTGGAGTGCGGACTACAAGGTGTGCCGCCCGCCCCGTGTTTGACGCCGAACAAGGGGTCAGACTGCTAGCCCTGGTATAGTGAGGTAGAGCGCTATGCTCGGACCAACCACCCGCAGCCCACGCAACAGTCACAGGGCCTCCCTGATGAAGCTGATGAGTGACACTGCTGGGCCGTCTGGCTTGCAGCGAGGCGCTTATCACGAAGGATGCCCCTGGTATAAATCTCACAGTGGTTAGAATGGCACGCACGATCTCACCTGACCATCAGGACCCGGTGGAGGCGGCGTCCAGCTGCGTTCCTCTGCCCGCACTGCCTCCAGGCGGTTTTGTTCTTCGCACGCAAGAAACCATCATGCGCGGGACCCGAGCCAGTGCACGCTGCTGTTCATTAACGTCCTTGACATCATGATTAGTTTTGATAGAATCTTTTTGCGCGAGGGCTGCTAGCGCTTCACATGTAAGTATTACACTGAGGTATATGATCCGTTGGTTGACGAAATCGCACATACACACGTGGCACTTATTTTACTCTTGTTCGTGGGTGATATCCACTGCTTCGGCTTAGAAGCCCATCTCAAACCATATGAGGGAAAACTCGGGCTTCAAGAGGTTGCCACCCTTTCTCGACGCCGGTGCCATTCGATCGGCCGACCACGGTGTAGGCCTCACACCCTCTTCCTAAAGACGGGCTGGGCCGGGCTGCCGGCCTTCAGGCCAAGCATCCTATGGAAGTCCAGGCGCTGTCGTCCCGCACCCCTAGGCCCGGTGGCTTGTACACCTTCCAGAGACCGAGTACGACCCCGGGGCACGTCGGCTTATTCAAGACGCCGCATGGTAGAGACGAACTGAAAAAGAATGAAAACCCTGGTGCAATAGCATCATCTTCCAATTGTAGTTTTAGGACATCTTCTCAAAGGGCTCGATTTTCGGTGGACTACGTGGCGTCGCCTCTTCATTGCAAGGGTCGCCATGAAGGTGGCAGACATGACAGGGGTTCCTTCTACAAAACACCACCCCTTCCTTCTTTCCAACACAAGAGGCAGATGGATCGAGAAGCAGGAAAGGGAGATTACTCATCCCTGTTTCTTGATAAAAACTTCTACTTACTCCACACTGGGCAATGATCTCAAAAAGGTCTGCAGTACAGTTTCGGTAAGCAATCGACGAGATCGTGGTAAGATGCTAACTGGCTATGGATCTATGCCATCGCTTCTAGACAATAATGCGTATCGATCGCGCCTCAACTCCAGCTTTCGTCAAGAGGATGAAAAGGTAAGTGCTCTCGTTCGGGCTTTCACACAAAGAGTACAGAACGTGAATAGTGGATGGCGGAATATGGAGACTTGTATGAGTGATGAACACAATTCATCTATTCTATCGCCCAGCGTTCTGCTCTCAAGCCATTGTAGCGTGCTCGACACGACAGCGGTTTCACAACTGCGGCGGCAGACTGCGGTGCCACTAACACAAAAAGCTGAAGTCAGTGAATCAATACTTTCAGGCTCACAGGTGAGTTCTCAGTTACTTCAAAGTGATGGTCTCCTTTCCACAGTGAACTCCTTGGCAGCAACGAAGGACAACGGCCGGACGAGCTCCTTTTCCAGTTTGGATTTTTCCATGAAGCGATGCAAGCGTCACCAAGCCAAGAGAGGACGCATGCGACATCTCTACACTGACGCGAAGAACCTCACCTTCACGAATACATTAAATTTTCTAACCAAGCCGTTTTCTGAGGTCCAGTCGCATCCAATGGAATTTGCTTTTCTCGACGACAAATCCATTGATGAGGTGCGAGGTGGAAGCAGTCGTATTGGGCTTGAGGAAGAGGTGTCCTGTGAAACGTCAGGCTTCGTCACAGACGGGATCGCGTCTGTGCTACGAGGCGTCGGGATATGGGGCACCCCAGAGCACGTTTTCATCCCTCGTTATGAGTTCCTTGAGAGGTTAGAGGGGGTGCGCAGGCGTCTCTGCGGTTCGACCACCTGCACGCCGGTGACCCGTTTTCCGCCTCGAATTGCGTTGCATCTAGGACAAATGAGTCGCTGTCCCGCTTCATTCCTACCTCTGAAGAGTGCTCCCCCAGACTCAGCCCCTTTACTATTGGGAAGACAAGTGCGAATAACAGTCATCAGGAAGTTGCAAATGTGGGCCCCCTACCGTGATACCGACGCATTTCCCATTGCAAACGAGCATAGATGGGGCGTGCCTCGCATTAGCGCTAGAAATGAAGGCGCACCGCTTGCTTCGTGTGGTGCTATGGGCAATGTTACCACCCTGCCACCGTTTGCTTCCCCCATTTTCCATTCTTCTCTCACCCTGGAATGACCCCAGATAAAGCGGTAGCAATCGTCGCCCATCTACGGCAGTGGCACCTGCCACTACGGGTACTTTTTACTTTGGCAGCGTCTCTGCTAATTACAACGTTGCACCAGAGGAGGAAGACCCGAGTGCGGACTACAAGGTGGCCGCCCGCCTCGTGTTTGACGCCGAACAAGGGGTCAGACTGCTAGCCCCGTATAGTGAGGTAGAGCGCTATGCTCGGATCAACCACCCGCAGCCCACGCAACAGTCACAGGGCCTCCCTGATGAAGCTGATGAGGACACTGAAGGGGGCTTGTTCATGCAGCGAGGCCTTCATCACGAAGGATGCCCGTGGTATAAACTACAGTGGTTATCATGCGCACGATCTGTTCGACCACTGCACTTTGTGCAGGAGGCGTCCAGCTGCGTTCCTCTGTCTGCACTGCCTCCAGGCGGTTTGCCCTTCGCACGCAAGAAACCATCATGCGCGGGACCCGAGCCAGTGCACGCTGTTCATTAATGTCCTTGACATCATGACTAGTTTTGACAGAATTTTTTGGTGCGAGCGCTGCAGGCGCTTCACATGGAAGTACACTGAGGTGTACGATCCGTTGGTTGACCAAATCGCACATACACGCGGCACTTACCTTACTCAAGCCGTGCGTGATATCCACTGCTTCGGCCTGGAAGCCTGTCTCAAACCATATGAGGGAAAACTTTCGATTGAGCCTGATTCAAACTTATCACTTTCGAATAATCTTGCACCCCAAGATGACAAGAACCCTGTGGTGCCTATTGGTAAGGCTGTTTCGAAGCTTACAGCGATCAGTGCTAGCGTGCAGGGTTGGCGTAGTACCCAAGAAGATGCTGAAGCCACCTTTCTCATTAATATCCCCGCTCTGAAGGCTTCACCAGTGAGTCATAAAGAGCGTACGGCGGCGGGCCGCGACGATAAAAGCCAATCGAATACCAATGACGAGGTAGATACAATACCGATGGCAGTGTTTTGTGTGTTTGATGGTCACGGCGGTGACGCCGTCGCGAAGCTCGCGGCGAGACACTTCGAGAGCCACCTTCACCGCGCCATCATTGAGGCACGGAAGGACGATCTTCGGGCCCACACGCTTCTCGTGCAGCTGAGCGCGACCTCATCACCACAACAAAGGCCTCTACCAGCGCCATCACGGCCGTCTTCTCGCCATGTCTCGCTATCCCCTATCCAGCGAGAATACCCGGATCCCATTGCCCTTTGTCCCCTGGAGCAGAACCTCCTGGTGGCAGAGCATGGCGTTTCCGAGCAGACCAAGAGGGAACCCTCCGAATCGCGCTCACCACAGTTACACGAGATGGGATCCAGTGGTTTACACAGTCTCAAAGTGCAGTTTGACATCCCTGAAAGCGTTGTGGTCGACTGGGGCGATCGACGAGTTAGCAGCAACGAGGCATCCGGAAACCTAAATGCTTCCTCAGCTCTCATTAGCAAGTCATGCTTTTCGGAATCCGTTGCAGAAAATGAGGCACAGAAGCAGAAAACATCATCCGCAGCTACCCTCGCCTCGTCAAAGTGTTTGCGACAGACCATAAGGTCTTTGCAGTCCAACAACTTCGTCAAGGCATGGGTAGAGGAACCCGAACTAGAAAAAGAAGAGGCTGAAAATGTTGCACCACCGTCCACGGTGGTGACAGCGCTAGAAGTGGAGATGCTGCGCGGCTACTTTGCCAGCGTTATGGAAGACGCATTTCTATCTTTGGACGACTTTCTGCGCAATACACCAGAAGGTGTGCGTGGGGACTACAGTTGCGTCGGCTGCACCGCCTGTGTGGTGGGAATCACGAGTAACTTTATTCTCTGCGCTAATGTCGGCGATAGCGGTGCTGCCGTCTACACTTCGAACGTGATCGATTACATCAGTGTGACGCACCGTTTGAGTGACGTGCGGGAGCAGGCGCGGATTCTTGCTGCTGGGTATTCCATCAACAACAATCGAATCGAGGGGATGCTTGCTGTGCCGCGTGCGCTGGGGGATTTTGACTTCAAGCAGTGTGGTGGTCGTGGGCCGGCCGAGCAGGCCGTTACGGCGGTACCCGACGTCACGATTCGGCCCGTACCGAGCGACGTGGACTATTGGGGTGTCATTGTCGCCTGCGATGGTGTCTGGGACACCGCCACGCTGCACCAGGTGCACCATGCCTTGGTCAACACACCCAACGACTTGGACGTCGCGGCATCCGCAGTGGATGCCGTGATGCGGGCAAATGATTTCGTGAAGCAGCACCGCCGCGCACGCGCGAATCTCAGCGAGTGTGCGACTTCTTTTGCTCAGGGGGGTTCCATAGGGATATCAGGAGAGGTGCCAGAGTGTGGGCAGCAGTGTCCGTGTCGCATGCCCATGCAGATCGCAAACGAGACACAAAAACTTGCTGAGGACAAGCTGGGGCAGGCGCCCACGCTGGAAAATGCAGTGTTGGTGCACCATGGGAACCAGGATGTAGCAGGGGCAGCCATCGAAGTGGCCAGCGAGGAGTTGCCATTTGCAGATCTTGGTGGCGATACGTGGGCATCGGAGGGGGTAGATCCGCGATTACTCACCGCCGCCGCGGGGGTCTTTGCCCAATGCATTGCACCCGAAGACAATGAGGAAGGCATCGGACTGGATAATTGCAGTTTGATCATTATTGAGCGGCGAGCATAAAAAGGATCGCGCTCACCTTTTCTGACTTCAGTTGCAATAATGATATATTTATATAAAGGAAGGAAGAAATAAAGTTTGAGATAGTAAAAGGGAATTAATGTGGGTTAACAAAAGGATTATGTTTTACCTTAGGAACTAACTATCATTCCTGCTTCAGTAATCTTCTCCACCCAAACAGCTCACAGAATGATGTAAAGGAATTGATAGGTACATATCAAACATATAAACAGCTTTCTATAAATATACATTGAAGCAAGAATATCGAATAGTTGAATTTAACTGGCGCAAAAGCTACGGGTGCTATGGTCTATACACTTTCTTTTTTCTCATATTGTTCGTACAGATTGCTGTGGCTGATGTCACGTAAATTATACAAAGATGATTGTATGTTACTTTACTAGCTGGTATGCCGTCTTTCATTTCACTTTAGTTTGTCATTGTTGTTTTTTTTTTCTTTTTTCTATTAGTGTGTAAGTGTTGCGTTGATATACAGACCTGCACATTTTGCCACTAGAGATTTGATGTGAGTGAATAATAAAAAAGTATTGGTACGAAACGCTGTTCATCAAGTTTTGAGTGCCCTGAATCTGGTTAATGCTGTGCGAGACTCCCCTCGCGGATGTCTCTTTTTTTTTGCGCTCCCTGCATCACACATATCATCGAACTTGCGTTATTTTTATGTGTACCCTGTGTTGCAGTAGTCATGTCATACAGATACATATTAAAAAGGTGAAAGTATACTATCCCTTCATTTCACCTTTCGGCCTTTTCTTGAAAAGGTATCACCTGATCGGTTCAAATTTCCAGGTTTTATTTAGAAACATCAGTTGGGATGAAAATAGACTAGCCCCTTCCGCTTTAGTTTCGTATTCTCCAACTTTAGCAGTTGCGCTGAGTATACATCCTCAGCTTTTTTTACAATTTTTTTTCCTCAGGGATGCCCATTTTATGTGGAAGCTCGGATAGCGCCTCAATTCATATTGCATACCTCACCAAATAGCATCACCTCTTATTATTGCTTTGGGCTTACACTAAGCCGCCCTCCTTGCATGTTTCTTCCATCGTATCAGTTTTCTTGCTTTCCAATTTCTCAGATATTCATACAGCCATCATTACAACAGGCCATCATTTGACTATCTGAGGAATGAAAGGGAAAGAAGTGGCTCTATAGCAATGTAGGAGGATGGGCATAACATCGAATCATTGGTAAACAGTGAGACCAACAGTTTCTTCAGCGCAGTCTTATTCTGTGTGAATGAAGCTAAATAATTCTGATTGCCACAAAAACTATCTAAGTATCTAGAAAGTTGTAAAGGTTTTCTTCGTGATTATACCCATACATGTTTTCAGACCAATAAACGTTTTAGTGGGCATGCTTAGGGTCTTGGTTTAAGGCAATGGCTACGAGAGATTCGTCGTGTGTCGAACGACTATTCATTTCCACAACTTCAAAAGGAGTAATACGAAAACTTTCTGCCTTAAAAAAGGCACAAGGGTACAAATAAAAGGCTGCACTCTAATTAAGAAGCTGGGTGAAGGATGATTTTTGTTCAAAGCTCACTGTCTGAGGAGTGCCTCTGCGCACAATACGTACGATGAAATCCTTTTGCGAGCTTGTCATCTTATTTTTATTCGCAAATGCATAGATATAATTCTGCACAATATTAGGGTAAATGTGAATTTGCTTTATTGAGTAAAGCTCGGAGACACAAGAAAGTCATCACAGAAAAGATCACTTCACATTCCCTTCTCCCCTCACAAAAAACAACAACTGTGGAGTGTTGAAGCACTGCATTTGTAATAATCTGAAAAAAAGGTTTAAAATAGACAACACCTACTGAACCGTGTTGAGACCTTCACTGATTGCATTGTTTCTTCGTGGGAATGCGGTCGTGTACACTTTATTTCCACCCCCACTCAACCAGTGTTTGATCGCGGCGTGTGTGTGGTGGTGCCTTATCCCTCTTAAATGCTTACGATTTCCTTGTGCTTCTGAAGTTCATAAGTAGTGTATGGAAACCGCTCTGTAGTATATATTTCAACCATTTTCCTTTTCCCCACTTCGAACTCAAAGTATATAATGCAATACATACTTTTGTGATATCGTTTTTTATCTTAATCTATTTTTCCTGCAGACTTATGCAATGAATCTAAAGAGCTATTTTTCAAGAGGACGACGTAGAGGCACCGGCGCGAGAAATAGCCTTTTCAAGATCGAAAAGCTTCTAAAACCTTGGGGCTTGTCTTCCCTCCGCTGTACAATCGTGCTCGTTTTCCTTGCCGTTGTAGCTGCTATATGTTTCTTCTTCACGAATCTATTTTACACTACGTTACCTCATGCTACCAACCCCCAAAGCGCATATTCGTCTACCGTGAGCAAAAGCTTGTCTTGGATAACTGACAGTAAGAACTATACATTATTGAAGTGCTGTTCTGAGAATGTAACGTCTGGGTATGGGTTTAATGCCCCACCAGTGGACAGCACTGTTGTCATGCTCTTCTCCAAAAAAGACGCCTACAATTACGTCTACGAGGGGGGTAAACAGGCTGGGGTCGATATGACGCATCCTATACTGAAGCGCAGCGTACTAGAATTCAGTGAAGAGGACTGGTCTAAGTCGTTTCAACGCGTGGCGGCAGCTTTCCTGACGTCTCCTGTCGCGGGAGACACACGCCAAGGTGAGATGCAGGGGCATAATCCCTTTTTTGACTTCTTCCAGGATCACGGTGCAACTTTTTGGACCATCGAGAACGGCAGTGTTGCGACGCCCATGCAGCTGGATGTGGTCTATACATATGTAAATCCCGGAGCACCATCATTTAAGCGGCACTTGGCCATACGCAAGGTTCCCTATACAGGAGAACGGTATAACGATTGGCAGGAATTGCGGTACTCTCTCAGGGCACTGCTGTCGTACGCCCTGAACAGCAACTCCTTGCGGCAGTACGGTAATCTTTATAAGGATCAGCAAGAGGAGGACAAAGAGACGCTGGAGGCGCTGGGGTACCGAGTCCAGCTACGTGGAAATGAAGATGGGCTTGGGAGTAGCCCTCTGATCCATCGCGTCTATTTGGTGCTTTCCGACCGCGACCAAGTGCCGGCGTGGCTGGACGTTGACGCATTTCCAATGCTTCGCATTGTCACGCACACGGAGTTGTTTCCGGATCCCCAGAAAGAGCCGGATATTCTTCCGACTTTGAACTCCAATGCTATTGAATCTGGATTATACCGGATCCCCGACCTCTCGCGGTTCTTTCTCTACATTAACAATGATTTTATGTTCAGTCGGAAGATTTCGTTCTTTGACCTATTCCGCCCGCTCTCCCCACCGCGGCAGCAGCTGTACGCACTGCGAAATTTTTTCCAAGGTAAGTGCGAGGGCTGCGACCCCCAGCAGCAGCAAGGGTCGACGCGGTCTCATTTACGCCGCCACTTTGTCCACCTAGAGCCTCTGATTCATAGCGAGAGGGTGGTACTCAATTGGGAAAAACGTTATGATCCAGATTACAAGCACAAACAGGAGGTTCGGATACGCCAGGGAATCTGTCTAAACAAGCTGCGTCACCATTTGCTAAGACGGTACACTAACTTTAACTCTCCGAGCCCTTTGAGTAGCTCCCAAGATGCGTCCAGTGTTATGAGTGAGAGTAATAGTTCTGCTTTGGGGGAAGTGCTGCTTGAAATGCTTAGACAGCCCGGGTGGGAAACATCCTCAGGATTTAGCCTGCCTGATCCACACATAGTCGAAACAGCACGCGCAGCAGGAATTTCTTGTGAATATTATCACCACGTCATGATGAAGGTCTTTGATGGGATTCAACCACCTTTTTCTTTTCCTCATGCCCCACAACTGTTGGATCGTGAGGTTTTTGCTCGGTTGACGGAGAACGAGCTACACAACTACACTCGTGCAACACGGCTTGCTTATGAGCGTGAGCAATTTCCGTTTTCGCCTGTGGATGCGTACGGTTTTTTCGCGAATGCCATGGCACGTGCATCGACGCGTGATGCTTGGCTAAAGCAAGTACAGACAGGCATGGCTCGGTGCATGAGGCGAAATGGAACTGGTGAAGGTGGGTGTCCGGAGGCGTGGAGAACATGGCTGGAGAAGGCCCGGCGGCGCCTTGATATAGCAGCGAAGCAGCCGCTGGTTAACTTTAGTGGGACCAATATGCTGTCTTTCAACGACCTTGGCCCTGTATATGGAAGCACGTTCGATGTGCTACTTCAAGATCCAAATCTCTTCAGTGATCTGGGCTTCTGGTGGCTACCCGGGATGCGCCCGGAACATGCGCTGAGACGCAGTGTTCAATCGTTGATTAGGATTTACCGGATTCCTCATGTCTCAGAATGTAAGGCTGGCGATCAAAATTGCAATGGTTCAAGATCCTCTATGTTGCTTACGCGTTTAGAGGATCAGTACGTCAGTCTCCTCGAAGAAATGTTTCACCACCTTTTAACGACGCGAAGTTACCGCTTCGAGATGATCACAAGCGCAGAAAAAGCTGAACGGGTTGCCTCCCGCCTACACATGGAGGGAAAGGCAAGAAGACCGATGTGGATTGGGCTTAATGATAACTTTTTTCGGGGATCGAACATAAAGAGGCATGCGGAGAACGCGTCATTTCGGATTGCTCTAAACGAAGCCGTAGGTGAGGCACAGACAGCGCCTTGGGAAAAGTAGCACTCAGCTATGGCGAATGGCTAGATATCTCCCACAAGATGTCCTACAAGTAAGTCAATTGATGTTGATGGCATTGGCGTCTGTCGGTCCGTGCAGGAGGTGAGAGCCGCCCCCCATACAACTGTTTCCCTAATCACAAATAACACAATAGTAAGGCATTTACTACCTGGAAAATCGGTATAGGTGATTTTTCTTCGGTCTTCTAAAGAACATGTCACGCATTGGAACAGATATCTCCTTTCTGTTTTTTTTTCCTTTTTCTACTATCGTTGTTCAATATGCTCATATTGAATTACGATTTCCTGTTCTACATGGCCCGTTCTACTTTTAGAAGTGGAGAAAGAATCTTTAGCGTCGCTCTCTTTCATACGAATGCAGGTCTGAAGTGGCATGTTTGCCAGGTTGTGGTCCTATCTATTGTCTATCCATAATGTTTCTTCGACTGTGTGTAACTAGACACAGTCCTTCAGGAGAAATGTAGATCCTCAACACCTCTGGCAAGGGTCAGGGTTTGTGTGTGTACTAAAATAATACTTGGGAGGTAGATTATTAGCAGTCGGGTCCTACGAGCCTTCAAAAGAAATGCACATAACTGCATTCGCGAGGTTGAAAATATCCGTGGATCTACTTTCGTTTCATGAAAGTGGGATCAATATCTAATGCGTGATATAACAAGAGCACACTGATTTAAAATTATAATAAGATATGTTAGGCTTGAAGAATTTGTGGAGAAAGGCTTACTGAGACCGATATGGCCTAAAAAAACGTCAATGCGGAGCGAATTACTTTTGATAGCGTCTGAAACAAGTTTTAGGACCAGATCAAGCTAATGGATTGCGTTTGGGTTCTTGAAAACAGCTGCACATGTCGATGACAAGCAAAAAGGTTCTGATATTATGCTTCCGAGGCAACCTGGTCCCAATGGGCTGGCAAAGCGATTACGACGTCTGCCCCCCTTACTGATAGCCCGCAATTGACAAAAGCGACTCGAAACGCTACTTTAAAGATAATTCCCACCCCATTTGTTTTGAAAAAGCTATTGATACAGTGTTTCATCTTTAACAGACCTTGGATAAAATAGCTCGGACAGTGCCATTATCATTGGGGACTCATCGTGAAGTGCTTATTTATTGAAACGAAATAGGAGCTGGTTCTACAGATCTGGGTGCCTCAAATCTGCACTGATTTTACTTCTTGAGAAGAGATGGTCGAACATTAGACCAAAAGCAGTAATTTGGGATATCTTGTCCGTCCCTCTGCTCTTTATTGTTTTGTACACAACTTCACCAGAAATGGCCAGGCTATTTTTGTGGAAAGCTTCTCGTGCATAAGGTAACTAAGGAGAAAAGGGCTGCTTTTTATGTGCTTCTTGATGCTGATTTACCATGATCTCTCCCTACCATGCTCATCAAAGTCAAGTATCTGGAGCAGCTCGTGTACTCACCCGGGGAGCTGTCGTGTGTGGGTTCTGGACAACCTACGAAACACCAAGAGGCTACTCATCTCTACACCTCCGGGCTCCATCTTCCCCATCTATAGTCCCGGATGAATGGATATGGTAAATGGCAGGGAGTTGGAATGTCAACTACGGATTTACAGCTGCTCATGTGGCAAAAAAGTGTACATGGTTTTTTTTAAAAATGGAAGTTATTATGAAGATAAGCAATCAAACAGATTAAATGGGTTTATAAAATTGACCATTTTGTCCGTGACTGTGGATGAGTTATACACGCTCAGTGACGATATGTAACAGCTTCATTCCCCCCCCGTTGCATTTGAGAACATACGGGAATGCATAAATATAATTGTTGGTGTGAAAAGTGTGTTTTCTTTGGTCTTTCGACTCCACCTGCCCTATTAATTTCCATACAGGGGGCAATATATATATATGTATATATTGAGATTAACACTTCGTGAATGGACTTGCGCATTATAAATAAAAATTTTAGCTTTTAAATCAATGGAAGCTAGTGCCTTTTTACCAGTTTTACTTTAATGCTTACTTATCGTCTACTTTTTTTCCAAAGATCACTTAAGGAGCAACTATGAATATACTGACATGTTCTTTAACAGGTAATCTTTTAGCTTTAGTTAATTAGTGTCCTTTTAGTTGATAGTAAAACGATGCAGTCATTTTCTCGAAATATTCACTATTTTTGTAGATATTTTCATTTGTTCTCACTCCCCTCTGGACTTTTGACATCCTATTCCAGAGAGAATATGAAGCTTTTGATAACGATAAATTTAATTACTTCTTGTCTCAATCATTAGTTTATATAAACTTAGAATACAAATACACTAGGCAAGAGGGAAGGTTTCTGAAAATTGAATTTTTCTTTGATTTGTACCCACTTCAACAAATCGTTATACTCACGTGAATGCGCAATTAAAAGCCGTTACCCCTATTTCTCTTTCCGACATAATCATTTTCTTTCAGCTTCGATTATCAGTCATCTTGTATGATGCCTGTAACCCTCAGTTCCACTGAGACTGGGGTACAGAATTCAAACCAGTTAGTCACAGTTAAGGCCCAGGTGAGTAATATGGTTCCGCATAAAATTCTTATACAACGACAAGAGGCGAGCGGTAGGTCGAAACATTTTCCCAAGGTCCATCAGCAACCCTTGTTTTATCAGAAAACACCCTGCAAGAGAGGTAAGTGCCCCGTGTTATGCGACGGTGACGCGCAACTCTTACGGAAGGATAAGTTTGGTAAACCCTTATTCGAGTGCCGAAATCGACACTGTAGTGCAAAGGCATCCCCAATGAAGCACATAACAACTTGTTATTGTGATTCTTTTTTCGAGTTACCATCGCACTGGAGACGACACAGTGCGTGTTCATACCCATTAACTTCGAGGGGCCTGATGTTTTCGGGTAGATCTAGATCTTCTTCATCAATGGTATTGAATCGATCCCAATCGCTGTATCATGGTCGCTTGCCCATCCCTTTTATACATCGAATCCGGTGTCACCGACAGGGGCTGCAAGGGAGGCGAAAGACTACGGGCTCGGTGGGGTGGGATGTGCACGATCAGCACCACCTAACGTGCGGGGAGTTGTTCACGAGATTCACCACTCCGGACCGCCCGTTGAAGAAGGAAGGGGGCACATCGACTCCGATGGTTTCTTCTGCCGATACAGAGCAAGAGGTCGCCGGGAGCGAGGTCGGGGGAGGTTCCGCCCAGTTCGCGGGTCGATCTTCACAAGGCCGCGCCCCCGTGCAGTACACGTTTCCCCAACATCGGCATTCTTGTTCAAGCTGCACTGACCTAACCATTAGGTCTCAGGGGAGGTCGGAGTCGGCCCGTGAGGCCGCGCCGCTGTTCTTGGCGCCGGAGAAACATAATTCGTATTCCAGGCAGGACAGCTTCTGTAGTTCGAATTTGACACTGGAGAGGCAATTAGGGGTGTCGTCGTGCTCCTTTGATACATCCGTCATGTTTGAGGACAACAGCCTTACTTTCAGGAGCCTTCATCGTGTGGCACAGTGCAAGAGATGGCGACCACGATTTCGCTTTGCGCGCGTGCTCTCGCTCTCGCGGCGTAGCTTTTTCCAACTGCCGCATGACCAGGGTGAAATAAAGGTGCATAGCGGGAATCGCGCTGCACGCGACACCAGCCCTGAAGTTATTGAAGGAGGACCACTTTCCCAAGACGAGGGCCAGAGGCGCTATGCTGGGGTGTTGAGCCAGAGCGGGCCATTATTCGACGACTGTGCTCAGAAATTCCCTATAAAAGACGAAGACGACACCGGCAACGAGGTTGATTCCATCTTAAGCTCCGGGGGAAACATACAGTTCTGCGCGGGAACCCGACACCAGGACGGGAGCCAGGTGTCCTTACCAGTCCAAAATGTGTATATACCAAGGCTACCAAAGTTCACGCGAATTTACTCCCTTGAAGGCCTAGAACGCATCGGGAGTGGTGTGGAGACTACCAAAAAACAAGAGGTCTCAAGGGTGATTCTTGAAAAAGGCTCGGATTCTCCCGGTACCCCCGGAACTAACGAGATCAGCAGGGGGTTCCTCTGCTTATCATACCTCCTTCCAGACGACCAATCCATGCCGGCTTTTCGCGTGGCGCGTGCCTGAGATGTGTCCAACGTTGTTAATCCATGGGGGCGGAGAAATTGAGGCGAAAAGCCTACGTTGGGTTTGGATCACACGGCACCTATCCCATACACACGTAAAGGTAGCTTACAATATAAACGTTTTGGAGGGGGGCCCACGACCACCTAAGCTCTCCCCTTACCGCACTTCCTGCAGCGAATCGAAACAGCAAGACGTGAACGCGATAATGGGCGTCCCCGAGCTGTCTTTCCCTGGGTTGTCAACCCTGGATCACACCCTACGGTAGTGGAGATGTTGATACTTGATCTTGCAACCGAGGCACATCCAGTGGACCAGAGGAGGGGCGTGTAGACATGCGAAGGAGGGAGGGGGCGTAATCGTGCAGAGAAAGTAGTAAATTCGACGGAGGTTTCTACAGAATGTACTATTTTAGTCTGTGCCCAGGAGAAAGGAGGATATTTGCGCTCGCAGGTTAGTGTGAATGAATACGCCATGTGCGCTCTTTTAATGCACACATGTGTTTTAGAAGGGTCTTAATCTGCATTGCTATGAATTTTTTTTCTTACCGTTTCTTAATCCATTAAAAAGTTGCCGGTGAAGCTTAGAGATCGCAAACTTGGGAAAGGAGGAAAAAGCAGTTGGTGTTCGGCGCCTGAGCTTCAGGTGCTGAAGTGGTTCCCTCCAGAAGTCCACAAAACACAGGCAGGTCAACACTTTGGGATAATGTGGAGTACGACCGGAGGAGATTGTGGAAGTGTTTTATGTTTTTTTTTTCTTTCCCTTGAATAGATTAGTTCAAATATGGTATAGAAAAATGTCCCAACTCCGGTCTGGAAGTTTCCTTCTATATATCTTTATCTATCTATATCTTTCTTTCTCTCTCTCTATATATACTAAACATTCTAGACGCAATGTGAATTTCAGGTGAGGCATTATGAAATATTTTAGCTCTGATGCTATCATTTTGCCTTATTTGGATGCTATTTAAATGCTTACGTGTTGAATTAATACCAAAAAAGGCTTTAATTTTTTTAAAGCTAAAGCAGCTGCTGTAATGATTTAAAATTTTCCCTTTAAATTTTACGATGAGTTTTTCCATTGTTTTAGGATTTTAACCTGTTGACTATAAAGTGCTGATGAAAGAGTCTCTTTGTTTTATATAGAAAAGACCCCTTTAATGGAACGAGTATTTGATGCACCCTTCTTTATGTCTTATCATCTCTTTCTTTTAATTTTTATTACAGACTGCAAGAACTATTGTATATGCATGTGAGCATATGAAGTTGTGAGTTCTTGATTCAGCGGAAAAGAAGTCAGTAAGTGTTGTATCTATGTGGTGTGCGGTAAAGAAGACAAAGACACTGAAATGTCATAGTTATTATGTATTTACGCATTCAGGTAAGTTTGTATATTTTATACGCTACTTTAAAGTTTCATGATTTTTTTAAATTTCTATCAGATCCAATGATCACAATAGTAATTTTTTTTTTGAAGTATTTTGTTATCACATGCTTAGGGCATTATTCCCTCATGATTTTCATAATGTAACCAATTAAAATCTTACATATATATTGGTTCTTGTGCTAGGAATTTATATTGAGGTTTACAGCCTTACTTTTTGTCCCACCGTTTTTGCTTTCCAACATTTTTTCCTTCTGGCAGCGCCTTCATTTATTTGTAGAAAAAATTCTCCAAAAATTACTCCTATTTTGTCAGGCAGCTCCTGTATTGAAGATATGAATTTTTTACCCGCATGGGGTATCCATCGGATTCATATTCGGGGAGCCCATTGGCTTTTATTATTATTACTATTATTACACTCTCTTAGTCTATTAGTAGCATAATGCAATGCGTTCGATTTGTGAATAAAGATGAAATATCGACGCTGTGGTTTTACCACATATTCATTTCTTTAGTCACTTATTGTTGAGACTCAAAATGATTTACTATTTTTTTCGCAAATGATAAAGTATTACGTCTTTGAGTTTTACACATTTTCATGGAGTTTTGGTGGTAGTAGGGGCTATGTTTTTTTTCCCCCTTTTTAATGTAAACAAAAACGGCTATGTTCATGTTTCCTCCACTCAAGGACTATATTATTTATGAATCCGAAAATTGAATAGCATGAAAACGGAGTTGATAATACAAAATTGGATAGAAACAGTGATCGCAGCTTAAGCAAAAGCCCATGTACACCATGTTTACCTCACCTGCCTTTTTTTCCGCCTGATTTTACTGAAGAAGAAAGTTTACAAAGTGTCATCCACAAAATAGCTTTTTATTGTAATTTTAAATAGTTTTCGTCCATTAGCTTGCCGACGTGATCTATCGATTTGAATTAGTCTTTCCCATTCCCACGGTTGATGATATTGCCCGCACAATTCAATCCCGATGACATCCTCTTCTTTCGCGATGCGCGCTTTCCGCCGTGGCACTACTTCATCGGTATGGTTGACCTCACCGACGCCGCCAAGCCTACCCCGGGCTCTCTCGAGGTCATCCCGCTTTATCGCTGCAGGGTAACTCCTTCTTCTGGCTTTAAAGCGGTTTTAATTTCCTCCATTGAACGGGCCGCGGCGGGACTTTCTCCAGTTGGAAGCCCCCACCCTTTTCCCACGCCCTCGGCGGAGCTTTCTCGGCAGGACCTCGACGACCTCCGCGGGTGCCGCCGGCAGCTCCAGGCCGACGTCAGCAGCAGCTGGGCCCGCATGAAGGAGATCCGCCGCTGTCTGTCGGCCTTAAATAGCTCTTCTTCTTTACCTTCTTTTCCCCTTCCCAGCCAAGCTGCAAAAAAAAATAATAAAAAAGGAGAGGAGGACGTCCTGTTGAGAGCGCGGAAGAGGCTTCTTGAGGGCACTACCGCCCTGCGTGCCTTTGAGCTTGCCAAGTGGCGTGCGCTTCGTCAGGCTTGTGAGAGCCAAAAGCCCCTTCTTTCACTGGTCAATCACGTCAGGCGACTTCTCTCAGGTGGAAAAGCTGGGCCAGGGGTGGGAAAAAGCACTCTTTCGTCTTCTCTTCGAGAGCTTCGTGGGCCTCTTGAGGGCTTTTCAGTGGAAAAGCTTATCGGGCGGGATGTCGGGCCCGCGCGGAGGTTCCTAGTGAAGCATCCTTTATGGCAGATTATGAGTGAGGGCTCGTTGCCCTTGGCGCTGTATCGCTGGCTGAAGGCCGCGATAGAAGTTGTCGAGGCGTGCCATAATGATAACGTAAAGGAGGAAGAAGGGGAAGACCAAGAACATGAAGGAAGAGAAGGCATAAGGGCGGCGAGTAAGGAAGGGGATGGGACGAGCCCGCTGGCGAGCACATTGGTCTCTTTGATCTCCACTACCGCCGACGTGGAGGGGACTGAGCTCGAGCGGAATGAGTGTTCACCGGTAAAAATAGAGGAAAAAGGAAAGAAGGCGATGGAAGAGCTTGAGTTAGAGCTGCGGGGGCACGAGGAGTACATCGAGATGGCCCAGGAGGAGCTCCGCGCGATGGATGAGGTGCTTGAGGAGGCCCATGGACAGCACATGCGTTGGGTAGTAGGCGAGGAGGACGTCGTCGGGGTCCTTCGACGTGAGGAGGTCGAGGAGTTTTGGACGCAGTCCTCGGTGTTTAGCGAAGACGGCAGTGAGGAAGTCGAGAGCAAGACTCTAGGTGCAGACGCCGCCCAACGCCTCTTAACGATGATAGAGTGCTTTGAACAGGCGAAATTGTCGACAGATGTCGATGTTGGTGGGGTGGATTCGGTAGTTTTTCCAAGCCTAGAACGGCAGCATTTGTCTGCTCGCTCTGACGAAACTCGAGGCGAGGAATTTGCACCTCTGCAAGCATGCAAGAATGTTCCAGAGCGCTCACCGGTACGTGTGAAGTCGCTCTTTGAGAATGACATTCTTGAGCGTCCAGCAGAGGTAGAAGCCCCATCTAGTGAGTTTTCGCGGCCGGGCGAAGGTGAAGCTAAGACTAGTGAGGGCGATAAGCAGATGCTAAAGGGCCTCGAGGATGGGAAGGAAAGCCTTGCGGGAAGCTCGCAGGGTGTTTTAGAAGCCTTGCACCCCTGCAAGGCTTCGCTGTCGTCGGGTGGGGCTTTGTTAGGTAGCAGCGCCGGCGATGAGAGCTTAGGGCTAAGTGAGAGACTTCAATACGAAAAGCGAATTGACGAACTTGAAAGGGCGCTTAAGCAGGCCACCCACACCAGCCCCGATGCTGAAATTGAGCTCCTGAAGGGGGATCTTAAGGCCGCCAACCGCGAGCTACGGCGGCTGACGGAGGAGCGGGATCGATTAATAGCGGAGCGTTGGGCGAGGCCTTCGTCTTGGTGGGGACCTTCGACGACGCAGGCCCATCCTTCCGTCGACTTCACCACCGCGGGGACGTCGACTGGGGGGCCTGCGGGAGGTGTAAACGAAGTGGAGCGTAGCGTGGTCGATGCTCAAAGCGAAAGCCTCTTCGGGACCTTTAGCACCACCCCCGGGGAGGACCTTCGAAAACAGCTTAACGCGGCCCAACAGCGCATTCGCGAGCTTGAAGGGAGCTTTGGCTTTGGTCCGAATTCGCAAAGTAGTCTTACGCTCGGTGGCAGCGTCCCCTTGGAAAGAAGGGGGGGCGTTGGCCTTTCCGCCCATGATATTCTAGCAGCAGCAGCAGGACCTATGAGTATCGCAGAGCAGACCGTATATAGAAGCCAGTCGACTCGGGATTTGCACGTCCTTTCGGAGGATCCTTTGGGACTTGCCGGGTTTGACCATCAGCGCGAGGAGCTGCAGGCGCAGGTAAAGGCGCTCCAGCAGCTTGTCGAGACCCACCAGCGCACCGCACAGACGCTCGAGGAGCGTTTAAATCGCGCCCTACACGCCCAACGCGCCTCCCAGCGGCGCATCCTCCGCCAACAAAACGAGCAAACGGAGCTGTGGGGAAGGCTGGAGGAGGCGCAGCACAAACTGCAGTCCATTCAAGGAGGCGTTGACGGTGGGAGGGCGTTTTTCGGGTCCCATTCCCCTTTCTTCACCCGACCACACCGCGTGGGTAGCTTGCCGTTGGTGAAAGACGAGGCCCCGCAGCTGCCCTGCGGACGAGCCACCAGCACCACAGCAGCAGCAGCAGGAGGAGGAGGCACTTGAGGACGTCGAGAGCGCGCGTTCGGTCGGGGGGAGCGATGTTGGCGGCTCGCTGTTGTCGTCCTTTTCCTTTCGCCCGCGTTGGGAGGGGGCCGGGCCGGGCGTCGTGGACGTTGTGCGGGATGCGTTTCGCGCCCCGAACGACAGCCGGGAGTCGTCTTTTCCGCCGCCCTCCGCGGCCGGCGGGGGGGCGTCGTGGGATTGCCTGCAGCCCCGCAGGCGTCTTTCGTGCGCCCCCCCCCCCGCGGCGCCGGCGAGGGCGCTGGAGGGGATGGCCGCGAGGGAGCTCCGCCGCGAGGTGCGCCGCCTTCGCGGCGAGGTCGAGGCCCTGCAGTCGAGCGAACTGCGCCTGACGATGGCGCTGCAGGCCAGCCGGGAGCAGCAGGCGGCGGGGCGGCGGCAGCGACAGCGCACGCGACAGGCGCGGGTGCACATGTTCGAGCACCTGCACGAGGTCGTCGAGCGGAGGCTCCTGCACGCCGCCCTCGACGACGACGCCGCCGCTGCTGCTGCTGCTGCCGCTGCTGCTGCTGCTGCTGCCGCTGCTGCTGCTGCTGCTGCTGGCCGCGGGGCCGGCGAGGGCGCCCCCCCCGCGGGGCCCCCCAACGACCCGCCGGGCACGCAGCTGGAGCAGGCGCAGCGGGAGCTGGAGCGCCTGGTGCAACGACACCAACGTTAGCCCTATTGGTTCTTCTTTTTTTTTTTATTTTATTTATTATTATTATTATTATTATTATTATTATTTTTTTTTTTTCGTTGTTTCCCCTTCTCTTCCCCTTCTCTTCCCCTTCTCTTCCTCTTCTCTTCTCCTTCTCTTTTTCTTTTCCTTTTCTTATGATGATGATGATGATGATGATTATCATCTTTTTTTTTTTCTTTTTTTTTGCTCATGCACACTTATTGTTATTGATCATGATGATGATGATGCAAATTTTACGTATTATAATCAGCAATATTATTATTATTATTATTTGACGGGGGGAAAGAGAACAGATTATTGCCTTTTTTTTCTTAATTATTGGGAAGCAAAAGCACGTCTCTTTGGTGATCGTAGGATGGCCTTTTATGTGTGTAGATAGAATAACCCCCTCACCGCTTGCATTTTTTATTTTATTTCTTTTTTCCTCCCCACCTCCCTCTTATTTCGATGCGTCTTAAGGTATCTCCATTGAACGTGCAGGCGGAGCTCTTTTAGCACATTTACCCACAAACATTTTTTTTACTTTGAGAGAAGGGGGGGGGGGGTAAGCGACGGTACTTATTCCAGACAAGCACAGAGGACGCCCATTCAAGTTCGTATGTGCACTGAACTTTCTGCATTATTTCGTATATATATATATATATATATATATATATATTGTGGTTGTTAGACAAGAAAACAAAGGCTCGTACAGACTTTATTTGGGCTGCCATGTGCGGCTGGCTTTCTTTTGTTAATCTTTGCTTTCCTCGATTTAGATTTGTGAAATTTGAAGCTATTCTTTTTTTTTTAAAAGGGACTATTTCTTCATTCTGTCCTTTTTTTTCATCCCTCTTTTATATTTCGTATGCAGAATTTTCATATGAGGTGCACGTGTTGTCCTTTCCATGTGCTTACCTTGATGGATATCTAATTATTATTATTATTATTAATGCCGCCCAATATGCATGGTTAACGATTCATCTTGTGGTTTGGCGTTATAGTTTTGACATCCGTTGGATGTCTTCGCTTATTATTCTCATTATATATCTTTTCACACATTGCCGCTAATGTTATGACTAGTGTCGTGGAATATGGTAATGTTTTTAAACCGTATTTGAATAAGGGAGAATTGGGGGTCATTGGCAGCCTCCCCCGCTCCCTCTCTATTGCTACCATTTCTCTTTCATCTTAAAAGGGCATGACTATAATTTGAAGGAAGGACACTGTAACTGATGATCTTTTCGTCTTTTTTTTTTACGAAAAAAAAAAGGAAAACAAACACTTACTGATTACCGGTTCATAGTATTGCCCCCCCTTTTACTAACCTTCACTCACACATGCTATTCGTCATCGTGATCTTCAAGGCAAGTTGAACGGAACGCACTTGTTAGATAATTGAATGATGATGATGTTGTTGCCGTAGCTAGTGTATTTCTTTCACACATCAAAACATATTGATAACTGATTGGAAGCTTTTCTTTTCTCTTCTCTTTTTCTTTTACTTCTCCTTGAAATTTTGTCTGTTCATTGCATATATATCTATATCTATATCTATAAGTTAGGGTTCCAATTGTAGGGTTTTTACCATTACCCTTTTAAAAAGAGCGTTATATACTCAAGAAAACGTACCCAGATCTTAAGTTACCGGGCAGGTAAAACTATAAAGTTCTTTTTCTTTCTTTTCTATCAAGTCCTCTATATATACTATCTCTAGAAGCTACAATTCTTCTTCGTTTTTTTTTTTTTTTTTTTAGCTCAGCGTGCCGTTTAAATTCCATTCATACGGCTCTCATTCTTTTTCCTTTTTGCGACGTTGTTTTAGGATTACATTTTATTTTAGGGAATTCCATTTCTTTCTTCCTTTTCTTTTTTTTTTTTTTGGTCAATTTAATACACAACGTAATTTTTCCAGTTCCCCCCTTTTTTTTTTTTTTTTTTTTTTTTCTTTTTTTTTTAGTTAAGACGGTATCATACCCCTCTTCCGCTTCGATTTGGATTTCGGTTGATGACCGATTGGGCTGGACAGGTCCATGAACCTCCGGCATCGGTGCGACCGGGGGCTGGGGAAAAACCGCCCTCGGCGGGGGCCCATGGGCCGCCGTTGGGGCGGAAAAGGCCGGGAGGCGCGCCCCCTCTCGGGGGGGCCGCCCTCGAACGTTCCCCCGTCCCCGCGGGGCCTTCCACGGCCCTTCCGCGGTTAGCGGTCGGGGGGCAGGGAGGACCCCGTGCTGCGGTTTAACAGCCGCCGCCGCCGCCGCAGCCGCAGCCCTCCCTGTCCCCCTCTCGCGGGGCCCTTGGCGGGCCCGTCGTGGGGCGAAAACGGCGGCCGTCCAACGCGGAAGGGGGCGGGAAAGTCCCCCCGAGGCGTCCTTCGCGGCTTGGCCAGGGATTTCCTTCCGCTGATCGCCCCCCCGCGCGGGGGGCGTCCGGGGCGTTATCTGGGCCATCCTCCTCCTCCTCCTCCTTTTCGCGGGGGGCCTTTTTCCGCCCTCGAGGTCGCCCTGGCGAGCCCCGCGGGGGGGGGAACCCACGCCCCCCGCGAACGTCCCAGCGCTGCGTTTCTTACGACCCCGCAACCCGTGAGCCGGGCGGGCGACCGGAGCAAAGCATTTTACCCCCTCGAGGCTTAGCAAGCCCCCCATCGCCGAGGAAGGCGAAGGTTCCCGCTCTGGTGAACCAAAAGCCCATCGTGGGGTTGGGTCAGGCGGGGGGTGACGACGCCGCCGTCCGTCGCGCTGATCCGCCAAGGGGAAACCTCCTGCAGCGGTTTTCCGTAATGGTGAAAAAAATAGCCCATCGCGTTCGAGCAACGCGCGAGACGCCGCGCCCCTCAAAGGCGGCGGCGGCGGTGGTTCAAAGGGCCCCCTCGGACGAGGAGGAGGCCTCGCATGCCAGCCCCATACGCCTTGACGGGGCTTCCGTGCGGGGCGAAGGGAAGGTTTTTCAGCGCGCGGGCTCGCCTTTTTCGCGGGAGAATGCCCTTCTCACGGCTCAGATGACATCTCCGCGCCGGGGTCGTGTGGGGATCGCGCACGAAGCCGCCGCACAAGCGAATCATCCTTCCATTCAAGGGGGGATAAAAATAGCCCCCCCTACAGCGGAGGAGGAAGGGGTTCATCCCTCTGGAAAGGACGCCCGATGGTTACTAAAATCCTCACAAGGCCTTTTCTCGCCCCAAACGGAAGCCAATCATCGCGAAAAGGGCGCTATGGAAAGCGATAATGCGAGGAAAGAAGCGGATCCGCATTTTTCAGCCTCCCCCGAGTCTTTGACCTCTTCGGCATCATCCCCGCCTTTTATTTCGTCGTCCTCGACGGGTGGGGGGGGTCTTGCGCGCGGGCGCAACATCCCAGGGGAGGCCCAAGACGCAGCAAACGACGACGACGACGACGCGAGGACGACGAGGACGAACATCCCTAATGATCATATTCCGATTAATCCGGTTAATAGGAATCGTAGCGGTATCCTTGCTAGCATCAACCTTTCGCCGATGGGTAATGGGCATCCGCAAGAGCGGAGAGGACGAAGAGAGGACGGAGAAGAGGAAGAGAAGAGGAAGAGGAGAGTGATCCGTTAGGTGGGGAGGTCAAAGAAGGGAGTAACGCGCCCCTTTACGGCCAGACCTCCCCCCTGCCCGACGCCGTTGCTTTGCCGAATTTTTCTTTTGCCTTTCCCCGTCGTTTAGCAGGGGGTTGCTCTCCTCGCCCCATTCCCTCTCCCCTGCGCTTTCGTTTTATAGCGAATCGGGGGGAGTTCCGCGGTTTATCTCGCCAATCCTCGAACCCGCCCCCTACGGCAGTGGGGGAGAAAGAGGTGGCTTTACGACTTCTCTGCTTGAATTGAGCCTTTCCGATCCCTCTCACCCTCATAATACTAAATAATAATAATAATAATAATGCGGAGTTTTACCTACCTCCAGCGGACCCTTTCTTTATACATATCTATATATCGATATTTCCTTGCCCTTTTTCTCCCCCCTCCCCCTTTACTACCAAGTCTCGGCTGCAGAGCCGCAGAATTTACTTCCTTCAGCCTGCGAAGACGACGAAGAGGCCGAAAGTGACCAATATATATATATATATATTATATATATATATATATTTGTATATACTCGTTTGGTGGGTGCGAGTTCATCCCACAAATACTGATATGATCGTTGCCATTTATTTGTTTTTTTCTCTTTCTTTATATATAAATATATATCGATTCAGAGGGATTCAATCCTCTTTTACCTCTTCGGATTATCGTATAAAATGCCATTGCAGGGTTTTTTTTAAAAAAATGCAATGTTCAAGGATTTGTTTTCTTTTGGATATCACATGTTATTAATATTTTCTTTTTTTTCATGCCGTTAAATCTATCTGTAAGAGAAAAAATGAAGAAAGAAAAACGGTGGGAGATTCGCATGTCGTTTCCTTTCCCTTTTATTTGCTCCTTTTTTTGGGGTGTGATGGGGGTATAAGTTAATTCCTTCAAAAGCGGTTTGTTGGTATCTTGAGAACAACGTGCACAGAGTGGAAGGTATTTGAAAAAAAAAACGAAAAAAGAAGATAAAGAACATCTATAATAATAATAATATAATAATAGCAATAAAGACGAAACTACCTCCTTTTAATATGTGGTGAAGTGCAAAAAAAAAAAAAAAAAAGCAACATATCGTCATATAAACACATTTACATTATTAATAATAACAAGAATCTCGGATAATGTGGAAAACAACAACAATTAACTGTTGAACATATTTATGTTGTCTTAGCAATTTCAGGGTATGTGAGGATACCTTTTTTTAGCAATAGGTTTAGTATGGATTGCCGTTTTATACTATTATATTATTTAATAGACTACTGTAGTTATTTTTATTCTTGAATTTCTTTTTAAAAAAACAATTAAAAGAGTAAAAGAAAACATTGCCCGACGGCTCTATTAAATTGTAATTTTTTTTTTTATAGATTAAAAAAGGAGAGAAAAAAATATCGTCTACAAAAGACTTTAAAGTGAGCTTTTTTTTTTTTCACTTATTTTATTTTATGAAGGGCCCTACAGGTTTTGCTACTCAGTGAAGGGTAGGGAATTTTATGGTCGTGGTTTAAGTCCCCCCTTCTTTTTTCTTTCCCTCTTCTTCTTTTCTTCTTTTATTTTAAAATGTGAACGTAGTAGAGCTGTTAAGAGCTTAAAGCTATTATTTTTTTTTTCCCGAATTCTTCTAAATGGTGGAAAAAAAGAAATAAAGAGGAGAGAAGGGGGAAAAAAAAAAGGAAAGAAAATACACAGCAGCAGACGTTTTTTTTAGGGACTTTAAAGGGCAGATTTATCTGGGAAAACACCACCCCTTTTTTCCTTTTTGAACAACGCTGCCAACAGGCTTATCAATAGGTTCTTATTATTACTATTTCCAATATCTTTTTATTTTATTTTTAGTGAGCTGTGTGAAAAGCCTCTTGTAAAGGATTTGCTTCGTTTTTCTCCCTCCTTTTTTTTTTTTTTTTGCTTTTATGCTGGTCGTGTATAAGTTAGTTTTCTTGATTAAAAAAATATGTCTAGGCGTGTTTTCTTTTCCCCCCTTCGCGGATATGTCGTTTTAAAAACACTGAAAGGTGGGGCTGCCTTCTGAATGGATAATATCACCTTCGGACTTTATTATTATTACTATTACTATTACTATTACTATTACTATTACTATTATTACTATTACTATTACTATTATTATTACTATTACTATTATTATTACTATTATTACTGTTATTATTATTATTATTATTATTATTTATTCCATCACCGCCAGGAGAGAAGGGGAGGGAGTACGACTTCGAGGTAAGCAGAAAGCAAAGTATCCCCCTTCCCTTTATTCAGCGGTTTATATCAATCTCTCCTATATCTTTCCTTGATTCTCTTCGAAAAGCAAAATGGAAGGAAGGAAGGAAGTGTATGTTTGGACATTTCCATATACAAAAACTATTTCATTGCTTTATTGCTATTCTTATTCTTATTCTTATTTATTCTTATTCTTTTTACTTATTTATTTAAGAAAATGCCGCTATCCTTAGTGAGATTTGAATAAGTGTTAAAGAAATAATAATTGCTTATCACATCTAGCATAAACAAAAATGTAAGTCTTAAGGAAGTAAAATGATTTGGATAAGTACATTGTTCTTTTTCTTTATTTTTCGTTTGCTTAAGCTGTTTACCTTTGAGTGAGCAAAGAGCGCAGTTCTGGTGATTGTTGGTCCCTTTTTTTTTTTTTTTGTGCATGTGTATGTGTGGAGTTTACATCGCAGCTATTGTGGTCGTCAAAGATTTCAAGAATATATATGCCATGAAAAGCCAATGTTAGCTGTTACTGCTTGTCCAATACGTTTTTTTTTTTTCTTGCCTGCGTATTGATTTTTTTTTCCCAATTTTTTTGCCCCCATGCGTCTTCTTTCCTATTGTCTAATAATAATAATAGCAACAGCGAAGTAAAAACAAACAAACAAACACGGTAGCCGTACTTATTAGCATACGAATCCATTTCCAATAATCATAAAAAGAGGGAGGGAGGGGGAAAAAAAAAAGAAAAAAAAAGATACCCACCACCACCACAACGGTGAAGGGGTCCAAGTCGTAGTAAACAAATAAACAAAAGGGGAAAGGTTTCATATATATATATCTATATATATTCCCCCTATTATTATTATTATTATTATTATTATTTCTCTCTCTCTCTATCTTTTTCCCCCTTTTTGCTGATTTCAGAGCCCTCTCGTTTTTAGTTAGTTTTTGGATCGTATGGCTGAGGACATGATTGGCGTGCAAGACGCTGGGCCAAATGGCAACGGCCCTCACAGCTCTCCCTCGAGCGCCCACGAAGAGGCACCTCAGAGGGGTAAGGCGAACGTGGTGGGGGGGCGCGCGACCCTCGCGTTGGACTTTTATAGCAGTTTATTAAACACCCTGAGGGCGTTTATGGCCCTCGCGGAGGAGTTGATCTCCCTTCGCTGGCTCGGGGATGGGCCCTCGTCCCCTGTTCCCGCACTCCCGAGCAGAGGGGAGACGACCGAGAACGAGGGGGAGAGGGGGCGCCCGCTCTTCGGGCTCCCCTCGCTTTTAACCGAGCGCGTTCAGCTGGAAAGGCTGTTCGCCCCCTCGTTCGCGGGGCTTAACCCAGAAGAGGCGTGTAACCCCCCGAAAGCCCTTTCGGCCGCCCGCGAGGGCTTTCGGGGGGCCTGTGGGAGAGGGGAAGACGGGGAGGAAACGCGCGCGGGGGGGTTCTTCTTTTTTTTCCTTTTCCCCCCACCTCGCCGACGCCGCGCGGGCGATCGCGGCGGGGGAGGCCCGGACGATCTTCGACGACGCCGCGCGCGCGCGAGGGCGGCCCTGCGCGCGGTATTTCGCCTGGGAGCACGCCCTCCGCCTTCGCGTTCGGCGCCTGGTCGAGGCCTCCGAGAAGCTCGAACAGGCCTTTCTGCTCTCCGCGCGCTCGTCCTTCGAGGGGGGCGAGCGACGGGCCCGGGCCACCGTTTGCCAGATCAAAACGCACATTACGCGGGTGCTTTTGGAGCGCCTCTGCGGCGCGTTAAAAGGGGGGACGCGAGGCCGAGCGGAGGCTTTGTCAACGCCCTTGCCCCGCATTTATACGCGCCGTTGCTGTTTAGCATTTCTCCGCTGTTCATCACGGACATGCCGCTCGCGCGAGGGAGGTATCACCTGCTGTACGCCCCAAACCAGCTGCGGGTGAAGGTCATGGCGAACGAGGAGTCTTTTGCGGGAAGACTGGAGGATTTCTTAAAAAACGAGCTGCTGCCTTTCTTGCTGGATAGCCAAGCAGGAGAGCAGGCGGGGCGACAATCGAGCTCGACGGAATCGGCGCTTCTCGCGCATTTCAACGGGGCTTTTAATGAACTGAAGGAGGCCTCTGAGGGGATGTTAGGCATGCTGCGAGCGGCATGGAGGGAGATGCAGGCAAATCTTCTTGAACAGCTCACAAAGCCATCTTCTGCGCTCAATTTGGTTGTTTTTGACGATTTCCAAAAAGGCAGCGGGAGTGGGGATGGGAGGGGGCGAAAACGTGGCGTTCTACCCAGCACAATACGCCTTTCCGCTGCTTACAGGGGCGAATAGCGGGAATCCGAATTCGTTTTTCGCCTGCGCGGCGCCCGTGCAGCTTGATGTCGGTGAATTCCAAAGCCAATTAGTCGCCCGACTGCGTCTTCAACATCGGGAAGGCGCGTTGTCGTTGGTGTCGCCTTTTCGGGCCGCGAGGATGCCTGCCGGGGGGCTCTCCCAATGAACAAAGCTTGCGAACGACGGGGAAGAAAACGCCCACAAGTCCAACAAGCGGGCCCTTAGGGATGCCTCTTCCGGCTGTTTGTTGGGAGAACATGTGCCATGAGGTCGGGGAGACGGACATGGTCGAGGAGCTGCGAAGGAAGTTTTGTCAATACCACACGAACGCCCCCAAGAGGGAGGCCCTGACGATGGAAAGGCCGCTTTTTAGCGCAAAGCCGTTAAATAAACCACCACCACCACCACCAGCAGCAGCAGCAGGGAATGCGAAGGAGCAGACAAGGCCTAACCCAATTTCATCGAGCCAACTGCCCACAACAACAATAACAGCAGCTAATCCTACTAATCCCACTACTACTGAAGAGAGGGAAAGCATAGCAACGCCGTTGTCGCCCCTTCGGCAGCTCCCGCTTTCCGAGTGGTTCCTCTCCTGTAAGGTGTTCTCCTCGTCCCAGAAGCCGAGGTCGTTGGTGCGTACCCCACCCACTCGCCGACCCCCGATCGCGGAAGGAAAGCCCTCGAATCATCCTAGTTCAAGTTCCCATCACCCGCAGCTTTCGGATACCAATACCAATGAGCCGACTACAGCCGGAGGACGGCCGGAGCCCTTAACGAGCCATCCCGAGCCCTCTCCGCCGCCCGCCCCGACGACTCCTCTTCCTCTTCCTCCTCCTCCTCCTCCTTCGCCTAGGGATCGTACGCCTCCTACTCGGGGGAGCAGCCTCGCGCCTGGGATTCCCACGGTCGGGGGGCGGAAGACGGTAGCGAGCCGCTCCCCGGCCCTTCCCACGGCAGGGACGCCTTCGCAGAGGCCATCGAGCGCGACGTGGTCGCCCCACCGGGGGCCTCCGCGGGGAGGGGACCCAGCCGAGCTCGAGCCCGTCCAGCACTCGCCCGCCCCTCGCGGGGGGCCCCGCGGGCCTCCCCCCGCCGGCGATATTCCCGCGGCTGTCGTTGCCGTCCGCGGGGGCGGGCGGCGGCGGGGGGCCGCGGAGGGACGCCGGCAGCGCGGGCTCCGCGAGCACGCCGGCGACGTCGCCGCGGCCCGCCTCCGGGGCCTCCCTCCCGCGCATCAAATCCGACGAATCGGGGCGGCTGAGCGAGTGCTCGGGCCCGCCGCCGTCGTCGTCGTCGTCGTCGTCGCCCCTCGCGGGGTCGCTGGAGTGGGCGGTGCGGGACGCCTGCCCGGGGCTCCGCGAGGAGCTCCTGCCCGGCGTGTACCTGCGCGACCTCGGCGAGGACCTCCGCGAGCACCCGCGCGTGCGCTCGGTGCTGAATCAGCTGCGGTCCCAGCGCGGGGGGGGGGGGCGGCCGGCCCCCGCCGCCCCGCGCGGCCCCCGTCCTCGCCGCCCGCCGCGAGGACCCCGCGCGCGCGCTGGCGGAGCTGCTGGGCGACCTCGCCGCGGAGCTCCGCGCGCGCGCCCTCGACGCCCGCGCGGCGATGCCCTTTCTGCCGTACCGCGTGCAGGGCGTCCTGCTGGCGGCGCTGCTGCCGCGCCTGGAGGGCGACGCGTCGTTTCAGTCGCTGTGCAGCATTCGCCGGCAGGTCCTTCGCGGGGCCGGGGCCGGGGCCGCCTACGCCCAGCGGCTGGAGCGCGTCGAGCAGGGCCTTCGCGACGCCGCGGCGCGGCTCGCCCGGGCGAGCGGCTTGCCAACGGTCAGCCCGGAGAAGGCCGAGGCCTCCAGCGCGGTGCTCGCGCGCGCGCAGGCGGAGCGCGCCGACGTCGTCGCGCCCGACGAGCGCCCCGCGGGGCGGCCCGGGGGGGCGCCCTCGGAAAAACCGCACCCCTCCCCGGCGCCTTCGTGGCCCCCCGCGCCCGCGACGCCGCCGTGGGGGCGGTTTCGCTGCCGTTGATGAAAAGCCCCCGCCCCCCGGGAGGCGCCCTCGTCGGGAGGCGAAAGCCCGGAGCGGGGGGCCCCCCCGACGCCGTCGCTGGAAATCCCCCCCGCCCCTTCTTCCCTCTTCCCCGCTCCGTCGCTGCTGTTGTCGTCGAGGAAGCCCCCCGCGGGGGGGGAGGGCTCAGCGGACTTTCATCACGATGGCTTCTCCAGCGGGGAGGAATCCCAATCCCAATCCCAATCCTAATCCTAATCTTCATAACACCGTGAGGACGTCGATTGGGGGGCTCAAAAGTCGCCCCGCCGGGGGGTTTTCGAACAGTCGAAACTCCTCCGCGGAGTTCGCCATCGCCCCGGCGTTCGGGGAGCGGGCCGGGAGCGCGCTGTCGAGAGCGTCGTCCACGACAACAACGTCGACCACCCGCCCCTCGGTGATCGCCAAGACGCTTTTCGGCAACCCCGCCCCCGCCCCCGCGCAAACCCCACGGCCCCCACTCGATGGGCCCCGTGAAGGCGCCCCCTCGTCGTCGTTCACAGCCGCAGGAACCACAACAGCAACCACCACCGCCACCACCACCACCACCACCACAGCAGCAACACATCAACAACAGCAGCAATCAACAACAACAGCAGCGCATGCCAACCGCTGGCATTTCCCTTCGGGAGGTGTACCAACAGGCCTGTTTAGCGCACAAAATGCGGCCCAACACCGGGCTGCTGTACCTCCTCCCGGCGGACCCCTCACGGCGGCTGTCGAGCCTGGACCTGTCCGCGAACTACGTGGGCTCGAAAGGGGTCGTGCCGCTGCTGGAGGTAATCAAGCACAACGGGGACGCCCTGCGCACGCTGCGATTGAGCCATAACAGCCTGGAGAACATTGAGGTGTTGGAGATTGTCGAGGTGCTGCTTAGCACCGCCGCGGGGAGTTTCTTGACGGAGTTGGATCTCTCCTTTAATCCCATCTCCCGCAGCAGTGGACAGGCGATTTTCGATTTATGCACGAAAAGGCCAAACCTCACGACGGTTTCTCTGGAAGGGACGACGATACCACGACAACTGCTAAGGGCGATTATGCAGACTGTTGAAGGGCATGCTATGTAAATAAATAAAAAACATATATTGCAAGAAGGGGTGGGTGGGAAGAAAAAAAAAAAAGTTATGTATTAAAAAAACTCAACAATAATGACTGGGGAGAATAAATAAATGATAGTGGTAATAATGTATATGATTTTGCACACACACACGCACAAACACACACACAGATTTCTCCTTTTTATCTCTGTAGGGAAAAGAACATGATTTCTATTTTATTTTTATTTTTATCGTTACTAGTACTAGTACTAGTACTAGTAGTACTACTACTACTACTATTTATTATTATTTTTCCATGGGTGCGTGCTAATAGATTTATCGAATGTGTTATACTATTACCAATTTTAGACGTAGAATTTATGGCGGTTTGCTTGGTTTTGCTCATTATCATTATTTTTATTATTATTATTCTTTCCCCCCCTAGTTCAACTCTGTACTTTCTTGACCACAAAATGCTTATTTAGTGTTATATCTGTAGATGATGTAGTCTTAATAAGGATGTATGTAGACGCATGGCTTTTCTGTTTTTTTAATTTATTTTATTCCGATTCTATGACGATTTGAAGAACACCTTTTTTTTTTTTCAGTCTATCTAATTTACCTTTCCCCCCCTTTTTTTTTTTCCCCGTATTTTCTTCGTTTTGAAAAGCTCTCATTTCGTTTATTACACATTTTAATAGGGATTAAAAAAAAAGAATATTACATTATGATTAACTTTTTTTATCATACCACGTGGAGGATCGTGGGTATTTTTATGCATAAATTATCAGGGAATAAAAATTACTAATTTATATAATCTTTAGCAATGCGAAAGGTGGGTGAACGAACAATAAATAAACACATACATACTAGTAATCATTAATAATAATCATCATCATCATACTACCACCAACGTATCATGATTTCTAAAGCTGTCGATATACCGATACCAATATCTAAATATATTCATGTCGAAAGGGCGGCTCGTTTGAGCCAAAACAACAACTCCCCTCCCTACACGCACACATCCCCACGCGAACAATAATCATAACAATAATCATCATTATCATTATCATCATCATAGTCATAATCATAACCATAATAATAATTATCATCATCATCATCATAAAAAGAGACGAAGATCGATCATGTTGGGGGAAGTCTTTTGGCTGCTCTTTGGGGGCTGGGCTGGGCTGGGCCGTTGCGATGTCCCGATGGGACGCCCTTTCCGATATTAAGCTTTCCTCCCCCCCTGGTACAAACCCAGGCAGGCGAACTATCCACTTAACGGACGAGGTCCTGCGGAATGGGCGGGATGTCCTACAACGCGTCTCCCCCAAGCCGCGGCGTGGGAATGGATGGCCGTCCTTCTGGTGGGCTTTAGCGCGGGGCTTTCCGGCGGCCGTTCGCGGGGGCCCCATCACCGCGATGGGGCTTTCTTTTTTCTTTTTTCGTTTTTTTTTCTTTATTTTTCGCTTTATGGAACCGTGCGCAGGATTGGCGCGTACTTCAACAACGCGCCGGAGCAGTACGCGGGCGCCGCCGCGATCGCCTGCTTTGGGGGGGGGCGCGTCGGCGGGGGCATTTCCACGAAACCCGCCAACGTCGGCGCGGCTTTGGTCGGCAAGGTCGAGAACCAAACAACAACAACAACAACAACGACAACGACCGTCACAACAACAACGACAACGACCGTCACAACAACGACAACGACCGTCACAACAACAACGACAACAACGACCGTCACAACAACAACAACGACAACGACCGTCACAACAGACAACAACAACGACCGTCACAACAACAACAACGCCAACGACCGTCACAACGACAACACAACAACGACCGTCACAACAACAACAACAACGACCGTCACAACAACAACGACAACGACCGTCACAACAACAACAACAACGACCGTCACAACAACAACAACAACGACCGTCACAACAACAACGACAACAACGACCGTCACAACAACAACAACAACAACGACCGCACAACAACGACAACGACCGTCACAACAACAACCAACGACAACAACGACCGTCACAACAACAACGACAACAACGACCGTCACAACAACAACGACAACGACCGATCACAACAACACAACGACCACAACAACAACAACGTCACAACAACGACCGTCACAACAACAACGACCGTACAACGACAAAACAACATCCCCGAGGGCAACGCCGGGGATGGGCTCGGATTTTGTCGGGGCCGCGGGTAAGCCCGTTCATCGTCGGCATCTTCTTGTCGGCGAGCAGGCTGCGAGGGAGGGAGGGGGGAGTAAAAATAAAGAAAAAAAATCCTTAAAATATATCGCAAGAATACCAAGTAAAAAAAAGTGTGTGAGGATAGCGGGTTGAGGCCGAATTTTGGAGGCCAGTTTTATTTTCTTATTTTCTATCAGCAAATATTTTTTTTTACGGGAAGGGGGGAAAGAAATATCCTTCGTCTCTTTTAGTCAATAGGTATGAAATATATCCATATGCATACAGAGAGAGAATATTAAAGGGGGAGGAAGGGAGGAAAATGTCGAAATGGGAGAACCAACAACAAAAAAATAACAATGATAAGTCATATGCCTTTTGATAGTAAAACAAAAAGAATAGGAGAGAGTCATTCGGGAAGTGTTATCAAAGCATGCATCAGGCTCTCTCTTTCCCCCCTTGTGGCTATCTGCTTTTAGAAAAAACTACTACTTCCATTTTCTCTCCTATGAAAAACAAACAAGCAACCACAAAAAGATTTTCTTGTTATGAATTCTTCCCTTTTCTCCTTTCTTTTTTTCGCCGTTTTTTTTTTATCATGTATTATTTTTTTTTTCGTTTTTACATCCTATTAAGTACAATTAGAGTTCATTAGCACACGCTTATATTCTTTACACATACACACACACACACACACAAGTCTGCAAGATATCGTCACACACAGTTATTTCACTTCATTATTTGTAGCATTTTTTAAAAGTATAACAAAAGAGTGAAAAAAAAGAAGAAAAGAAAGAAGGGAGATAGAACAACAATAACAACCCCCAAAGAAAGGGAAAAAAAAGAGGGAAATATATTGCTTTTATTTGCGCATCAAAGAAATTTTTGTTTTGTGCTTTGTATATATTTTTTATTTATTTACGCAGATAACAGCACATAGCTATTGACAGCTTTTTATTAGTGTTATTATTATTATTTTTTTTTTTTTCTTCATATATTCATATTATTATTGGTTGCATCATACACGTCAAGGTTCCTATTAGGACTCATAGAAACGTGGCCATTCCAGTTGTTTTTTTTTTTTTTTTTTTTTGTGCCTCCCCCCAGTTCCCTTTCGAATTGGATCGCCAGAGAGCGAACATTAAGCCAGCAACCAACCAACCCATCAACCAAGTCTTCCTCTCCCTCAAAACAAAGAAGGGGGAAAAAAAAGAAGAAGAAAAGAAGCAACGAAAAGGAAAAGATGCAGGTGGGGATAAAATTTGGGAGCAAGCATTATTCCATTTCCCTCCCCGCAGAGGGGGCGACGCTTGGGGAGCTCAAAGGGCGTGTGAAGGAGCTCACGGGCGTCCTGCCGAGGATGCAGAAATTACTGGGAAAGCCCAAGCTGCAATCCTCCGCGGACGACGCCTTGCTCAGCGCGCTGGGGATTCGCGATGGGTGCAAGCTCATGCTCGTGGGCTCGCAGGTGGAGGACGTCGTCAGCGCGAACGCCCCAACGACGAGCGCCGAGGCCGCGCGAAGACGACAACTCCGCCGTTTGCCCTGCCATTTCTGGCTTTCCCCGGCCTACGGGGGCTTTCTCGCGGACCCGTACATCGCCCAACGGGGGCCCCCCGTCGACGGCGGGGGCGCCTTCTTCGCGCTTTTCACCATGGACGTCGTGCTGGGACGGGTGAACCCCCTCGGGGCCGCCGCCGCGCCTTCGCGGGCTGCCCATAATCCCAATCCCGCTGGGACTCATGGGGCTAATCAGAACAATAATCATGCTAATAGCGGGTGTAGTGCGGCGCTGCTGGCCGTTCTCGGCTGCGAGGGGAAGGCGCGGGTGGGGCATCGTTTTTTGAAAACCCTCCGGGATGCCCAGCGGAGGGCGCTGCAACGCGCGCACGCCGCCCTTCAACGGTGTTTGGGCCTTGTCGAGGACGCCCACGCCCTCGGCGGGGGTCCTTCGGCGGTAAATAATAGTCATACTATGAGTGCTATTATTTCCCAACTCTCCACACGCTGTGTGCGCGAGATCGACGGACTGGGGGTTGGGGAATGGCTACTTTTACCTTTCGGGTGGCCCACACGAGGGCCACCGGTGGTGCTTTTTCTTCTGATTCATCGTCGGGGGCCAAAGGCGTTCGCGCTCTGCGTTGTCAATCGCGATCGGGAAGGGGATGGCTACCACCCACGATGGCAAACCTCGGAAAAGGTGCTTTCGTGTCCTATTTTACACCTCCACGCGATCGCGCCGGAGAGGTTGTTGGAGAGGTCTTTTTGGTTGGTGATGATGTCCCTGTGGGTGCGCTCGAATAACCCACAAGAGCGCTCCGAGTTTGCTCGAAAAGAGGTCTTCTACGACGCCTTGCTGCCTTGGCTGACGGAGAAGGACCCCGACCACGGCCATGTCGAGCGCGTGGCGAGTGAGATGATCTTGGAGAACCCTCCTTTTTCTTCGTCGTCGTCTGCAGGTGACCACCCTTCGTTCCCGCGAGAAGAAAATCCTGCGCAGTCGTCCTCCGATTTTCCCTATTCGTCTTTTATTCAAACCCACGGCTGTAGTCCCATTTGCTCCTCCTCGAGTGCGATTAAATCCCTCGTCACGGCGTTTTGCTTTCTGGTCGAGCAATTCGACCCCGAAACGACGAAAATGGATCGGAAAAGGCTAAAATATACTCTCAAGTACGAATTTTTCTTGCGCGCGGTGGAGGATTTAGCGCGCTATGCGGAACGGTTTATCACGGACGACTCGCCCATCACCTTACCTGGTAGAGCAACCGCTAATCGCCCTGCCATTTCCTCTGGTAATTCGTCGGAGGACTTTTTTTTACCACCTTTCGATCAAGCTCGCCTGCGAGAGGCCCTTTCCCGACTTCGGCGAATGGGCGTTGGGACGGACAACGACCACGACGGGGGGCTTTCACTGGACAGTTTTCTCTCCTCGGCCGCGGCGAAACGAGCGGTGTTAAAAAACGACAAGGGCGTTATTCTTCAGCCGGATTATTTCGTCAATAAATACGTCTTCATCTACGTCGGGGCGTTAGGGGCGCAGGAGGGGAAGAGGTTCGCCGCCCTCCTCGCCGAGGCCATTCCCCGCATGCGGCATGTTTGCCATGCTGAGAATAGCCAACATTATCGACGCCCTCCTTCTCTTTCTCATAGGGAGATTTCTAATCCTACGACGACGACGACGACGACGACTACTACTACTAATAATAATAATCTAAATAGCAAGCCAGCCTTCCCCGCGGAGCTGCTTTTTATTAGCGCCGACCCCACAGAAGAGGCGTACGCGGAGCATGTAGAAATGCTCTCACGGGCTGCTCGCGCGGCCTACCCGTCGAGCGTGGAGTTGGCCCGGCTGTTGGAAGTTGGACGTCTGCCAGAGGTGCTGGTTTTTCACCCCGACGGGCGTCTTCTTCATCGTCAAGGCGTCCGGGCCTTTCACGAGGACCCCGAAATGGCCTCCTTTCCTGACGGAAAGCTCTGGCGTGGGGTGGAGGCGCTTTCCTCGTCAGATGTGAAAATGTTAACCATCGGCATGGCCCAACTTTCCCATCATACAAAAAAACGAGTCGACAACCATAATAATAGCAAGGAAGGGGGAATGCTCACGGAGGCCGACGTCGCGCACGTGATGGAGCTTTTAGCGGCCACCAAGGCCGTTGTCGAGGCCCTCCCTCGCGCGAACGTGCACGACCTTACGCGATCCCATCCCACAAAGTCGAATACCCGCGAAGAAAACGAAAAAGACGAAAAGGAAATTACCGAAGAAAACGGCAAAGAAGAGAGCGAGAGCGCGGAATCTTTCGCTGTGCACAACACGCTCGGGAGGGCTGTGGGGGAAAACGAGGTTGGGTTTGCCAACGCGGAGCTCCTGCCGTTGACCTCGTTAGCGGCCTATTATGGGCCTCCTTTCGAGTCCACGGAGCTGCCGTTGAAAGATATTAGTGGATTTCGCCGCGCGGAAAGTTTTGCGGACCTTTTGGAGGTCCTTTTAAAGGCCCGTGAGGTCGTTAACGCGCTGTGGGGTCGCGCGCAGCACAGCAGCACGTCCTCACGAGTGGCCGTGCAAATGCATTTGATTGAATTTATCACGTGGATCTTTTCCACGGTGATTCCGGCGCCTTTGCCGCCGAACTTTACCCCCCCAAATGGGCCCGAACGGGAAGAAGAAAAGGAGGAAGGGGATCTTTGTGGGATTGAAAAAGACTTCTCGTCGGGGTTTTACTGGGTGGATAGCTTTCCTTCCCCCTTGGCTGCTGCTGCCGGTAGTGGGGAGGGGGGGGTAGGGGGCCTGTCAAGGACGTGCAAATCGAAATCTTGGAAGTTATTCATTTTTTAATGTTATCCCTCGCGAATGCCTGGCAAGCGGTGGAGACCTCGCGCGCCTTCGACGCCGAGCGCTGTTTAATCGCCATGGCGATGGTTCTGCTCTTCGACGTCGTCGCTCGTCAGGGGCGGGGAGCTCGTCAAGGGGAGCTTTTCGCGCGTTTACTTTCCAGCGATGGCGGTTTTTTCCCCTCCACGTCGATGGGAAAACACGCCCTCGGCTTTGACAAGGTCGCCGCGCGGCTGGAGCTGACTCGGCCTGGGCTTCTTCCTCTTCGTTCCGTTATTTTGGCCTACATTGCGTACCAAAAAACCCACCTAAAAGAGGAGTTATTTGACTTGCGGATGCCGGATAAGTTGGAGATTCGAAAATCGGACCCGACGGTGGGGTTTCTTCGCCGTTTTATGGAGGCCGCGGGGTATGCGTTGGACGACTTTGGCGGCCCCCTCGCGCACGGGATGACGGAGATGGAAAAGCTGATGGAATGGCTTTGTAGCCCGCGCACCCCGCTCGCGCGTGGGCATCGGGAGTTTCTTCTGTATCGCGATATGGTTTTACTGGGGAAATTTCTCGGGACGATGGAGATGCGCGACGCCCAGCTTCTTCGTCGGCGAAAAGAGATAAATCCGCTCACGACGTGGAGGATCTCCTTCGAGGACGACGCCCCGGGACGGCAAATGAGCGCAGGGTGGCGAACCCGCCCCAAGCCCCCGCGCTGGGAATGCCTGATGGTGCGCGGGCGGGATATGGACATTGCGGATATCCTCGTGAAAGGGTTTGGCGATCGCGAGATCACCTACGGCGAGGGGCTTGCCCTGCTCTCACCCATCGACCTCAGCGCGCTGCTCGGGGTGGACCACGCCACGGAGGACGACGTCTTGCACGCGAAAACGCTCCCTTCCTTCGGCGGCGCCCTCGATTCGGAGGGCGCCGAGGTGCTTTTTTCCTGTTTAACCACCCCGTACGTCCGAATTCCACTGATGTTAGATTTCTTCTCCACCCAAGGGCGAAATACGTATTTGTTTTCACCGGATATTCAACAACTTTTGCGGGCGGCGCTCTTCGAGCCTGGGCCGTACGTCCCGCACGAGCGGCTCGCCACGGCCGACCCGCGGACGATTCCTCTTCGCCTTGACGCCCAGCAAAGGGCGGAGATCGAACTCGCCAACCTTCGTGGGGATTTTGGCAAGCAAAACGACGAGGATTGCCTAGGAACGACCTATGGCTTGCTATTAAATGAACTCGTCCACGCCCCCGGTGCCGTTTTACAGCCACTACGAAGCCTTCTAGAGACGATTACGGAGTTAGGCCCAAGCTCGGTGTACAGCCCAAACGCGTCCTACGTGCTTTTTATCGTCAAATTATTATGCGAGGTCTTCGAGCTTTGCGAGTTCGTCTGCGCGAAGAGGCTTTCGACGGAGCAGGCTTTGTTAGAACGCTTTCACGGAAATTTTTTACACTTTTTGAGGGAACACGTGGATCCGTTACTGCGGGAATGGCTTTGCGAGAGCGAAGGGAATCGAGATACGCCCACGCAGTGCGTGATTTACGCCTACAAAGCGATTCTTGAACGGACGTTGTGGAGGGGGCTTTCCGCCCTGGAAGAAGACCCCCCCGCGTTCTCTCCCACCCCAGCAGAAAGGGCGGAATCGTGCACGATGGACGCGCAGCGGCTTAGGGCGGATTATTTGGCGAAGTTTTTACAATCCAGCGCCTTTGTTCGCGCGCGGCATGGGTTTGGGATGGGGATGCAGCGCACCCAGCTCATCACCCAAGCAGGCGACGACGCGCTCTCCTCGGAGGAGAAGCTTCTTCGCTTTCTGCAGGCCCAAGGGCTGGACACCTCACAGGTCTCCCGGGAGATGCTCGAGCAGGGGAGGACGTTAACGATGCGGGGGGGCCTACGACGGGCGGTTTTCGTGCACATTCGCCGCGGCATCCACGAGGACACCGTCCGGGTGCCGAATTTAGCGCACGTCAACCCGGGAAGCGTGACGGAGTCGAAGCAGCAGAAACTCCCCCCGCGGACGTCCCGGAGCACGTCCTGTTTTACCACCTTTTAGCCGATCAGCGGACGATTTTGGGCTTTCTGGGAGGCCAGCCCCCGGGCGAGCGCGACGCCGTCCTGCGCGGCGTCGTCCGCGCGGTGTTGCGGGAGCACGGCGAGCACGACGCGGGGGAACCCCCCAGCGAAACGGCGGCGAATTGGGAGGTGGTGGGGCCCGGGGTTTATCGTGGTCCGCGGCCCGCCGAGGTGCTGTTTTACGCCCAGACCGGGGAGCTTCTTTGGCGTTCGCACGCGCTGCGGCCGGTGCCCGACGCGGTTTCCCGTTTTGGCGACTTCACCGACGTCTTTGGCGGGGAGGCGCTGCAGTGCGGGCTGCTCTCGCGGCATTGGCATCGTCATTGGGTGGACCTTGTGGGGACGCCCTACGACGTCGTCGCGTGGATGCCGTGCGGGAGCACCCGAGCCCCGGGGAAGGCGGCATCGGGGAAGGAGAAAACACCAATGGCAGCTTACAGGACGACGAGGGGGTGCACAGCCCCGTCATCCTCGCACGCGCGGCCCCGACGGCGGCGGACGACGACGACGCGAACGCACCGATCATCACCGCTCTTGTCTTCCAAGGCATCACCTACGACCGTGTGGTCCCTGTAAAGAACGACAACGATCATCATCGTACCAGCAGACTAATAATAATAATAATAATAATAATAATAATAGCGAAAATGATAATAGCAACCAGAACCATGGGACAGGGGTTTGGCCCGTGCGAAGGGAGCGATGGGCGGTGGAGTTGGTACGTGGGGTGCTCGCGAGGGCGTTCCCGGAAGGGGTGAAGTTCGCCCTCCTCGCGCCTTCGTCCTCATCATCGTCGCCGACAACACCACCAACAACAACAACAACAATAGCAGAAGATCGACCTGAACAGCACTCCCGTAGCCCCTTCGATGACGACGACCTTGACGAGATGCGATTTCTGCTGAACGACGCCGCACAGTACGAGGACGACGGGGAGCGGGCGACTTGGAAGGAGATCGTGGCGTACCGCCGTCCAAGGCCGCATTTTCATCTTTTTAATCTTGTCCCGCACGCGCGGAAGCTCTATCGCTCGCTTGTGTACACCACCAACCAGCGCCTTTGTTTGCACAGCCTTGCGCTTTTGTCGGGCGCGCTGACGAGGGAGACGCTGAGGACGACCCCCTTCCAGGCCGGGGACTTAAAGCGCCGTGTGTGGAGGGAGGGCTCGATCGAAATCCACCGCTTTAACGCGGCGATTAACGGGCGAGAGATGTATCTGCCCGCGCGTCTTCTTCAAGGGCTTATACCAAGTGCCCTTTTGGAGGCTTTTTTCTTCTGGCAAGGCGAGGACGACGTGCTGCGGGGTTATCCGAGGTCCGCTGGGGCCCAATTCCTCCCCACAGCTCACTCCCATCGCCATCCTTCTAAAGGGACGCGTGAAGGAGACGAGGGATGCGACGTCCAACACAAGGACTCCCCCGCCCTGGCGAGCACGCCAGAAGGGGGAAGAGAATTCCCCGTAAAGTGTAAAGGCCAGTCCGCGGAGGTGCTGGATCATTGGTTTAACTACGCCGTGGAGGTTTACTTCGTGGACAACGGCGGTGCTATTAACTGCGCGGTGATTCGTCGGGAGGATAACACCTACACCCCCATCCATGCTGAGCCTTTTTCACCGACGATGGCGAAGGAGAAAAAACGAAACGCCGAAGGGGCGGCTGCGGCGGCCATTTTAAACGATCGCTCGCGTGCGCAGCGGGGTTTACTTTATCGCGCCGGGGTTGCCAATGCCGAGACCCCTTTTTCGCTTCCATCGCCCTGCGTGGTTGCCGAGACGGCCTTTTCGAACGAAGAAAAAGATGCGGACATGGAAGACAACAGCAACAACTATGACAACAGTAACGACAATAGCAACAACAAGGAAGACTCCCCTTGGGAGCATTCCCAGGCCAGTACGAGCCGTTTGAGCAGTGATGAAGGCAGGAAAGAACATCGCGTCCGACGCTCCGAGGTGGCGCTTTTACACGCCGCCCTTTCGCACCTTCCGATGGAGGTCTGCGCGGAGGTGCTTTCCCGCATGAATGGCGACGTCAGCGGCGCCATTCGCTGGGCCATGAATGCGGCCCATAAGGAGGAACTTGCACGGCTGACGACGGAGATCCTGCCAGCGCATTTGACGGAAAGTGAAGAAGGCGACGACGGCAGCCATTCACGGGCGGCGCGCCAGGAAACAGAGAAAGGTAAAGCAGCGGCGCAGGGGTCCAAGAAAAGCCCTTTCTCACGTCCGCATGCGGGGTTACCAGGGCTTCGGCCGTCCGATCGCGTATTAATTAATTTAATACGTTGTCCTTCTCTTAGTCCTTTGCTGGATATGCTCACCACGCTGGAGGATTGCTCGCATATTTTAGTATGGGGGCGTGATCTCACGGCAGACCGGGGGTCTTCTTCTCCTTTTTCATCGGCCATCGACAGTCGGACTAAAAACATGAACGAGGAAGAAAAGGAAGACGAAGAAGAGAAAAACGAAGGCCATTACACGCCCTCTCGCGGGGAATTTCTTTCAGTGACGGAGATGTCCGCGGATCGGACGATTATGGTCGATTTTATCGAACTTCCTCGGCTGCGGGCGAAGCTTTATGTCCATCGGGACAGCGGCGATTCTCGTCTACGGCTTTACCTCGCCGACCAGCCCGGCTGGCGAGTCGCCGAGCAGGAGGACTTCCTCTCCCTCAAGCACCGCGAGCGTCTTCGTAAGCTGGAGGACCCTTTTCAGCAATGTCTAATGTTGTGCAATCAAACCCACGAGATCGCGTTTATGGTGCCAAACCACGATTTCACCCCCGCCCAAGTCCTCGGGGATCCGTTTAATTCGTTGCTCCTGTTCGATCGTGGGAGTCTTTGCTGGGCGGAGTCGGTGGCCTCGCCGTATTATATGTATCTTGTCCACACGAGCCTTTTGTTTTTACTCCCCCCGACGCTTTCGGCGTCGTTGTACTACGCGGTGATGCAATGCGCGACCCAGCACTACGGGGAGGCCTTTCGGACGCTGGAGTCGTGCTATACCGACAGCCCCCCATCCCAGGAGGAGGGTTTCATGTTCGGCCTTTTCGAGCGCACCATCGCGGACGCCTTCCCCGACGCCCACGCCGTCCACCTAAAGCTCGCGCATGCCATTTTATACAACCCCCACCTTCAGCATCGTTTTCTCTCCCAAAGTATGGCAAACTACCTCGAGAAAAAACGCCATGTTTCCGCCGATTGTCAACTCGGTCGGGCCGAGGTCGTGGATCTGCTTAAACGCTGCGAACAGGCACTTCCGATCATCCGCGCACAGCTGGAGCTCTACGCCGCCTTCCTTGGCCATCCCAACGGCCCCGAAGGCTCCTCCTCCTCCTCCTCCTCCTGCTCTTCTTCTTCTTCTTCTTCTTCGTTTAATAATGATGGCCATCGTGAACAGGAAAACGAATACGCGGGGAAAAAGCGATTGGTGGTGGTGGGGCTGAAGACGCCGCGGGGGCTGCGGTGGGGGGCCCCTTGGCGGGAGTTGCTGCTGCAGCCGTGGGAGAACATCGCGGGGCAGCGTCCTCGACGGGTGGTTTTCAGCCCCCCGCGCGAGGGCGACCTTCCGGAAGAGGAGATAGTGCAGCTCCTCCTCTCCGACGACCTTTTAATGGACGAGGAGAGCGGGGCGAACCGAAAGCGGGGGTTTTACTTTTTGTACGTGCTTAAAATGGGTGGTATTCGGGCGTCTTGCGGGGACGTCGGCGTCGGTGTGCCCCTGTCGGAGCTGCTCGCGCGTTGGTTCCACCTTCGCCATGCGCGCTGGGGCGAATCGCTCGGCGGAAGTCGCGAGGGCGACCCCCTCCTCTCCCCCTCCTGGGCGGCGGTTGTTCTGCAGTTAATGGAGTTATTCCCCTCCGCTGGCTGGCCCCAGCCCTTGTCAAGGACCGCGCAGAATAAAATGCGATATGGCATCAACCTCGCACAGCCCGGCGAGGGGGAAGACATCGGAGAACCCCGCAGGCATGGCGGTATGCCCGCGTTAACGCAGGACCACCTCGACGTGATGGCATTTTTCGATAAAATTCACCACATTGCGCGGGATTTGTTTAAACAACACCCCTCTACGGCGGCTCTTCGTCAGTCCCGAATGGAAAGTCGACTTCGGACGCCGGAATCGCGGCTGGTGAGGGTGAAAATGGTCGACCACATCGGCGGCGGCCGTGTTCTGCCGCGGAATACCGACTGCAGCTCCCTGCGCGTGCGCGAGGACGACCTTCCGATGAAATATTTCCCCCTGAAAAGGGAGAAAACGAAAAGGAAAGCCGCCGAGAGGCCCTGCAGACGCTCTGCACGGAGCCTCTTCGTATTCTTGGCTTTTCGCAGCATCTTATCACCGTCTCTGGGCCTTTGCAAGACGATGTAGCGTTGGGCGGTGGAACGGAGGAAAAAGATGGTAAAGTGTTGTCCTCTTCTTCTGTTTTTCATCCCGTCGAGTTGCCGTTTAATTTACGCCACCACCCCCTCGCGCGGACCCCGCTCGCGCAGGAGATGCTCGACCGCGTGGAGGACGACGCCGCGCGTTTTGCCCAACAATGTCGGCAGGATGGCTCGATGTTTTTTAATTGTCTTTCCACCAAAGAGATAATAGTCCTCTTCCGAGGTGAAAATGCGTTGGAGTTAAAGGAGACCTTACAGAGGGCGGTTAAAATCCTTCGGGATGAGTGCGCAGGGCGTTTATTGCAGCTGGCCGCGCGTGATGGTGAGTCGGTGATTGACCTCGCACACTCCATTCTTTCGCTCGCGAACGCTTCTTCTAAGCTATCCAACGAAAAGGAAGAAGAGGAACGCTCTTCGTGGGGAAATTTTAATACTACTACTACTACTACTACGACGACGACGACGACGACGACGACGTCGAATACCGATATTTTAAACTCCTCCAGGCTGTTGATGGACCATTGCCTGCAGCTTTTCACGCGAAGTCGTGTGGAGGTTCGTATCGAGTGGCTTTGTGGTGCTCTTCTTAGCGACTCTTTTGAGGATGATCTTAAGAAAGCCAATCCTTTTCACGGTTCCTTCTCACAGTTAAAAGCTCAGCTTATTTTATTGATGTTGTTAAGCGGGCGGCGGTATTTCGCGGAGCAGAGCGTCCTTGCAATGCGGAATGTCTTGCTCTTGCTGGAGTGGTGCGCGTTGGTCCGCGGGGTACCTTTAACCTTCCCTAATAATAATTATACTAATAATAGGAATAGGAAGGATGCCGATGAGAAGAAATCTGCTGAAAGTAGAGAAAAGGAGAAGGTTCGAGAAGCGCAGGAAGCAAGGCGGGAACGCATCGCGGAGCTCTCGCAGCAACTTTCCCTCGAACTGGATCCTGGGGCCCTCGCACACTATCAAGAAATGGCCGCGAATAATATTAGCACCAATCATTCTAACCATGAAGGCTCCGCCCTTCCTCTTCGCGAAAAGGACCTTCACATGCTTGAGGGCCGCCTTCAGCAGCTCCTTCGCACCGCGCTGGATCTTTTAACCTCCAAACGCCATTATGTCGAAGTTATTTCTAATGGGTATTCTTCAAGCCCTTTGGCATTTGAGCTCGATCCGCGATTTCTCTTGCTGGAGTTCATGTTCAACATTCTTCTGCGAAAACGTCAGGTGGAGATGGTCCGGGGGTTCACGGCGGACATCCTACAGGGAACCTCTCGGGTTGAGCAGATGATTATGGGGGAGGGTAAAACCACTGTCGTAGGGCCTTTACTGACCCTTATTCTTGCTAATAGCCGACAACTCGTTGTGCAGGTCATGCCCACAGCCCTGCTGGAGCAAACCCGTGGGATTCTTCGCCGTTGTTTTAGCGTGGTGATGATTAAGCATATCTACACCTTGCAGTTTAATCGCAATTCCGACGGCGAGAGCGCCTCGGACCACAACGCGGGCGGCATAGAGGCGGTTGAGCTGCTTTACCAAAAGCTAAAGTCAGCCGAGGAGGATCGCTCGGTCGTCATCGCGGCCCCGGAGTGCATTAAATCGCTCTTTCTGAAGTACGTTGAGCAACTCCACATGGTCGAAAGCGTCCCCACCGAGGACTTGGATCGAGAACACGCCGTGGATGAGCGGTACGCCCGGAAGGCGATGGCCCTACATCGGCAAATTATTGCGTGCTCCGACATCGCCGACGCCATCGCGCCTATTTTAGAGCTCTGGAAGCGAGGTGTTTTAATTATGGACGAGGTCGATGTCCTTTTACATCCTCTTCGCTCTGAACTAAACTTCCCCATTGGGCCCAAGCACCCGATTGACTTGGGATGGCATCGATGGCTGCTGCCAATTCACTTGCTCGACGCCGTCTTCTATGCCCAGCGCGGGCGCGCCTGCGAGGACGTTCAGCTCTCCCTCAAACTCTCCTCGACGGGCTTTTCGCCTTTTCCAGATTTTTCGCCGTCGGAGTCTTTGGGAAAAGACGCAGCTTTATCGCCCCGGGAGGTTGCCTTGCGGGAGGTGGGGGCCGCGATTGCGCAAGGCCTCGCCTCTCGCAGTCTTCAGCGTGTTCCTCATCTTGTTTTGCTCGATCTTGGCTACTACGAGGGGACGCTTCTGCCGGCCCTGCTACCTTGGCTCCAGATTTGGCTGCACGAGCAAATCCTCGACCACCTGATGGCAGCCGCCGAGAACGGCTCGTGGCGTTTGGAGGGCTTTCCTTTGCGCGATTTTGCCCATTTCCAGCGACGAACGGCGGCTTTTCTGCGGGCCCCAGGGAAGGCCCCGGACGCCTTCCTAGACGCCCACCTCGGTCCCTTTGCCGGTAAGCTGCTAAACCTCGCCCACGACTGGCTCCATCGCCTTCTCCCGCACGTCTTGGCGAAGATCGATCGGGTGGGGTTTGGCCTTTTGCAGGCCGCGGACCTCGCGCTTATCACGGAAGTGGAGAAAATCCCGTACGGACGAAAGGTGATGGCGGTGCCTTTTGTCGCCAAGGACGTTCCAAGCCAAAGCTCGGAGTTCGCGCACCCGGACGTGGTGATTGGGTTGACCATCCTCGCCTTTCGGTATGAGGGGCTCCGCCAGAAGGACCTTCAGACGTTAATGACCCAACTTAAGCAGGACTTCTCCCGGCAGGCCGGGCCGAAGGACGACCGCCCGGCGGCAAGGCTTTACCGCCGATGGCTTCAGTTAAGTGCCGCTGATTATGCCCACCCCACTGAGGAAAAAGGAAAAGAAAAATGTGAGATCTCTTTTTTTTCTCACGCGAGCGCAGGGGAAGGAGGGGAAGCCTTGTCCTCGCCTGGGGTCTTCACAACGCTGCGTCGGCCGGATTTTAAATCAGCGGAGAACGAAAAGGGCTGCTCGTCCGCGGCGGTGGCGGGTTTTATCAGGGCCGGGGTTCCTCTTTCGCAGCTGCAGGTCACCGACCGCTTTCAACTCGACGTCCTCCACCACCTCCTCCATCGCGTTCCTGAGGTGATCCACTACTACCTCTGCTCCTGCATCTTCCCCCGAACGATGAACTTTCAGAATCTAAAAGTAAGCGCCTGCGGGCATGAACTGGGCTCTTCGATGTTGTTTGGCAAACGGATTGGGTTTAGCGGGACCCCGAGTAATCTCCTTCCACTGGATTTGGGGTGCTGCTATTACGAGCCCGGCAGCGATGGTCGGGTGTTGTCGATGCTGACGAATAGCGAGGTCGCCTACGCCGAGGTCTTGTCGGATAGCTGGACGCCGTTGAGGGTTCTCGAGCGGATTGCCGCCGCTCAGCCGCCCTATTCCGCCCTCATCGACGCCGGTGCGCTCATTACAAATATGGAAAATGAGGATATCGCGCGCTTTTTGCTGGCAAGACTGCCCACCTCTCTCTTTGACGGGGTCGTCTTCCTCGATCGAAAGGATCGGCAAATGATCGTACAGCGTGATAACGGCCTTGTTGTCCCCGTCGCGCAGTGCGGGGTATCTCTTTCTCGCCGATTTACCTTCTTTGATCAAGTACATACCACAGGGACGGACGTCAAGCAGGCCCCCACGGCGACCGCGGTGATCACGCTGGGAAAGGATATGGTCTTTCGCGATTATGCCCAGGCCGCTTACCGAATGCGTGGAATTGGCAAAGGCCAGCGACTTTCTTTATACCTTATCCCGGAGGTGGTCTCGCGCATTAACGAGGTCCTCGGCACGTTTCGCACCGGAAACGTGCTGTACGACGTCCCCGCATGGCTGCTTTTGAACTCCATGAAAGTCGAGGGCTTGCAATTCTTCAAGCTTTCCCTGCAGGAGCTCGCGAATGTGTGGAGGAAAAAGGCCATTCACCACCTCATTGCCGACTCCGCATACGTGAATCGGCACCCTTCGCTCTTCACCTCCCACATGCGCTGCCGTCGGTTCTGCATTCTCCGTCCGCGTGGACTGAGCAAAGACACGGAGAACGAGGAGAAAGGCGAGGGCTCGGCCCTCCCAAGCGTTGAACTGCTCAAGCTATCCATCAATGAGTTCCGCGAGAAGGTTGAATACCCGATCGAGGCTTGCATTAAAGCCCCAACGTCTTTTCTGGAGCACTTGAACGCGTTTATTTCTGCACGGCCCAAGCAGCTTATTGCGGGAGATGCCGACTCCCAGAGCACGGTGTCGCGTTTATTGGGGAACATGAAAAAATCCGTCGCCGCCTCCCGCGACCCTCGCCCGCCGATTAAAGACACGAGTGACGTCGGAAGGAGCGAGCTTCAGCCGAACGTTGGCAATGCCGCGGATGCCTACCACACAATCGATCTCAACGCCGAGATCGTGCATGAGCAGGAGGCCGAAGAAGAGCAGGAGCAGGAGGCCGAGCAGGAGGAGCAGCGGGTTTCCGTATTCACACGCGAGAATGAGATGCAGTTCCCGTGGAATATCGAAACCTTACGTTGCGAAGGCCGATCTCCGAGTGAAAGTCTTCGCCCCGCGCGGGGCTGCTGTTTTTACCAGATCAATTCCTTTAGAATACGCGCCAACCAGCCCCAGCTGCGGGTGAGCCCCTTCTTTCTGCTGAGCGATAATTTCCACAGCTTGCAGTGGTATGGTGTCGACGAGCGCCGGCTCAAGAACGGCTTTCTCTTCGCGGAGTGGGTGCCGGAAAAGCTTGAGGAGGAAAAGGAGAATGAGGAGGAGGCTCCAATTCGCTGTGCGGGGCTTGTCTCCCTCGCGGAGGGGGAATCCCTGCGGTGGATGATCCACCACTCCGCGTACGTACGGAACAACCTGGCCCTTGCTCTGCGTTTTGTTGGCACTGGGCGGTATATGGAGGCCACCGCACCCTTCCTCGCGGTTTCCCCGGTGAAAACCCTGCGGGAAAACGACGGAGGCGCAGGTGAAAACGAGGAGCCCGCACTGCTTTATCGTTTTGTGAACAACGACATGTTCTACACCGCGCACCAGCTTCAGGTGCTCGAGGAGGTCCTGCGTGAGGTGCCCATCGAGGATCGCCTGCAGTTCTTCGTGGAGTGCCTGCGGGTGCGGCGGCGGCATCGGAACCACTGGGAGGACGCCCCGATCGCGGCTCTCTTCGTCCCCTCCAAGGACCGTGCGCAGCTGCGGCAGCTCGCCGCCGCGAAGCGTCTGCATCTCATCTTCGAGGAGCTGCTGGAGGAGCTGCTGAAGGCCGCAAGGCCTGGCGCGACCCGCGCCCTCCGCGCCGACGCCGCGGTGCGGAAAACCCACCTTGGGGCCTTCCACACCGCACTTGCCACACTCGTGGAGGAGGTGTCCTCGGCGTCCTCCTATGACGAGCAGCGGCCGCCACCTCGCCCAAAGGCCCTTGCCACGACAGCGGCAAAGGAAGAAGACGAGGGGGAAAAAAAGGCCCAGGCCATACCTCTGCCGGTGCATCGTGTGGCAGCCTGTCTCACCGAGGCCTTCCCTGTGGCACTGAAGGCCTTCACCGTGTGTGACCTGGAGCGTGCGCTGTGCTTCGCTGTCTCAAAACTCAGCGCCTCACCTGCTGTGGCGGTTGGGACCACCGCACAAGACGAGGCCGAGCCCACACCGTCCCTTACCTGGTCGCAGCTCGGCCAGCTCTACCCCGTGCTCGACCCTGTTGAGCTGCGGGCGCGTTTCAGCGCCGTCGCCGTCGCCTCACCGGGGGCGTCGGTGGTAACCACCACCCCGGCGAGCAGGCCGTGGAATTGCGAGCGGTGCACCTTCTTGAATGAGGCGGGAAGCACCCTCTGTGCGATGTGCGCGCATGCCCGCAAGCGCGGGCCCGCCGAGGCCGCGGGGGAAGGAGGGCAACCCACAGAGGACGAGCCCTGGGCCTGTCCTACCTGTACGTTTATCAATGCCTCGCGGACGCAGCCGGTGTGCACGGTCTGCCTAGCGCGGAATCCCTCTCCGCTTCAAGTGGAATTGAGCACTGAGGGTGGGGCCGGGGAGCAGGATGTGTACGCGTGGGGCTGTCCTGAAGGGCACTGGGTGTGCTCCGTGGAGCACGGCGGCTGCAGCAAGTTCAACCCGAACAGCGTCTTTTACTGCCAGGTTTGTGAAAAAGTACGACCGAGCTTGGCGACTGTGAGGTTCTGAGCGTTTTTTTTTTTTAAATTTCTGATACGCGTTATGTTAGAATATATTTTTTTGCCGGTTTTACACATATAACTGTGTAGAAGATTACTGCTCTATGTTTTTCTTTTTTTTTCCTAACTAGTGCTGCTTTTTGTAAAGTACTGTTTTTTTTTTATAATGATGATGTCTGCTTTTATGTATTTATTCGGAGTTTTTTTTTTGTGTGAATTGTTTTTATTTGGACAGGTAGTTTCTGAATTGAGGGCTCATTTTTTTTTAAAACCCACGCGAAACGTGTATGGTGCCCTGTGGTTGGGAAGCCCTCGGGCTTGAATTTTTTACTGTATGTTTTTAGCTTATCAGCGGTATGATACCGTATGCTTTTAGTAGGGATCCGTTGTATTTCTGAATATTTTTATCTCATTTACAACCTTGACATAAACATTGAACCAATTGCCATTTTATGTATAAACTCAGTGTTTGATTCAATTTCTTTTGATTTATCTATTCTCTTTATGACGTGCGTTATGTAAGTTGAGGTTGTCAAACAATAGAAGACAAACCATTTTAGATAGCTGCTATAGACAATATTATCTTATAAATACTTGATCATAGACACAAATCACCAACGTAACAACAATAATAGTTATAGTCGAATTTGATGATGGAGTTCTCATCATCTTTATCCATTCTAAGTAGCTCTTCGTCCATAGATACTGAGAACAAGAGCCCAAATGATGATGAGTGCAGCTCTCTTGCACTGAGGATGGTTGCCATCGTAACGTATCGTGAGAATCTTTGCATGCGTTGTTGGCTGAAGCGGAGAGAGGCTTTGAGTAAACATGAAGAGAAGAGGATGCGGTTGGAGTATTTTTCAGCTGAGTGTTACTGCCGAAACATCTGTTATGTGTTCTTTCGGGCCTGGCAATGGAGGTATGAGCGTCGACAAACAATAAGGTCGAAGGAAAAAGAGCTGTCTAGGCTTCAAAAGCGACGCGCTCTGCGGCTTATTATGAAAGAATGGAGGGGCTTTCTGGTTCAACGTAAGGATAGAATTGCGTGTATTGAGCAGCTCAACGCCTGCCATGAGAAAGAACTAATCAATTCTTATTGGGTTAGGCGGCATCGTTATACTTCTATGCGTCTTCTTGCGAACGGTCTAAAGGCTGTCACTGGCCAACTCTCCTTAAATGCGCGATGGCTTTCTTGGAAGCGATACACGTGGATCGCAAAAGAAATACGGCTTCGCTCTGACGTAGTAAAACTTTTTACAATAAAAGCATGGTTGAGTTCTAGCTTAGATAATGGGCAGCCTTTGAAAAGTAGATATCCTGAGCCCTTGCTGACTACCGGGGCATGCAAGGATTTGGCGAGGGGTTTTTTATGGCTGCGGTGGCTTCGGAAGACTTGCGTTCGTCGAGCATGTCGGCTTCAACGATACACAGAGAACGTGCAAAAAATACAAGCACTAGTTTGTATGGAATGCCGAGAAATTTATTGGCATAGATGGCTAGTGCGAGCTACCAGCTCGATGGTGAGTCGCCGTGTGTTTTTCTCACACCTTCAAGTGTCTTTTTCAAAATGGGTACTCTTTGCTGGCCTGAATACGTCAGCCGCAATTTTCCACAGAGAACGCGTTGCGGTGCCCCAGATGCGGTTTCTTTTATTGCATTGGATGGGTCGGGCGAACTATTTAACTCGGTGCCGAAGGGAGGATGCCGCTGTGGCGAGGTTCTACAACTCTGTGCTCATTGTTAATGCTTTGAAAAAGGTATGGGCGAGGTGGCGTTATCGGTGGGATACTCGAATCGAGGAGTCCCGGTTAAAACTCCTAGCACAAAGCGCGCGAACGCGCTTATTACAGCACCTAATCCTTCGGCGTCTTGTTGAATCCGTCCTGTCGACCGATTCGTCGACAGCTTTCAAAGAATCGTCGGGCGTCAGGCCTGGATCTTTCATCGATACAAATCCGCTTTCCACGATCTCACCTCGTTCGACCTCTCTCGATGCATCTGACAGGCGGGATCGTTCGCAAATCCCCCTTCCTTCCAGAAATAACCTCAGGAAACCGATCCCGCTCCGTCATTCCGAAATTATTCACTGCGAAAGCCCTGAAAAGCAATATAATGCATCAACTTCCCTCACAAGAACAGCTGATTGTGCCTCGAGTTTGGGAGTGCATACTTCAGAAGTAAAGCAATCCCTCAGTAATCATTCGCATGCTCCCACGCCTCTTTCAGTGCAACGATCTGTAGCAACGCAAACGTTGTGCGACGCCTCAATCCAAACAGAAGAGTTTAAAGAACTTACACATGAAATTCCGCAAGTATTCCAGAAAGAAGAAAAGAGTGTGAGCCCTTCTGTGGAAAAAACAACCTCGAAATCAAGAACTATTGGCATTCAAGCCGTAGAGGATCCTCATGTGCATTCTTTTTCTACCAAATCCCTAGCACTTGCCCATTCGCCTATTTCGGAAGCTGGAGAAATCTTTAATGATGATCACAAAGAAGTAAACCTACCTACAATAGAAGGAAAGTTTGATAACTATCATTATTATGATCAGCATATGCAAAAAGAGAGGAAATCTTCTTCTCCAGCCTTAGCGTTGTGCTCCCCAAACTTCTCTGAAATGAATTCACCAGGCCATGTCTACACATGCTTCACAGCTTCTTTGGGAGGAGCAGACAATATGAATACTGTACAGCATGCTTGCTCTTTGCCATCCAGTAGTCCCCCTCCAGAGCCTTTTCGAAGTGTTTTGCATAAAATCGATGGGAGTAATCCCCTTTCAAACCATCCCGATGCTCCTTTTCCGCATTTCAATGAAGATTTGTTTGATTCAAACGCGTATAAATCTTTCCCGCTTGTCGAATTCTCGCCTTTTCTGGACTGGGCAAAGGCAAGCCGTGAGGAGCTGCTTAGCGAGGGTAAAAAACTTGTCCAGGCCTATCGTCTTGCGAAATCAACTGGAAACTCGGAGCTTCGGGAGCTGGAGCTTTTGAAAAAAGAGATATTTTTTTTTGAAAAAGAACTCAAAAAGTCACTTAAAAGAAGGGGGGGCTGTGAAGGGTGTGCAGATACGAGGAGGTTAAGGGCTCTGTATACGCGATTAGTCTGGCTTGAGCAGAGGAAAACCCGGCGCGAGCAGCTCCGCGCGCAAGTCCAACAGCTTAGATCGGTTTTGAAAAATAACTCTCACAGTGAAAATTGTTTTTCTTCCCAAAACGATACGCATTCATCGTTGATGAATTTTTCTTTCGTCTAAAGCTTTTCTTCTATACATATATATATACTATACATATATACATATAGTGCCAAAACAATTTACCTTTTCGCTGAGAGGAAAATAGTCATCGAGAGTTAATTTCGTATTCTGTATTATTATTATTATTATTATTTGTGCCTAATCTTCACTTCTTTCTTCCTTTTCTGTTTAATTTCACATAGGGTTTGCATTTGTTATTATTATTTTAATCGTCTATTTATTCCTATACATAAAAGATGGGTTGCGCGATCTGTCGAGCCGGGCATGGCTTACTCTATGCCACCCCCAGCCGCACCCCCCCGGATCCAACTCTCTTCCCGAGCTACATGCAGAACGAGCGAGGGTTTTGGCTTCGCTTTGTCGAGTGGTGGCCCCGCCCCATGGTTCCTCATGATAAGCTTAGCCCTGAATGCGATGATAACACTGGTGATAGCACGAGTAACACGCAAGACATCAAAGCCGTTGTTTTCATCGTTTCCGGCCTTGGTGAGCACGCCAATCGCTACGACTCCGTCGCGCTCCGTCTCAACCGCGAAGGGTTCGTCTGCTTCTCCGTCGACAACGTGGGCGCCGGTGGCAGCGAGGGGTGTCGGCTCTACGTTGAGTGTTTCGACCACTTCGTCGACGATGTCCTGGCCTTCGTGCGTCACATCCACGCGAAGTACCCATGGCTGCAAGGGATGCCGCAGCAGCTGCTGGGGCATTCCATGGGGGGCCTTATCGCCACCTACGTCGCGGCGCGGGAGCCGAAGCTCTTCGCGGCGGTCGTGCTAAGCGGGCCCGCCTTCGTCACACCGGTGACTCCGCGACACGGGAGCCTGGCACGGTGGTTCGTCTTCTTTTGTTCCCGTTACTTCCCAGGGCTCGCCTTTCGGCAGCTGAACGCCGAGTTCGTCAGCCACAACCGGGCCGTGGTGGAGCTTGTGAAGCAGGACCCGTTCTACGCCAATAACAAGCTCCGTGCGAGGTTCCTCGCCGAGCTCATGTCCGCGCAGGACCGTGCGCTGGAGAAGGTCAAGAGCCTTGAGGCCGGCTTCCCGCTCTTGATCTTGTTCGGCGAGGACGATAAGCTGTGCGACTTGGAGGCCGCGCGTACGATTTTTGAGCACTTCCCGTCTAAAGATAAGGAGATGCGGACATACCCCCACGCCGGGCATGAGGTTCTCACTGAGCTCGACCGGGTAACAATATTAAACGATATGGTGGACTTTATGAATGAGCACACTTTGAAGGAGCCCGCATCGTGATTTCAGGCATGAAAAAAAATCAGTAAAAAAAAGAATAAATATTTCTGGCTTATTCGTCTACATTATTATTATTGATTGTCTTTAGTGTTACTAATATTATTAGCATGGCCCGTTTTAGATATGATCAGGGAGGTCCAAAAAGTATTCGTTTGCTTTATTTTATTATTTAAATTTTTTTCCACGATGGTAAAAATCAAATACTCCAATATTTTTTTTTAACGTTTTTTCTTTTCCTACTTTTTTTTTGGGGTGGGGGTGGGGGATGAGCTTCAGAAAGGAATGTATACGACATGCTAAGATGCTTTAAAGAGATTTCTCGTGGACACCTCCTTGTAAAAGTATATAAAGTACTAAATTTTATTATTATTGTTCCTTAGGGGTTTAGGCGTCTATTTCTCAGATTATTTTCTAACCTTTTGAGTTCATTACCCGCAGGATGATTTTTTTAAAGGGAAATATCTTGTTTTGGGTTTCCACTCTGTAAGTACAAACCTTACCAAGTCGATATTATTGTGGGGCGTAAAAATAAGGAATTCAAATAGAAAATTCGACAGAAATGCATTATTTTAGATTAACCATAAATTAAGCATGTATGTATGGATATATCTATTTTTTTCAGTTTACATTAATGGGAGGGGAAGCCTCCTAAAGGTCCTCTCTCTCTCTAAATATGACCATTATGATCATCAGTATGCGAATTAAATAACCTCTTTCAATGAGAATAAATGAGACATCAGTAAGCAAAAGGAAAAAAAGTATCCATTTTTTTGTACTTATATCGTTTTCAGGGGAAGCATCGTTCTTTCTTTATTTTCGAGCCACGCACATTAGCTTAGACTATATATTCATTTGGTTCGAATACTACATATAAATTCACTTGTAACCAACAAGATGAAATGGCGGAAGAGCAATAATCTTTATGATAATGCCTTAAAGAGGGTACTCTCTGCTGATTATCAGATATAATAATAATAGTATTATTCAGCTTATAGGATTTCGAACAATAGCATCTGAAGGCTTAGTTTGTTTATTTCCTTAGAAGTGTCACCATCCTTTGACAGCAAGTGCAGTCGTTTTTAGGAGAACGGAGAGGGGTGGGATTAGAATTTTGGAAATCACTCTTTTTCATATACATAAAGAGAAAGATACAAATAATCATAGCTATCCTAGTGTTGTAGAAATTCCGATACTTCAAGTAAAAGATTCTCTCTACTCTTTTCCATAATATTATTATTATTATTATTGTGGGTTATCAAGGTAAATGGCGCTCTCCTCTGCCGAAGAAATAAAATTTCCGGTAAAGCCCTTACGGATTCGATAAATATAAATTATACTACAACGTTATGTCTCTACAATTTATATGAATTTTTAATATTCATGCTCGACTTATTTATACTAAGCCCCTATTTATTTCTTTGATTTCTACTTTTTCTTCCACACATTAGAGAGTTCATAACAATAGATCTCGAGCACCTACACGCATCTTTCCCCAAAACTACTTTGAGCACTTGTTTACCTCTTCGCGAATCACCACTTAAGCGGAAGCAGTTCCTCTTGTCTATCGTGCTCATATAGTGTAACAAATAAAGAAAAAACAATCAAGTCCCAAGAAAGGTCAAATATTAAAATACAGGATGAACTTTCCGCATCGTATTCATATGAATCGGACTATTTTTGTTATTTTTTTCCTGTTTATTTCTCTTTGTGGGGCTTCTTGCTCAACAGGGAAGGGCTCTGAGGACAGAAATT
>JAHSUH010002953.1:0-12932 GCA_025388415.1 Cynanchum wilfordii | reverse complement strand
TTTCTAATTTTTAAATTAGGCCCGGATTTGGGGCGTGACATAAAGGGATTAAAATATCTTTAACAAACTTTCATACTAATAAATTTTTTTAATTAAAACCATTAAAATATCATTTGACTTTATATTCTCCTATAAATAATGGATACTAATTGTGAAAAGATAATTATTTGAATCAATCCTAATTTTTTTTTTCTTGTCAAATAAAAATCGTGAAAGTCGATAATCTACTTACATAATTGATTAATAGTACAAATTTAAATATCCGATTCATTATAGTTGATAAGGTTGGATCATCAATGATAGTGATTGAATATTATCAGTTTGCTCAAACAAATATTTATATACTAGTGGTAACACTTCGCCCCGTGTGAAGTATACCAAAAGTTTTTGATTAGTTTCAAATTTGATTAGTAAATATATAAATTAACTATATCCAAATAACTACATAAATATTATTATTCGTTAGTCTTTTTTTTTTTTTTTTGGTAAAAGGCTAGTTAGCCATCTTCATTGAAAACAGAGGGAACTCCCTCCATGTTTACAAAAGAAACCTCCAGACCCCTGTTGGAACACATTAGGGAGGTTATTCGGTGGGATATATCCTGTGAAGTTAGATACAGACCCTCATTTAGCCAGGTTATGGGCAACATAATTAAAAACCTAGGAATAAATATATTCGTTACTCTATTTAATAAATATAATTTAATTTGTTAATATAATGTCAAGTTAAAAGTATATATCTTCAAAAAAAAATTATTTATTTTAAAAATTTTAATTCCAATTTTTATCATCCTAATTTTTATATACAATTCGTTTTTTATATAAAACAACATTTAAATTTTATTCGTTATAATTTTTTAAACTATATATATATATGTAAGATTTTAAAAAAATTAAATATTCATATTTATCAGTTTATTAATTGAAATTTTATCCTTATAAATACCATGAGAAACACAATAATGGTTCATTTCTCCATCATTTAAACAAATTGAAATGTACGCATAAAGAAATGAAAAGTACTAATGTGAATCACATAAAGAGAAAAAAAAAACATTAATATTACCATAAAAATAGACTTCTTATAAAATATTTATAATTTTCTAAAAAAACTAAAATTATATTGGTGTTAACAAATTTATAAAAATATCTAAAATATATATTTATATTTTGTCACTTCAATTAATTAAAATAACTTTTTAATGTGATCATAATTTTCTTTTTTATTAATTAATTAAAAGTAAAATAATGGTGTAGACACTGAAATTTTATTTCTATATTTAAATATATATTGAAGATATTGAAAGATTTTGCTCCTGCGATGAGTGACACATGACAAACTAATAGCCATTAATTGTCACTCTCTTCATCTATAAATAGAGACCAAGAGAAGCATTCAATTGAGGTGGAAATCAGAGGTAAAATCAATGGTGGCAGAAAAGAAAAGAAACTCTGACGATTCCCTTCGGGGATCGTGGCGCACCCTCCTTTGAGATCAAGCCCAAGGCTCTCGAGAAGTCAAATCCATTCCGAGATAAAGTCCAAAGACCATCGGAGAAATCACATCAAATACAGATGGATCGAAATCAAACCCAAAGGCCCTCGAAGTTCAAATTCATTCCGAGATCCAGCCCAAAACGCCTCTCGGAAGAAATCCAAAATCCATTGGATCGAGACAAGCCCAAAATACCCTCGGATCTACGACGAAAAGAATCGGAGGAGAAATATAAAGATTCAAGCCAATATCAAATATATATTATCTTGTGACATTTATATTTTTGATTATTTATTTTGCAGATAATAATAATAAAAACGAAAAAATTTTATTGTTCATAAATTTGGCACGCCCAGTGGAACCATCTTTACCATCCATCCCTTTTCCGTCAAATATCATGGAGCAGAAGGAATGTGTTTGCAGATCTGAAAAAAAAGAGACCAACGAAATATGTAAGATTTTAAAAAATTAAATATTCATATTTATCAGTTTATTAATTGAAATTTTATCCTTATAAATACCATGAGAAACACAACAATGGTTCATTTCTCCATCATTTAAACAAATTGAAATGTAGTCAATAAAGAAATGAAAAATAATACTAAATGTGAATCACATAAAGAGAAAAAAAAAAACATTAATATTACCATAAAAATAGACATCTTATAAAATATTAATAATTTTCTAAAAAAACTAAAATTATATTGGTGTTAACAAATTTATAAAAATATCTAAAATATATATTTATTTTTTGTCACTTCAATTAATTAAAATAAATTTTTAATGTGATCATAATTTTCTTTTTTATTAATTAATTAAAAGTAAAATAATGGTATTGATTTATTATTATTATGAATTCAATAGACACGTGTTATAATTGGGCAAAAACTTGGATAAAGGCTATTATTACCAAGAGGAAATAATTTTTTTATGAAATCTAAAAAAAAAACTTGTCACTTTAAAACCTGCATAAAATAATTTAGAATCTAATACGACTAATTTAATTTCATAAGAAACACAACAATGGTAAAAATGAAGAAAGATTGAAGGGGAAAAACCCTAAAAAATCATAAAATTTACTAAAATGTTAATGTAATCTTATATATATAATATAAAAAATAAGATGTAAAAAAATAAATAAATAAAGAGGAAGTGAAAGTGAAAAAATAAATTAAGAAGATAAAAGAATGAAAAAAATCGGCGGAGAAATATAAAAATTCAAGCCTAATATCAAATATATATTATCTTGTGACATTTATATTTTTGATTATTTATTTTGCAGATAATAATAATCGAAAAGAAAAATTTTTATTGTTCATAAATCTGGCAGGCCCAAGTGGGACCATCTTTATCATCCATCTCTTTTCCGTCAAATATTATGGAGCAGAAGGAATGTGTTTGCAGATCTCAAAAAAAAAGAGACCAACAAAATATGTAAGATTTTAAAAAATTAAATATTCATATTTATCAGTTTATTAATTGAAATTTTATCCTTATAAATACCATGAGAAACACAACAATGGTTCATTTCTCCATCATTTAAACAAATTGAAATGTAGTCAATAAAGAAATGAAAAGTACTACTAAATGTGAATCACATAAAGAGGAAAAAAAAACATTAATATTACCATAAAAATAGACATCTTATAAAATATTTATAATTTTCTAAAAAAACTAAAATTATATTGGTGTTAACAAATTTATAAAAATATCTAAAATATATATTTATTTTTTGTCACTTCAATTAATTAAAATAACTTTTTAATGTGATCATAATTTTCTTTTTTATTAATTAATTAAAAGTAAAATAATGGTATTGATTTATTATTATTATGAATTCAATAGACACGTGTTATAATTGGGCAAAAACTTGGATAAAGGCTATTATTACCAAGAGGAAATAAATTTTTTATGAAATCTTAAAAAAAAAACTTGTCACTTTAAAACCTGCATAAAAATAATTTAGAATCTAATACGACTAATTTAATTTCATAAGAAATACAACAATGGTAAAAATGAAGAAAGATTGAAGGGGGAAAACCCTAAAAAGTCATAAAATTTACTAAAATGTTAATGTAATCTTAAATATATAATATAAAAGATAAGATATAAAAAAATAAATAAATATAGAGGAAGTGAAAGTGAAAAAAAAATTAAGAAGATAAAAGAATGAAAAAAAAAACTATTTATAAGATAAGACATTAATAAAATTAATAAAGATAAAATGAAAAGTTAGAAAATAATAAAAACATTCAAAAGTTATTAAATATAAAATGAGATAAAAAGATCAAAGAAGATTAAACAAATTGTAATAATGTCATTATGATAATTAAAAAGAAAAAAGAAAAATACAACAAAGTTCAAAAATTTCAACAATATATGCGTCAAAATTTTGTAATCTTATATGTAACATATATATAATAGAATTCAAAAAAAAATTAAAAATTAAAAACATAAAAAAATTTAGAATCTAATACGACTAAATTAATTTCTTACTTTGACCGTATTTTGTCCTTATGAATATCATGAGAAACACAACAATGGTTGATTTCTCCATCATTTAAACAAATTCAAATGTACTTGATAAAGAAATGAAAAGTACTATATTTATTGCTAACTTAGGCTACGAATCATAAATACAGTTTGAAATTCAGATAGAAAAGATAAAATTTTGAAATTAAGATAATTTTTCCCTATCAAATTATGAGAAATACTTTTAAAGAAGATCAAAAATAAATTTAGATAAAATTTTAAACTAAAAAAGCACTATCTCCAAAATTTAAATCAGCAGCTACATACATGAGTTGAGTTCCTTACAAGCGCTCAATTGCGCCTTATGTGTAAAAAAAAACATAAAAAGAGAGTAACAAGTGGATCGCCATAGCAACATGACAGAGAAGGATGATGAGGGGAGGAGATCGGAGATGATCAAAACTCAATAAGAGCAAAAAATTAACATAAAGTAAGTAAAATATATTGATGTATTAGAAATAATAATGAAGTAAATAATGAAGAAGTAGTAAAACATCAATTAAAAAAATATATTGATGTATTCGAAATGAATAATAATAATAATAATAATAATAATGATGATGATGAGAGTAAACATAAGAAAATGTTCAAAATATTCAGAATTAAAAATATCGAAATAAGCTTTAACAAAAGAAATTAATACTCCAATAGAAATATAAAATTATGTTAAAGTATTAGATTATTTTCTAAATACATATATTGCATATAAAATATTATTAACATATTGTAACTCTTGCTAGTGTTGAAAAAAAGGTTTTCTAAATAAAAACTAATCAAATCCTAAAAATAGAAAGTACTACTTTTTTTAAGCAAAAATAGAAAGTTTTAAAAGCAAAATAGAAAGTACTACTACTACTACAACGTGAAAAACACACAAAAAAAGAAGAAGAAAGAATGGCCGTAAATCATATTTTTTTTTTTTTTTTTTTTTTTTTTTTTTTTTTTTATTTATTTTTTAATATTTTTTTATTAAAATTTAAAAAATATAAAGAGAAAAAAAAAAAAAAAAAAAAAAAAAAAAAAAAAAAAAAAAAAATTTATATTTTTTTTAAAAATTTAATAAAAAAAAAAAAAAAAAAAATATAATAGGGGGTAGTATTAAAAATAAAAAAAAATTAAATAAAAAAAAAAATAATTAAAAAAAAAAAAAAAAAAAAAAAAAAAAAAAAAAAAAAAAAAAAAAAATTTTTTTTTAAAAAAAAAAAAAAAAAAAAAAAAAAAAAAAAAAAATTTTTAAAAATTTTTATTTTTTTTTTTTTTTAAAAAATATTTAAACACAAAAAAAAAAAAAAAAAAAACCGGGGAGGATAAGAGGGGGGTTTTTTTTTTTTCCAACAGGTGGCAGGCAAGGGGGGGGCAATTCCTCGATACCATAAAAACTCCAACGTAGGGAGGGCTCCATGAAGGATGGACCAAAGTGTAAGGGACGCTCGGAGAGGGCCTTTAAAATGCCAAATTTTATTCCAAGGAACCTTGGCTTCGTTTATCGGACCAGGTGAACGAAGATGACCCAAAGACGTAGTGTTGAAGTTGCCCGAGACATAAAGGGACCACTTAGGGACATCCCCGCCATCAGTAGGATGTTGTAATGACCTCTGGCGCAGCAAAGAAGCGATCTCCGCTGGAAGCAAGTGGTGAAGAAGATCCCGGGCCGCCACCCCCGTCGATCATCCCGAAGAACCGAACCTCCCTACCGCGCAAACCCATCGGAACGGTATCAATGGCCAACTGCTCCAACGGCTCTCCCACTAGCCATCTATCTAACCAAAAGAGAGTGGAGGTACCATCCCCTACATCCCCTCCACACCATGCTTTGGAAAATTCCAAGACTCGTCGAAGGCTCCGGCGCATATATGAGGAGGTCGGCGCCACAACTCCCGAAAAGCGATCTCCAGCCACCATATTTATGTAACAAGATCTGGCTGCCGAGGCAATCTGGTTCCTTAATCAATTTCCACAACCGTTTGGCTAATAACGCCAAATTGCTTTCCTTGAGACTAGGTAAACCAAGTCCTCCCACAAACTTTGGGAGGCGATCGTGGACCAAGAAACGGTGTGTATAGATCTATGATCCTGGGAATCACCCCAAAAGAAGCCCCTGCAGATTTTCTCAAATGATCGGATAATAGACATAGGAACTGCTGCTGTCTGCATAGTATATATAGGAAGAGCCATAATTGTTGATTTCAAGCAAGAATAAAGTAGCCGCTTTAGACAAAGACTGGAGTTTCCAACTCGCCAAACGTCGCTTTGCTCTATCCAACATGAAATGGAACGTTTTTGATTGATATTTATGGAGTAAAGGAACCCCCAAGTAGTTACCCAAGTCTAACGTTGCCGGAATCCGAAATGCCGAGCAGATGGAATTCGAAGATAGGATGGTGTATTAGGAGAGAACCAGATCCGAGACTTGTTCCTACTAACACGCTGTCCCGAAACCCCACGGAATTGTGCCAACAAATATTCCATCATCCGAGCTTGGGAAAAGGAAGTTGCACCAAATAAAAGCAGATCATCCGCAAAGAATAAATGGGATAAGCCTAGCCCCGACCGACTAAACCGAATAGGAGACCATTTCTTCTCCTCCACAGCCCTAACAATTTGTTGACTTAGAACTTCCATACAAAGTACAAAGAGGTAGGGGGAAAGAGGATCACCCTGACGGAGTCCACGAGACGGAGAAAACGGTTCAAGCACCTCACCATTCCAACAGACCGCCGGACTAGCCGAGGAAATACAGTCAAAAATAAGCTCCACCAAGGTATTCCCAAAACCGGTAAACTTGAGAACCTCCCTCAAGAAAGACCACTCAATCCTATCATAAGCCTTCTCTAAGTCCACTTTAAGTATAAAACCCCCTTTTTTCCCTTTTTTCCTGCTAAGCGAATGAATACTCTCTTGTGCCACCACAATGTTATCAATAGTAGAACGCCCCGGGACGAAACTAGACCGGTAAGAACCCAGTTAGTTTCGACATCGAGAGCTTAAGACGATTTGCTAGAATCTTAGACACCACCTTAAGAAGCACATTACAAAGGGATATGGGCGAAATTGGTTCAAAGACTCGGAGCCTCTCCTTTCGAATAAGACAAATTAGAGCCTCATTCGGATTCGGAATCAACTTGCCCTCCATAAACATCTGCTGAACAGCCTCAATAACCTTCCCTCCTAAAATATGCCAGTACCGTTGAAATAGGCATGGAGGAAAGCCGTCCGGTCCAGGTGCTTTCTCCGCACCCATTTGGGACACTGCACCAAAAATCTCATGAACTGAAACAGGTCTATTCAGCCAAGATCTATCTCTATGATTGAGAGAGGGAAAGTTCCACCGAGTCGTTACAAAGGACATACACGGCTCGGAGGTATACAAATGAACATAAAAGTCCCGTGCCTTGGCCTTCGGGATGTTTGGATCTTCGCACCATGTCTGTTCATCAACCTTCAATCTAGATATAGTACTTCGTCTTCGGCGAATAAGAGTAGATGTGTGGAAGAATCGAGTGTTCCTTTCCCCCTCTTTCAGCCAAGTCACCCGAGACTTCGACGCCGGAACACCTCCTCTTGAGCTAAGATGTTATTCAATTCAGCCCGTAGCTCCGCTTCTAAGACCTCCAATGTATGGGAAGTCCTACTTTGAAGAGCTCTTTGAATTCCAGCTAGGCGAGCCAAACATCGGAATTTACGGTCGAAGATGTTGCCAAAAACCCGCTTATTCCACACCCGGAGTGAACCTCTCAAGACTGCCAATTTCGGGACCAGTTCAAGCCGTGGTGCTGCCTCCCAACACCGAAGCAGAAATTTCTCAAACCCCGGATGTAGGAACCAAGCCGCCTGAACTCGGAAAACACTGGTACCCAGAGGACTTCTCGCTCCCGTAGAATCCTGAACCAACAACGGGCAATGATCGGAACGAGTTCTCGGGAGATGAGTAACACGGCAGTTCGGAAACAAATTCAACCACAAACTGTTACCCAGCGCCCTGTCTAACCGCTCCCGAACATTAGAGATCCCCTTCCTCATATTATTCCAAGTAAATCTTGGGCCCGAGAAGCCAAGATCAATTAGTGCACAGATCCTTCAAAACCTCCAAAAAAGCTTCCATTCTCCCCAAAGACGGCAAATTACCTCCTCGCTTCTCTTCATGACATACAACTTGATTGAAATCTCCGATTAAAAGCCATGGAATATGTACAATCTGTCCCAAACATCTAATGTACTCCCATAAATCATGACGAAAAACAGGATTCGGGGAGGCATAAATTGCAGATAATAACCATGGTGACTGATTCTTAATATGAACTAACACACCGATAATTTGGTCATCAATAGCAATCGGTTCCAACTGGAGTTTAGACTCATCCCAAAGAACCCATATACCACCCGAAAACCCCACTGCCTCGGCTACAATACCGGCAGTAAAATGTGTTCTTCTTTTAATATTGTCAATAAATTGGCTATGAACTCGTGTCTCGACGAGAATTAAAATATCGGGATTATATTGTTTTACTAATAATAGGAGGTGTCTAATAGCAATACTAGAACCGGCACCCCGACAGGTTCCATGCAATGAGATTTGGAAAGATCATTTATTACCTCTCTTGGAAGTAGATTCCACTTCCATGGCCTCCGAGGAACCAGCATTACTTGAACTGGGTTTGTGACTGACGGACGAGTCTGCAAATAACACCATCTCCATACATTGCTTCTGTTTACCCGAGCTGGGTTGGCTTCCAAGATGAGATCTATGGGCTGATACTTCATTAAATTGGATGCCCCCCTTCCTTTTGTAAAGAGTTGTGGGTTGTTTAGCGGAAGAATTACCGGGCTGGCCCAAATCGGTGTTGCAAGCTTTCTGCGCAGTAAGTTGGAGCTCTTTCTGCTTGGGTCGGTGATGGGCCGAACCAGCAGTCCGGCGACAACTTGGGCTCTGAATTTGCTGAATCTGTTGCTTTAACTTGGAAATCTGAATTTCCAGGTCCACATCCTCCTCAATTCCATCCAGCGCCTGAAATCTTGAGCCCACCTTACCCCGCTTGATACTCTCGTTGGGCTGGTTGGGTTGGGCCGTCGTAGGTGGGACAATTTCCCCCACCCTTTGGGCTGTGGATTTAGTATGGGTTTCTGGCTTGGATCGTAGGGCAACATTCCTTGGTTGAGTCGTCTCCTTCCCCCCCCCCCTGTCTCTCTTCTCGGCCCCCCCTCGAGCTCTGGTTCTGCCTCTCTGAAAACCAGAGAGCATCCACGGTCCATAAATGGATTTAGGTGCTTGTTCAACTGTGGGGGTCGGATCCGGGTTACTTGTAGTCGGGTGGGTATCCGAATTACGAGTAGCTGGAACGGTTTTCGCCATTAAAGAGGGGCATACTTCCACCCGATGTCCATAACAACCACATTCAAAGCATATCGGATGGAGTCCTTCATATTCAACTTTCTGTTCACAATCAAATACTGTTAAGGATGGTAATAATGGGGCTGACAAATCAACCTCGACACGGACACGTGCGAATTTACCACGAAGACCAGTGAGTGAAGTTGAGTCCACCTTAACTGTTTTTCCTATTAAATCACCCATTGAAGACACAATTTCCTCATCTAATAGCTCGGCATAAACCCCCGGGAATTTAACCCGGACCAAGGTTGAGGTAATTTGTTCCGCAGAAGGACGAAACTTAGGCCTCCACTTCATAACAGTAAGATAATGTCCCAGGACCACCCACGGTCCACCCTCTAGCACCCGTAGGTAATCTTCCCGTGAGTAAAACCGGGCAATGTAGAAATCCTCCTCCGGATCTAGTTAAGTTCATAACCATTCTCAAGTTGCCATAGGTCCCTCAATCGTTGGTCCGGAACTCTAAAGCTAACCGATTTACCAAGCAGTTTGATTATCGGTGCTCCACGCCACCGACGAAATAGACTGGTATATTTCTCTTTTGAGATGTCAACTCGCGGCCCAAACTTAGGGGGATTCTCCTCTGCATCATATTGGCCCCGAAAAAGTTCATCGATTCCTTCATATTTTTCTTCCTCATCCTCACCCGGATAAAACTGGGGATAAATATTGGTATTCCGACATTGTTCCGGAAACAGTTTCGCCGCCCAGGGAGTAGTAGGTGGTTGCTCCACGGATGCACCTCCCGCTTCTTCCTCCTGCACCTCCATTTCCTCGGGGATAGGGTCTGAGTCTACATTGTGTTTCGGCTTCTTACTACTACGTTGTTTAGATTCCGGATCAACTCCAGTGTCCCCCGGCGGCTCCGGGACGGGTACACCGTCGTTCATCTCCGGAACAACAAATAATGGCAAAGATTTATTTCTTCCTCATCCTCCTACTCGTTGCCTCGGGTTAGCATTCATATCGTCCTTTCTTTTTCATTCTCATGTTCATTTTTTTAAACTTTTTTTCTTCTTTTTTATTGTATTGATTTAATTTTTTTATGCAAAATAAAGATTTAATAAAATATTTATACTATTGTAAGGGTCTGATTTGTTCTATGTGTATGCATTCTATTGTGAAAGTATCAATGCATTAGTTCAATATTTGATTATTTTATAGATTCAACCAATTATAATATTTTTATAAATTCTATGAATATTCTACTTTTTATTTGTAGCGTGAAAAATCTTCGTACTCATAAAATTTTTTATTAAAAGGACTAAAATAAAATTTGACTTTATTACATTCTCTTATAAAAGACTAATTATTCAAATTAATAATTTTATTTATGTTCTAAGTAGTTCTTGAGAAGCAGCAACAAGTTACCGAAGCAAGAAATGTGGAAGTTCTGAATGCTATTACTGGAGACACAATTGTTGGATGTGCGGGTCCAAATGAATCATGTGGATATAGTTGGAAAAGTGGACTTATATATTGTTGTGATCACTACATGTGTGATGATACTAATCATTGTGTTAAATCATGTGGTGATTATAAAGATGAATGTGGTTTTTTTGGGAACAAATATTCAGTTTGTTGTGGAGGGTACCAATGTATTAATGGTCGTTGCGAAAAATCATGTGGTGATTATAAAGATGAATGTGGTTTTTTTGGGAACAAATTTGCATTTTGTTGTGGAAAGTACCATTGCATTAATGGTCGATGCGAATGATGAAAAAATATCAAAGACACCTAATTATGTGTATGTTCTACTTACTCTCCTATGAGTACTATTATATATAAATAATAAATAAATTAAGGTTATTTCAACCTTTTGTTTCATCTCCTTTCCTATCAGTTTATCATAATATTTTTGTTTAGAAAATAAAAAAGAAACAAAAAAAAATTGTCAAATCAAGATAAATTAACTTGATTAAAAAAAACGAAAGTTAATTATATCATTAAATGTGCACAATAGTTAACAAATATAAATAATCATGGCCAATAATTACAAAATGCTAACGAGATTGTTCTAATTCTTAGTAGAATATAACTTACCTCCTACTTACACTTTACCTAATGAGTCACCTTACAAAAATATTTAGGATAATTTTACAGAAAACATATGTATGTATATATGTGAATACATGCAACACATTTTAACCACGGTGAAAAATAGAATTTTGGCCAAGTGAAGCTGTTAACAACAATGTTCTTTCCAAAACAACAAGTGGGAAGAGAAGTATTTACTTCGAACCAGCCTTTCTGGACGTAGATAAAGGACTCGTTCCCTCTTTGAAAGCAGAACGTATTCCACACTGAGGTCGTAATGGTGTACAGACACTCTGCCCGAAACCAACCTGCTCGTACGAACATCAATAAAAAAATGGGTATGCATAAAATCTCGAAACTCATAGAAATTGAATATTGATGATATATTATTCTAAAGTTTTTTTTTGGTTTTTTGATAGGTATGATTATTCTAAAGTTGTGAAGAAATGCAAGGGAAAACATGCACTGTTGTGAATATATATATATATACCAGCACATGTGGATTAATCTGTACCCATATTCTTCCTTTGGGAGCCATAGTTGCAACGATTCCCTCGTCTCCTCTGGTGATTTGGTTTTCTATCAAGTGGAGGAAAGCTGAAGTTAGTTTCTAAGATATGCTTACATTTTTAGTTAGTTTCTAAAATATGCTTACATTATATGTTAGAATTCACATTAGTATGATGCAAGAAAAGGTTACCTGTTTTGGGCCTGGGCGTGATTGAACATTATCCCATGCAACGTTCATATAATCAAACAAACAAACATGTCAGACAATCAAAAGAGAAACCAATGGTCACAAAAATAATCGAGAGATTGATTAAAAATTATTCGTGCATAATTGTAGTGGATAATTACTTAATTTAGACTTGATTGATTAATAATTGAACTTAATTGTTACATTTTTTATTCTCGGAAAGTTTGGAGCTTAAATTAAAGAAAGGAGCGAAAACAATGACCAAAATGAAAAACTCTAGAAAGACATGGATCACTACATGCATACGCAGCATCAACACACCCATGAAGAAGGATCAACACGCCCTTGTTCCCCTCAACAAGCCCGTTTTAGTGGTTTAAAGGTTAACACACCCTCAGGTAAAAACAACACGGGCTTAGTTCTTTGCGCAACATGGTCGTGTTCTTTTCACACAAAGCCCATGTTGGATTACCATATCAAATTTTTAATATTTTTCTTGTAAAATGACTATTTTACCTTTACTTTCGATTTTTTATAAGTAGTTGAATTTTTAGTAGATTTAAGAGGTTTGGAATGCACATTAGAACATGGGTAGATTATGCCAAAATGATTTCATACTTGTAAACACTCCCAAGAGATATTAGTGTTTTGCATTCCAACCCCAAGATATCATTCACAAAGATCTCAAGAGCATAAAGGTATAATTTGGATTTAAGGATTGATGATTGAAGGAGAAATCGAGTCTACCGCTGGAGATGATCCATCGAAAACGACATCTTACT
>JAHSUH010002946.1:0-13176 GCA_025388415.1 Cynanchum wilfordii | reverse complement strand
GAGGATGTGAAACATGTACTCTCTTCAGTGTCATAGCTGCAAGATAGAGATAGCATAAGAGATTTGAGAATATGAGTGAATTTGAAGATAAATAAGGGATAGAATAATGAATGGTCATGATTGGAGCATCAATAGCAAAGTTGGCACGATTCCATATGAACACGGGCTGCGGTGCACAAGCATAGTCGAGTTCTACCCTTTTTTGAAGCTAATGTGTTCCAAACAATTTATATGCAGTAAAATTTGTACTGGATCATTATCCACTCAATACATCAATTGACGTAGCAACATCATATCCTGGAACATCCAACATCTAATAAATAAAAGAAAATAATCCCTATGTTGGAACATCAGGTTTCTATCATTCCATGATCATTTTAGCACATATGTACTTATCTAGTACCTCCCAAAATCTACTCAAATAAGCATAGTAGTCATAAACTAGAACATCAGTCTCTAAATACATGTCAAAGTCCTATTACGGAACATCAAGTTTCTAAATAAAGTGAGTAGACATAAATTATACAAAAAACCGCATAAAACGCCTTTCAAATAAAACACCAAACAAGAAACAAAAGAAAAACAAGAATGAGAAAAATAGAATGAAATAAAACAACGCAAAATATGGGTTGCCTCTATAGCGCTTCTTTATTGTGTTAAAATTGGACTGCCTTTCCTCCTCTAAAGAACTTTATGTTCGATTTTCTCGAACAATTCCTGTAATATTCAACTTCTATTTGTTCACCTTGAATGATGTTTCACCTCATTCATTACTTCCTAGCTCCGTAGTGAGACTTGTTTGATACTGAAGATGCATCGGAATATTTTTTAAAATTTCCTGAAACAATCTCAAATGTGAATATAATAACATATTATCCCCAAGTTGAAATTCCTTTAAAGCGTCTATCATGTCAAATCCTATTTTACCATTTAAAGTTCATTGAATTTATCATATTCATCAAATTCATTCAATTGTAGGACTCTATCAAATGTACACAAAATGCTTTATAATTCAACAAGTCATGCATCTTGATTAATGTACATAATAGTGTTGGACAAGGCTAATTATATCAAATGCATATACAATAGCTAGCATAGTATATCATTTGCAAATTCATAGCATATCTTTGTCCACAGACAACTCCTCTTGGGATAATTACTAACTTCTCATATCATATAACAAGTTTCAATCGGGGATGTTATAATGGGTGCGAGAGTGAAAGAATTCCTTCAATAAAATTAATGCAAACATGCCTTATCAAACTTAAAAGGAATATCTTTTCCAGGTTAAACATATGAGTTGCTTTCATGCATCTTTAAAGCATAGATTCTAGATTTCACAAGCAATGCATGAATGTGCATCAATCATAGGAAATCGTCCAGAAACTCCCTTAAAATTTCTTGTCATGTTAAGAAAATAATATAGATAGAACAACTATCTAGAAAACAATAGAACATGTATGAGAGCAAAGGCTAGGATTGGTACTTGGAATATCAACAATTTTATAAACAAAATCTCTTCAGTGCATTCAATTGCAACTTCTAATGTTCCTTATTTATATTTGCAATTATAATGAAGGAAGTTCTTACCTTCATCTTAGGAATCCATAGCAAAGGTGGTATGACAAAGCTTTTAGTTTCAATTCGGGTGGATCCTTGCACGATGAAGTTGAAAATTTTCAATTTTTGATAATACCAAAGATAGATTAAGCAGGATATTTCAATAAGATAAGAAGAAGGCAAAGAAAAATATTTAAGTCTTCGAAAAATAAATTTTGTATTTTGTATTTTTTTTTTCGACCCTATATAATATGTAGAGTTTTTCCTAGTATGGTTTTAGAATGGATTTTCTAAAACTAGATGACCTTAATTACTTAATTCTAGATATTTTCTAAAATTAACAATTTAAGAAACCTTATACTTAGGAAAGTGAGGTCTAATTCCACTAATCATGTCATAAATGATAGATACTACCGTTACCAAATCATAAAGTTTCTAAAATTTTGATCGGGAGTTTTAAAAATAATATGAATTTAGCGTCTCCGGCAACGACACCAAAAATCTAGTGTGTGTTTTGAGTGAGTAGAAAATAGTATCAAATAAAGTAAAAAGACTCACAAAACAATGTCACATAATCTAACACAACTAAGGCATAGTACCTATCGCACGTAGATAGTAACACAAAAGTACCACACTTTTATATTTATAAATATCGTATACTCGGGAACATTGGTGACGACTGGTTAGTTTCTACCAATTATAACAATCTTTAAGGTTCAGGAAATTAGTCCCGGGCATCCATTCAATTTAGGTGGGTCGTTTAAAGAATAATCAAAACAAGAATGGAAAAACTATTAACTAAGATCTCCGATGAAGTTCGTGTGATTAATTAAGGTGAACAATGTTCGAGAGTTCAATTTACAAATGGATCCAAGGCAATTATGAATTCGAATCGTCTTACTACCATACCCGAGTTATCTAATGTGATTACCTCAATATAGTTGTCGCAAGTAATCCTAAACCTTTTTAGATTAGTTATTAAGTCGTCAATTTAATAAGTTAATCTTAAGATTTGCATTGATTATGAACTTGAGATTATTAGGCTGCCTAACTTCAGTATGGTTGACACATGTTATTAGACCTAATCGGCAATTTGTTAAATCTCCTATGGTTGGGTTTCCTTAACAAACTATCAATTCAATTAACTATTATAGTATCATGCATCAACCGAAGTTTCATAGCATAAACTCAATATGAGAATCAAATCGAAAGTGTAAAACAATAACCAATTCACAATGTAAATTAAAACGTATCCTTTCCGAAAATGTATAAATCATTGATGACATCAAATATGATAATGTTTTGGAGGGTCAAATGTGCATAATTAAGGAGCTTAAATGGTTTAAATTGAGATAAATTGGTTAATTTTTCATTTAATTGTGATATTTTTGTTTTCAAGAAGTTCTTGGGGTCAAATAAACCAAAAGAGTGAAGTTCAGGGGCCAAACGTGCAAATTCCGGAAAGTTATGATTTAATACACTCGGAAGGTCAATGAACATGCGCTCAGTCAAAGAACACGCCTTGCATGAAGAGAGAACACGGCCAAGGGAACACACCCCCAGTGACATACCAGTCACTGAGCTCGTGTTACCTATATCACTAAGCCCGTGTTGAGTCACTATTCCCATTTTTTAGAGAATTTTTTATGTAAAATTACTATTTTGCCCCCAATTTCGGTTATCTATAAATAATAGGATTTTTAGCTATGTTCGGATTGGATGATTGCTTTGTTTATGGTTAGAATATCATTTTGAGTATTGTTGGTTTAGACTTAGTGAATTATCTATATACTTTGTAATTCCGATTTTTCTATAGAGTATTCCCGAGTTGTTGTAGTTATAAGTGTCTCTAGTTGGTTTTTGTGGATTTGCCTCGACACGAAAGGAAGTTCATTGAGCTATGCTAGAGGAACCTATCTACATCAACCATGGAGCTTGATAACATCAAATATGATCATGATTTGAGATATAAATTGTGCATGATTTGTGATTATAATTGTATTAAATTGAGATAAATTGATTGGTTTTGGGTTTAATTGCAAATATTCTATTTCAGGTAACTTCTGGGGCAAATTGATGAAAAAAAGATAAATTCGGAGGCAAAAGTGCAACAGTCCGGAAATGCGCAACGCCCGTGGAATATTTCTTACGCCCGTGGGGGAGCCGGTTGCCCTTTTGTGCATAACGCCCGTAGCGTATTAAACGCTCGTTGCCCTGTGTGCATTACGCCCGTATGAATTAATGGTCTTTCCTTACGCCCGTGGCACCTGGATCAAACGCCCGTAAGGCGTAGCGCTTCTAAACGCCCGTATAGCATGGAGGGGCTACGCCCGTAAGGATGCTCTTCCCAGAATATTTTTTTATGTAAATGACGATTTTACCCCTGGTTTAATAGATCTATAAATACTAGAATTTTTAGCATTATTTAGATTGGCTTGTATTAAGGTTTGATTAGGATGAATTGTTAAGTAATTGTAAAGGTTTGGTAGAACTTAGAGAGAGATCTATACTTTGATTTTCCAATTTTCTTAGAGATTACTCTCTACTTGTTGTAGTATTGAGTATCTTGGGATTAATTTGGTAGGTTTGCCTCGATCCGTAAGGAAATTTACTGAATATATTCTAGGGTATTTGGGCTACACAAATTGAAGATCTAAGTTGAAGAATCAAAGAAGAATCAAGAGAAGGAGTTGAAGAGGAAGAAGGTTTAATGTCTATGTTTCACTTTCCCCTTTTCTTCTATTATTCCTTGTTATTCTTTGTAATTAGTTAACCAACCTTAGGAATTCTCATTTCTACATTTCTTATAGGTAGATTTGGTTGGTTTTATTTTACAAATTACTTGAGATATTGTGATGTTCTTGGATTGAATGATTGTGGTTTTATTAATTCGAATTGCAATTTCATTGATGACTTGAGATCTGAATTTTATCTTTAGTACAAGCTTTGATTTGAGATTGTGGTTTCGGATTAACACTAATTGTTAGGCCGGAACTAGGATATACGATTAGTGCCAAGTTGATGTGATTAGTTTCCTATTGATGGACCGGAACCGGGATGATTGATGGGAGATTTGATCTTGTCAACATTCAAGTGTTCTTAATCTAGGAATTTCTTGCCACGAACCGTATGGAAGAGATTCTACTTTAGACTTGATTTTGGTGGAGCTATGATACTAGATCCAAGATTATCCTATACTTGGTATTTTGTATCCTCTTATCTCACCTATATTTTACAAAAGAATTCCTCCCAACCTTTTTTACTTGCTTTATTCCTTACATTGTTCTTTACTTTGCTTTCTAGGATTTAGAATTCAATCTTATCATTCTTGATATTGGTTGGTTTACTTGTTGAATGATCCTTATTCACAAATCATATTCATAATTAGTTTGATTATATTTTCCACACTAGAATTTAATAGAAGTCTTAGGGAAAAACGATTTTTATAAATTTAAAATTTGAATACCACCTTATTTACTAAACTATTTCGATAGGTGCTCTGCCTAATTGAGTTATTTTATTAAGTGACAAACCTATTTTAATCATAGAGATTCTTATTATTTTAAGTATTATTTATTCAATTATTTATATTATTTTTATTAATATTATATGTAACTCAAATAACACATCGGAGCTTGAAGAAGAACAAGAAGAAGATCAAAGAGGGAGTTGAAGAAGAGAAGGAATTCCCGAGTCAACGAACAATTGATAACGACATCTCTCTTCTCCTTACTTCTATTACTTTTTTGTATTTTCTATCTTGTATCTAGTTGCCAACCTTAGGAACTCTGTATTCTACATTTCTCTTAGGTAGAAATGGTTGGTTTTATGTTATTTATTACTTTGGGCATTTTATGATTTTCATGGATGAATTGTTGTAGTTTTATTAATTCGAATTTTAATTTCAATGATGGCTTTGGATCTGAATTTTATTCTTAGTTTAAGCTTTGAGTTGGAATTGTGGTTTCGGATTAACACTAATTGTTAGGCCGGAACCGGGATATACGATTAGTGCCAAATTAATATGATTAGGTTTCCTATTGATGGACCGGAACCAGGATGATTGATAGGAGATTTGATTGTGTTAATATTCAAGTGTTCTTCATTTATGAATTTCTTGGAACGAACCGTATTGGGGAAGTTCATCTTTAGACTTGAATTTGGTGGAATTATGATGGTTAATTCATGATTATCTTGCCCTTAGTAGTTTGTATCCTCCATTTTCCTATGACTTTCCTTGAGTTTCTACCATCCATTTTACTTGCTTTATTTTATATTGCTTTCTAGGAATCTTAGTTTCACTCTTCTTATTATTGATGTTTGGTTGAATAAACTTGAGATTGATTCATTCCTCCAAAACATGATCATAGTTGATTTCATTATATTTTCTTACACTTAATCTTAATAAGGATCTTGGGGAGAAACGATTTTATAAATTTTAAAATCTTGATACTTGCTTTGATACTAACTACATGATAGGTACTCTGCCTAGATGATGTAGAATTGTGACAACCTTTTGTTATACTTATTATTATTTTATTATTTTTATTTTAATTTCACTCATTTATTTATCTAATTTTTATATATGAAAAGCGAACATCAATCATTAATTAATCAATCCAATAAAGAGAATCTTAGGAGACGGAATCATAACATGTAAAGGAAAAGTAACACAAGAATGTAAAGATTAGGAGAGAGAAAGTTGTCGTTTTTGCTCTCACTACTTGCACGGGCTGGCTTAATTCTCAAGATCTCGCCGAGACTTGTACTACGGATTCTTATCTCGCTCAACGGTTCTTCAGAGATCACTCCCTCTCAACTAAACTATAGGGTATCCCTTATGGTTGAGGCTCAACCATACACTATAAAAGAAAGGAAAAAGCAAACCGAAAAACTATGAGAACTCTTCGGATCTAGCGTTGGGACTCATGTTCTCGTTGTTCGACCGATTCCGATCTACCAAAAACTTGCAAACGGTGCCTCTATTTATAGGGGTGAGTTTGGGGGCATTTCGAACATTTTTTGGGTGAAAATAACACGATTTTTAGGATCGGGGCTCAGACGGCCGTCAATAAGGGATGCATGGCCATCCAGGTGCACCAAAAGTGCATGGCCGTCCGGACTCTTCAAAAATTACATTTTAGCCCCTAGTTTTGTCCATTTTGTAATTTAGTCCTTGAAACTTTCTTGAAACCAAAATAATGTAATTTGATGGTATTTTTAACTAATTTCATTCAATTAAATCCATAATTAACTCAAATTGAACACAATTAATGTATAAAACATGATATAAAATTGAGTTATCAGTACATCATTCGACTCAATCATAAGATTAGGCAAGATCTATATTGATAGCCATAAATCATAATTTGCCCTTCTTGTTGTTCATGCAGTGCATTACTTCATGATTGATGATGATGTTGTCTCCTATAGACCGATTCGGGATGAATGCAACTTAGTTTGGGTGGATTATGTCTTCCAAAGTATGTCGAAGGCTACGTGCTAGAACCTTAGTAATGAACTTGTAGATGACATTACAAAGAGCAATTAGGCGTAACTTTTCAAGTCCTCATGTTTCAAAGAAATTTCTGATTTCATGAACCACTGCTTCTCCCAAAATTTCCCAATATTTATCATATACAATCCGCCTTTAGGATACAATAAAGAGATATACTTGTGGGAGTATTGATAGTTTGCAAAAAAAAATTTATAACTTTAGATAATGTTATTCTTAATCTTGATTCTTTAAAATCAATATCGGGAATATTTATAAACTTAAAAAATAACTCTAGAAACTTTTTGATAGATATGTATCATTTGATAATATCCCTCCAAATAATATTTACTTATAATATTATATTAACTTTTACGGAAGTGTCTTTAGAAAAACAAACTCTTCTGTTCCAACCTTGGTTCATTAAACTAAACAGATTGTTAATATCTTAAAAATATTTCAACAATTTCTTGTCATTTTCAAAAAAGACCAGTTATATCAATTCTATAAGTTGTATGCATAGATAAAGGTATCTTATGACTTTGACCTTTAATTACTGGAAGGTCAATACAATATATCTTAACAAAATGGTAGTATAAACTTTGAACCAAATTTCTTTATTGATAAACCGTAGCTACAACCACACAAAAAACTTATTACATCAAAACACTATTTTAATGAATGACATATTTTATAGTCTTGTGTGTTCATATCCTTCATGAGTTTATAGAATAAAGCCTTTGGATTATTTGAAGAGACTAACTTCACACTCATATAGGTGAATTTGTGTCAAGTAACCCCGCATCTATGGTACTTTGACAAAATTTTCTTATCTTTATCTCCTTAGACAAATTATCCTATAGATTTCATTAAGAATTTAAAATTCATCCTCTTTTCAATGCAAGCACCAAGCATTAATTAACCTTGGATGGAATAAATAAAATAATCTAGTGCTTGCAATTGCAATAATAACATACTTTACTCTTTAAACTTGAGACTTGACATAATACTAGCGTCAAGAAGAGGTTTTGTTATTATTAATTTATTGTAGTAGGTTTTAGACCCATCCCTTTTAACGTTTTATTTACTACCTCCCTTTACAAGGCTTTTGTAGATTGATATGCTAGATTATTGCTTGAACACACATAATCTATTGTTATTACACCATTAAAGATGACATATCTAACATAGCTATTGATATGTCTAAATTATATCGTATTTTATGTGAACTTAAATGCTTAATTTGAGGAGTAATTGGACTTAATTGAATGAAAATTATGTAAATTCTTTTTGTTTTCGATTTCGGAAGTTTCAAGGACCAAAATTGAAGAAAGGAAGAATTCAGGGACCAAAATGAAATAATCGAGCTACCATAATCTTATTAGTACGACCGTACTCCCGCGACGTACCATACTCTTTTTAGTACGTCCGGTACTCTAAGAAAAATGGGCCTAGTATGGCAGTAGTCAAGCCAGTACGCCCTACTGCCGTCCAGGATGAGCGATTTTCAAGATTTTTCACCTCAAAAGGTCCAGAATGCCCCCAGTTTCACTCCTATAAATAGAAGCACTCCCTCGGTTGTTGAAGCACACCGGAATCACTCAGAACAGGAGTATTTCCGAGTTTCTAGCTAATAGAGACTTCGTGATACGCTCTATTCGAGTTTCGGTTTAATATTTTCTTGAGTTTCGAATTCGTGTTCGAGCTTCCCCCATAAGGTCGAACACATTAGTGAAGTTTGAGAGGTGTGGCTAATATCTCGTTGATCAAGAAAAGAGTTGGGAGGCAGGAGTCAAGAATATCCGGAGGAGCAAGTCATTCTGTGGAGACGTGACAAAAAACAAACGGCAAACTTACTTTCTCCTTGCCTTTTATATTTATGTATTTCGTTTTCTTTATTAGTTGTGATATTTGTGTCATTAGAAACTTATTTTACTACTTTTAGAGAAAGTTGTGAATTGATTGGTTATTCGTAATTTATAAATTCCTGGAAGGATATTGTTTATCATTTTCATTATGAGTTTATTTTATCTTGCGTTTTTAATTAGTTTCTTATTCGATTTATGTCATGAAACTTAGATTTGCATCTAGTTGAGTATGTAATTGGAATACTTAATTAATTGACGGTTTGTTGTTAAATTGACGCCTTAATAATCTAAAAAGGTTTAGGATTACTTGCAACCCCCATATAGAGGTAGTCGCATTAGATAACTCGAGTACGGTAGTAAGATAAATTGGATTCATAATTGCCTTAGATCCACTTAAGTAATCTTCGAACATAGGTCGACCTAATTGATTCGAGAACTTAATTTAGATTCTAATCTACTTACTTGTCATTTCAATTCTCTAGATTATAGAAACACCTCCTTAATGAATTGAATTGAACTTTATGGACTAATTTCTTCAAACTGAGCCCTTGTATAATTGATAATCATTATTAAGCCGTAACCAACGTTCTTGGAACATTACGATAATATAAATGTAAAATCGTTGGTACTTCCACGTTACTATCCGCATCGATAAGTACTCTGCCTTAGGTTTTGGTTAATTAAGTGACATTCTATTTGCTCTTATTTGCTACACTTAAGTTAATCTTAATCATAATCTATGTATTTTATATAGTAACCAAAAAACCACACCAGCTATGTCTAAGTCCAATGTGTCATGACTTTCCATTGTATACTTGACTATAGGCTCTTAATAGTGTTGCTTCACTATCACAATGTATAGAAATTTGTGCTACTAGTCTAGGTCATAATGGAATTTCATAAAATAAATTATGTAACCATTTAGCTTCTTTACTTGTTGAAGCTAAAGCTACAAATTAAGCTACCATACTTGAAAGGACTAAGAATTGTCTTACTTTTAATCTTCCTAGTAACTATGTATGGAAACATAGTATATAGATAACGAAGGCTTAGATGAATATTTGAAACTCTTGTTGTATCTGCATTATACTCATTCTTTTTAGCTCTAATATGATCCCAATACATTGATGTATTGTCCGAGAATTCTCTTACTTCACTACGATAAATGTATGATGTAACTTCTTCTTGAGTCCAAATTCCTAAATGCACACCAAACTCTTTAGTACTCATATTATGTTCCAAATAATCAAGATGAAATCAAACTCTCTCGTTTTCATAGCTAAATGTCGAATAAAATTCGAAAACCAGCTCGACATAGATATGCTCATCTACCGTAAAAATGCGAGCATAAGGACGAACACGCATCATTCTCCTTAGATCAGTTTTTATTCCTAATGAAAAAGTAGTCCCCCAATCAATCCTATGACCTTGCGCTATTTGCTGTCTAAAAAGTGCCACATACCTTTCTTCATATTCCTTCTCATTTGGTGGAAAAATGAGACAAAAGGAATGTTCATTTTTAGAATGGTCAAAACTTTTAGTGACATACTTATTATGCTTATCCTTATCCTTATCAAGTAATTCCATTTTCCTCTAAGCCCTAGCCTTGCGAATTAGTTGCTCTGGGTTATCAAACATATCTCCTAACTTGCTTGTAGTAGTCCGAGTCATCTTCCTATCCAAAGCAAAGAATAAGAGTTAGTAATAAATTTTACAAGGCTTTAAAATTTAGGGTTTTTAAGAATTTTATAGATTTTTATAGGTTTTTTTTAGGATATTTATTTTTTATGGGTTTTTTAAATTTTTTGAAAGCTCTCTGGATGATATCCAAAATAACTCCTAATATGATTCTAGAATGTATTTTTTAAAATTTAGATATTCCTATCTTTAATTAAATTTAGATAATCTAAAATTAAAAATTTTAGGAAATCCTATACTTAGGAGGATCGGGTTTACTTTTCTTAATCAAATTATGTCATAAAGAATAATTACTATCGTTATCAAATCATAAAACTTCTAAAATTTAGATCAGGAAATCTAAAAATTTTATGAATTTTGCATCCCCAAGAACGACGCCAAAAAATCGATGTGAATTTTGGTTACTATATTTTTAGCATAGATTATGATTGAGATTAATTCAAGCAAAACAAATAGGTTGTCACTTAAATAACCAAAATCTAAGGCAGAGTACCTATCGTATGCAGATAGTAACATGGAAGCATCAACGATTTTACATTTATAAAATATCGTATAGACCCAAAGACGTTGACAACAGTTATAAGCAATTATTAAATATGACAAGAATTTATTAACAAAAGTTAACACTAGGATAAGAATCAATTCATAAGATTGTTGCTAGAACATAAATAGAATTGAAACAGATATGGTTTATGATTCTTATTCAGTTTGATGATTCAATTAGAATAACCATATTTGAAGATGTAGCTTTAAGCAGATCTAAGGAAATTATGATTAATATTAACTTTACTACCGTACCCAAGTTATCTAATGTGATTACCTTAATATGGTTGTCGCAAGTAATCTTAAACCTTTGTAGATTAATTATTAAGTCGTGAATTTAATAAGTTAATCTTATGATTTGCAATGATTATGAACTCGAGATTACTTGACTACCTAACTTCGGTATGGTTGCCGCAAGTTATTAGACCTAATCCGGCAATTCATTAATTCTCCTATTGGGTCTTCTTAACAAACCGTCAATTAATTAATTATTCCAATTATATGCTCAACTAGATGCAAACCTATATGTCATGGCATAAATTGAATAAGAAACTAAGTTGAAAGCATAAAGCAATAATAATCACAATGAAAATCACAAACAATATCCTTTCCAGGAAATTAATAATAACTCTAATTTTATCAATAATAATAAAAGAATCCCATGAGACAGAGATAGAGTAAATAAAGAACGAAAAATAATAGACTTGAGAAGAGGGAAAAGAAAAGTTGTCGTCTGGTTGTCACTACTTTGACGGCGGGACTTGACCTCTGATTCTTCTTGAACCCTACCAGCCTTCCTCCTTGTCTTGCCCACGAAATCTTCTAGAATCACACCTCTCAACTAAGTTATAGAGCTCTCCCTTATGGTTGAGGCTCAAACCCTAAGCTAAGAAGAAAAATATAAAAACTAGAAAATATTTAACTATGAGGGTAATTTCGAGAATCTACGGAAGTAGAGACTCGAAATCCCCTCAAATTCTCTACAACTTTGCACTCTCTGGTGTGTTGGTGGTTGGTGTCAAAGGCTTGGCTGCCGCCTCTATTTATAGGAGTAGAAAAGGAGCTGAAAACAGTAAAAATTCGATGTGGGACGCCAAAGCTCGTTCAACACGCCCATGCCACGTGTCTCCAACACGGGTAGAAACACTCCCGTGTTGAACTTTTTCCAAAAATTGCACTTTTAGTCCCCGATTTCTTCATTTCTTCAATTTCAGTCCTGAAACTTCCAAAAAGCGAAAACAGAGCAAATTTGTGTAATTTCCATTTAATTAAGTCTAATTAGACATAAATAAATAAACACACTTGTGGCATGTTTCTGAAAATCCTATGAAGTCACCATAATGGTCATCACAACATCCAAATGGTCTAATACTATTTAACTAAAATTCCAAAAGTAATCCATTAATCAAACAATTTTCCAAAATAGATGTGCTCAAGATAACAAGGATTTCCTACACTTAAAATGAACACTGTCCTCAGTGTTAAAGGTAGGTGAAAAACGAATACCCCACACTTAATCTATAACATCTATTAGCACAATAAAACAAAGCAGATACGATAGACGCCCAAGACTAAGTAATATCCTAAAATAGAAAACACCAACAAGAAAACAAAGCAAAAAGAACAAAAACGAAAAAGAAAACAAGAAAAAGGGAAAGAAGAAAAACTAGGTATCTAGTGGTTGCAGCGGCTGCTGGAATCGAAATGATGTGGCGGTGTGGTGGTGCAGAGGTTCGTATGGTGGAACCTCATCCTCAGCAAATGTCCATATACCCTCAACTTGTATGTATGTCCATGTTCCGGAGGGTAATGATGGTCACAGGTGTAGTAGACGTGCTTTCCATACTAAGAGTTGCAGCTGCAATATCTATACCAAGAAATCTAGCAACTCTAATGATGTTATGTCTCAAAACACCTTCACGAGTGTTAGTAGCATATTCCTTAGCAGTTCAAAGCGAATATTCTAATCATGTCCACAAGAATACGTCTAAAAACATGTGATAACTTATTTTT
>JAHSUH010002942.1:0-11786 GCA_025388415.1 Cynanchum wilfordii | reverse complement strand
ACAGGTTATTTTGTCAACGAATAAGTAATTGTAGGAGTGAAATCTTAATAGAATTCGAAAAAGGAAAGAATTAGTTCAAGGCAAAAAAATAGGGATTTTTCATATTAAACAAAAGGATTCGCAAACAAAAGTGCTAATGCTACAACCAGTCCATAAATTGTTAAAGCTTCCATAAAAGCTAAACTAAGCAATAGAGTACCTCGTATTTTTCCCTCTGCCTCAGGCTGTCTGGCAATACCCTCTACAGCTTGACCTGCAGCAGTCCCTTGGCCAACTCCGGGTCCAATAGAAGCAAGCCCTACAGCCAACCCAGCAGCAATAACGGAAGCGGCAGAAATCAGTGGATTCATGATAAGTTCCCTCGTACCAAAAAAAAAGAAATGGTTAATGATACAATCAACCAACGAATTATGACTTAATAATTCCGTCGCGAGCATTTCGAAGTAACTAAGAACTTCGAGTTAAATTATGAAGTAATAGTATTAGTGAATAATTCGAGCTATTTTTTTTAGTTTCTGTTTCTATCCACAGAGTCTTTGTGAATCCATACGACTTTCGATCTTCCATTTCTTGGTTCCGAACTCTTATTTTCGTCCACCCTTTTCTGAATTTCATCTGTTTATTTAGTCAATTCACAGTCCCAGGGAGACGGAAAGGGAAAGGCTTGTATTGGTATTAGAATCCCTGCCAAAATTCATAGGAGTCGGGTGGCAAATAAACTATCTCTTTAGTTCATATAGAATCAGTCAATATCTAATATCACATATACGTGTCTTTCTTCCATAACGTAAACCAAGCATTCATCTTAGATTCAATCGGATTGGAGAATCAATTATCAAAATATCTACAAGAGTTTACTTATTTATAGTTTATAGCCATTCAATTACATATACCTACCCTCCCCCAACCAACCCATTTTTTATCAATTAGGTTTTTGTGTAAATTCTTTTTTTTTTTATTAAATTTTTTATTTAATTTATTTAATATTAATATTTAATCACACGTCCTAAATACAGGCCTTCATATTGAATATTCGAATTCTTTTTTTATTTGAATATTGATATTGAACTTGAACTATTGAATAATGAGATAGAAATCGAATATTCGTTGAGGAGAGGTATGATATTAAGTGGACGAAAGAGAACTTTAGGAAAAAGATCTTTTCGATCTCTTTCCTCTTTTTACACCTATCTAATATCGTAATTTTTTTGCTATTATTCTATATCGTATATGGCCTAGTTGTATATTCCCTAAATCAATTTTATTGAACCAAAGAAAAAGACCCGTTAGTTTGAAAAAACTATTTCAATGATGACCCTCCATGGATTCCCCGATATAAGCCGCGGCTAAAGTTGCAAAAATAAGAGCTTGAATACCACTTGTAAATAACCCAAGGAACATAACAGGTATAGGAACCACTGAAGGTACTAAAGAAACTAGAACCACAACGACTAATTCATCAGCTAAGATATTCCCGAAAAGCCGAAAACTTAGTGATAGGGGTTTTGTAAAATCTTCTAAGATGTTAATGGGTAAAAGGATTGGAGTTGGTTGAATATATTTCCCAAAAATAACCTAATCCTTTTTTTGTAAGACCCGCATAGAAATAAGCCACTGACGTGAGTAAAGCCAAAGCAACAGTAGTATTTATATCATTCGTGGGTGCGGCTAACTCGCCATGAGGTAATTGTATGATTTTCCAAGGTAAAAGAGCTCCCGACCAATTAGAAACAAAAATAAATAGAAACATAGTTCCAATAAAAGGAACCCAAGGGCCATATTCTTCTCCAATTTGCGTTTTACTAACATCTCGAATGAATTCAAGAACATATTCGAAGAAATTCTGACCCCCACTCGGAATGGTTTGCGGATTCCGAACAGCTATGGCGGCCGAACCTAATAAGATAGCAATTACAACCCAAGAAGTAATAAGTACTTGGCCGTGGACTTGGAAGCCCCCTATTTGCCAATAGAAATGCTGGCCTACTTCCACACCAGATACATCATATAACCCCTTTAGTGTGTTTGCTAGAACATTCATATTGCCCTCGGAAAAAAAAATCGAACTTAAAATTTGATTCAACCATCTCTTTGCCTACTTGAATCGGATATTTTGAATACCAACTAATAGTACAATTTTGAATAATAACTAATCACATGGTCTGCCCAGTTTTTTTTATCTCTTTTTTTTTATTCATGAAATTCAGAAACAGTAGTCGAGTCCCTAAATCTATGAGATTTTCGAAGTCAATTATTTATCTTATTATTAATCAAGGATTTCGTATATAGCTAGAACGACCCTCACAAATTGCAAACACTAATTTGTTAAGAATTAATCGGATTGAAGATATAGCGTCATCGTTAGCTGGAATCGAAAGATCTGCTAGATCGGGGTCACAATTTGTATCGATTAAACAAATTGTTGGAATTCCCAAAGTGATACACTCTCGTAGCGCCGTATAGTCTTCGTGCTGATCGACGATGATTACAATATCGGGTAACTCTGTCATATATTTAATCCCGCCCAGATATGTTTGCAAACGGGATAATTGTCTTTTCAACACAGCTGCATCTCTTTTTGGAAGACGGTTGAGTCTTCCTGTTTTTTGTTCCATTCGCAAGTCCCTGAACCTATGAAGTCTCGTTTCTGTAGTGGACCAATTCGTTAACATGCCGCCGAGCCACTTTTTATTAACATAATGACACCGGGCCTTTTTTGCAGCCCATGCTACTGAATCAGCTGCTTTATTGTTGGTACCAATAATTAAGAATTGTTTTCCTCTACTTGCTGCATCAAAACCAAATCACAAGCTTCTGATAAAAAACGAGCAGTTCGAATAAGATTTGTAATATGAATACCTTTACGCCTTGCAAAGATATAAGGTCCCATTTTAGGATTCCATAGTCCAAGCACGGGATGAGACTTACCAACAGATCCTAGTGGATCTGGGTCAGGTCACGAACGAATAGGGTAATACTTCATTAGCAGAAAGAGGTCTACCACTATAAACTAAACCAATGGAGCTACTTATAAATGAAAACCTATCAAAGCTTTTCGGCAAGAACAATTCCTGTTGTAAGAAGTTCCGCTGATCTGGATGAAAGCGAAAAAGAATACTCATATTTATGTTTATGTCATTTGATTGATGCTTTTTTAAATCAATTAAATGCTTTGGGAATTCTATATTCTATAAAAGGATCTTTCATCTGATAAATATATGGATTACAGAAAGAATGTCTCAATTTACGAAATAGATTTATAACTTTAGCATGATAGGGCTTTATTTTAGTATTATTAGAAGAAGACGAAACGGTAAGATTATCCTGGGAATATGTCAGTTTATCCTGCAAAGTTTAAGTTTGATCATCGAAGTCTTTAGATAGAGAGAAGATCTGTTGTTTTTCAATCTCAGATAAATATTTAATATTTAAACCAAGCCTTGTTTTCCATTTTTTTTATATTTAGATTATCTATTCATTAGAGATACCCTATCATAATATGAAAACGAAGGTATCTACACAAATTGGACGGTCATTTTTATTCTAATATATTATTTTTGAATTTTTGTGGTACTCTTGTCATGTATATGAGTATTCTTGTCATGTATATGAGTATCACCGCCTCCATCCATACCATGATTTATACACTCTCCAGCTTCGTATAAAGGAAAAACACTAATTCATTCTATATGTGTTCGACAGAGGGATATTTCAATCACCAGAATCACTCTAGATTACTAACTTATGTATACTGACCTACATAAAGTTGACCTCATAGCGGAGGCTTTTGTGGAAAGTTTTAGAGGTGTGTAAGCATGGGCCGGGTATTACCCTATAGAGTCAATTAATAGATTAACTACTTTTACAAGTGAACTGGACAACTAAGGTGGATTAATAACATAAAACTATGAAAGAATGGATGTTTAGTCTCTACTTGATGTGGTCGGATTGAGAAAGCAAGAAGATAAGGTGTGTAGCCGGTAGAACCATGGGCGTGCGATCTGAGATCTCACTTCACGCTTCCAAGCAAGCCCACTCCGCCCAATATCAAGCATCCCAAGCCGAAAGACCTCTCTAAAGTAGGTCCAAGCCCAGAAAAGCAGTCTAATCGTTTGGCTTTGGCCTTGGTTGGTATCCAAGGAGCATCACGTGGATGCGCGGGTGGGTTCCTCAGTAAGCCTGGTCAAGTCCAGCTCATCAACAACATCTTCTTCCTCCCTTTCGGTCGTTCCCACAGGTAACTCTAACACAGCGCCATCTCATGGAAAACAACCAGCTCCATTTTCAGAATCCAAGCTTCCCCTTCCCCTTCCTTCGCTCCCCCCATTTCTTTTACTGGGTTATGGAAAAAGGAAACCATAAATGCAGGTTATTTATATATATATAAATCTCCGTTGACAATAATGTTCTTGATTTGAATTTGTGGTACTTGTTGGCAATTAAATGATGTTTCTTACATCTGAGGTATCCTAAATGCGAGCTAGATATGCTGACTTATTTCTGGTCTGTCTCATGATCACTATTCAGAGGAAGGAGAGAAAAATGCAAATTTTTCTCATAATGTCACGAACAAGGAAAAGGTTATTGCAAAATTTTAGCTCAGGAAGGAGCACGTAACTAAAAAACTCTCCTTATCCAGAAAGCGTAAGGGCTTTAACTTAATTAAGTCCATACTAAGTGTGTAAGGTGAGTGTCGAGCTAGCCGGATCTGTAAGACCTCATCCCGGAGAGGTGCGAGGAGGCTAATTTCTTTTTAGGAGGAGAGAGAGAGGGAAAAAGGGCCTGTAGCGGGGAATAGTGTAGAGGGAGTAGTGGGGTGTACTGGCTTGGGGTAGGAAAGGGCTATGCTGTCGAGTGACGATTGGCCGAGGGGACTTCCATCATGTAGCTGGGTACAAATAAGCCGGGTAAAGACGAGTAAGCAGGGCGTTAGGCTAGTGCCAGTGGGGTACGTAAACGAGGGCAGATCACATGGTTTTGTCCTGGTCAGCTTTGAGCTGTCGAGTGACGATTGCTCTATCTCTTAAGAAAGGGGAGTACTCTCTGACAGATTCGCGCTATTATTGCTCCCTATTTTTGAAGGATTAAGCCGCGTGGCGATACCCGCGAAAAAGAAAGTCCTATTCGCTCTTTGCTTTGGGGTGGCCTTTCCTTTCGTACTCAAATCCGTACGGGGAAAGGACAATTATTCAGCAAAATCTAGTGGATGGGGTTCCATATTCATGAAAAGCCAGGTTTGAACCATGTTACGGAACCAAGACAAGAATTATTACTAATAATAAGAAAGGGTTAAGGGCCTCCAACGCCTATAAATAGAAGCTTCTTTCTCTATTTGGCAAACTAAAGGGAGATGGATCCAGCTACTGTATCAAGACTTTCGCAAATAGATCAAGAAATCCAACGCGTGGCCAACGCCAAGCTCCAGCAGGAGCAACTTTTGGGTCTCTTCTGGGAGCACATGCCTCCCATAGATCCTGAAGAAATTCGGAGAAGGATGCTAGCTATTCGGGATAGCATTCGTGAGCTTGATGAAAGGAAGAGGGAGCTGCTTGAAGAAAGGGATGCGCTCATTGTGCAGGGGGCCCAGAACAACCGTAGGGGAAATGAAATCGAAACTAGAAGATCTATAAGATTTAAATAAGTAGTCCTGCATGGCTTTCTTTGTTAGTTTTCATGTTGTTCTACGTCTTTAATATGTTTTTAGTTAAGTTTCTAATGTAGTGTTTAGTTGTTTCACTCCTTTGTTTGCGTGTGCGCAAGTGGGTGTACTTCCCATGCGCTATTAATTAATTAATTATTAATGAATAAAAAGTTCTCGGCTGCTTGGGCTTCCATGCCTCGCAGACTTTTAAGATAAATTCCCTTTTCTTTCTCAAGCTATCGATTGAACTCTTTATTAGAAGCTCTCTTTCTAGCCAAGTGAGTGGATTAATCGCGTAATACTAATCTTAGCAGCCCAAGGGGCTGCCCTGAGCTACTTAATCGATCCAGGCAAGAACCGAGCTAACCTTATCGCACCGAGTCAGTACCAACAAACCAAGATAAGCATGAATACAAGCACAAAGAGCTCTGCTCCTCCCTTTATTTTTAATTTGGGGCGTACCTTGTACCTTTGACAGCAGGATAGGATATCAGTAAAAGGGATACGAGTTCCTCTACCAACCCAGACTCTAGCGAATCGGAAGCAGTGCACACTTTAGCTTCCGATACTATCGTTCCTTCTTCTTCTTCAATGACAAGGCATGGGCAAAAGAAAAGGGGAAGGGCTAGTTACGTGCTATTGTTTAAATCTTTGGCATGTAAAATAGTCAATGGGTTCCGGGGGACAATTACAACTTAAATTCTGCGGCCACATATCTGTATATAAAAAAGGACTTTCCGGTCCTTTGTAGGATCCCCCGTCCGCCTTCGAGGGTTACGTCTTCTTTCGTGTGCACCCGCTACGATTGACCTTTGGTGTAGTCTTCTGTACTCAAGCGTTTTAGCTTTCTTCGCCAGCGTCTTATGTAGCGGTCGGCCTTAGAAAGCTCGCTAAGCTTCGCCTTCCCTCCCCCCTCCCTTATTAAGTATTAAGTCGAAAATATCGAAAATATTAAGTATTAAATTAAGGATTAAGTGGAAAATAGGAGTCGGCATTCTGTTCTTTATATTATAGTCGTAAGGGGCTTCCTCAGAAAAAAAATAAGGAAGGAAGCATTCGAAAGGCCGACCACTATATCATAAGACATTGTGGTGTAAAACCGACGACTACATGGCTCTATACACCAAGTCATGAGCTATATCGAAGCCAAACCGCCGTCTATAGGCGAAGCGGCGAAAGCCCGACGAAGGCCTATGCTACAGTAAAAAGTACGTTAAGGTTACAAAGTAACACTTAGCCGTATACAAATACAAAGGGAAAGGCGTAAGTACGGAGTAACATCAGCTGTGGATATAGACTAGGCGGAGTCTTAAACTAGGGGCCGAGACTACACTAAGGAACAAGGAAGCTTGCCTGAGCAAAGAAGTCAAGGAACGAAGCTGCTTCTCTAATAGTCCCCCGAAGGGGGAAAAAGGCTTGCTAATTTCATTTTTTCATTAAGAGAGGGGGGCTTCAAGTTCTTAGGAAGAGCCGTACGAGGCAGCTCACGTACGGTTCTCGGGAGCCGAGCCCCAGCACGGGGGCTTAGGTCAACACTTAAAAAATAGCCAGTCATCAATTGGAAGCGGGCAAGATGGTGATAAATTGCGATTGGTCTAAACCTTTGCCTAGCCACTTATTGCGACCTGCCCATACATACTAAGACCTTGTTCACACAGCGAAGAAAGGCCGCATGGAAGGAAGGGGGCAGTCAGCTGGCTGTTTCTTGGCCGCGCCCCCTGCTTATAGATACGAGATACTTGCTAAATTTTAAAATAAGGAATTGCATACCATTAGTCGATATACGTATAGGAACATGGGTACATGATATTGAATGTCATCCAGCTCGAGCCGCAAGAACTTTTACTAAAATAATGAAGTGAAACCCTTCTTAGAAAAAAGTAAATCCTATAAATCATTGTTATGATATATCGTGGAAATTCTGTGAAAGGGAAGAATCAACAAATTTTCTCTGGTGAAACAAAATATCTCTCATTTTCGCCTCGAATAGATTCTTTTTGTTTGTTTTCAAAGGAATCTTATTATGTTGGTTTGAAGGGTGCACTAATCCTTTGAACCCGGTCCCGACAGGTATCATCCCCCCCCAAAACAACGTTCTCTTTCAGACCTTTCAACCAATCGATACGCCCCCGGAGAGCTGCCTTTGCTAAAACTCGAGCAGTTTCTTGAAAACTTGCTTCAGATATGAAACTTTGGGTATTGAGAGATGCTCTTGTTATTCCCAATAAGATGGCTCGGTAACAGATCGCTTCTTCCAAAGCGCGTCCTAGATTCATCGATATTGAATCGATCGAGCGCACTTCTAACACTTGTTCCACTTTTGGAAGACCCTGCGTTATGTCCCCAGATCTCGACTTTTCATATATAAATGTAACTAATGTATCTCCTTCATAAAGGATTTCCCATAATGGCCATGAACGGTTGCTCCCGGGGTGGCCAAATAAGGCTTAGCTGATCGTATTACTACGGAATCGGCTTGAACAAAGATAACTTGACCCGATTTTAAGTGTGGTCCGTTTTTGGCTATACACACATTTTCACAAATAAACTGTCCAAGGCTAATTATTGTAGACGTCTCTTCACAATAATTGTGACGGAGAAAATAACAATTCAAATTGAATGGATTGAAAAGAATCTTACTGCATACGTCAGGATTATAAAATTTCCCACTTTCACTTTCATCCATTGAATAATTTTTAATTACTTGAAAAGTCCGTTTGAAATTGTCAGGTTGCAAATAGTTAGGTAACAAGATTTGATTGTGAGTTATTAAGTGGGAAAAAAAAAAAAAATTCTCAATTGGGGGCTGATCCTAAAGGGCCCAACGTATTCCTAATTGGAAGTAGGGGATCCCTTTGATGGCTTGATTCTTTTTATCCCATTGTGATATTTTTGATCGCTGAATGGACCCATTCGAGAGCAGTTGGATGATAACAAAATGATCAATGGTTGGAATTCCTTATTTCTATTCAACAATGTATGAATAGTTCCTTGATTTGGGTTAAGGAATTGTTGAATTCTTGTCTTTGAATAGGAATATATAGAACAAAACGGATTGATAGTGATGTAATCTGATCCATTATCAGAGAGCAATCCTGAACCTGAGGGATCATTCCTTTTTCCCATATAGGAAATAGGGATTTCGCCAAGTCGATTCTTAGGAAATGTCGAATCAAACCATTTATCCTTATTTCAACAAAAGAAGCACGGGCTTCTTCGCCAGAAGAACTTTTTTTGTCTTGGTCCCAATTCAATACTAAACAAGTCCGAACTAATTGAAGAGTTGTGTCATAAATTCCTCGAATCGGTTTGCCCTTTCCATAAAGCATATAATTGATAACTCGAAGTTGCACAATATCCCTTTCCTGCAACATATCGGGAGGGAAAAGTGTTGCTAAATTTAGACCGTCCGTTATTTCATATGTGACGACGGGGCGAACCAAAACAAAATGCTTTTTTTTGCTAGGTGTAATCCGTTGGACATAGATCCAATTTTTCATTTTTTGAAATTCCAAGGACCCCCCCGGTGGTATCAAAACGCCGCTATGACGGGATATCGTATCTATTTCTCCAGGAAAATGTATATCTCCAGAAAAGATTTTAAGTTCAATTCTTTTTTTTTTTTTCTCCCACCTGGACCAACCCGCCTACCCGGCTTCTTAGATTTAAAGTGATTTGTGTATCTACCCCAATGAGACTATTGTTCCGTACCATTATGGAAGAAGATCCAGGTAAGATATGAACTTCCTCGGGAATGAAAAAAATCGATCTACTTTCATTTGGTATTTTGGCCTAAATCCTTGACTCCTCGATACTCAATCGAATCTTCCTTTTTAAGGATTGAATGCATTCCTAGAGTCCCATATTTAGTAATTCCCGAACTCTTTCTTCGATACCGAGGATCGTCGAAATAAGAAAGAATACAATTTCTACGGAAAATACCATTTATGGGGAGTTCAGTCGAGATACCCAGAGGGGACATTAGTTCGTTCTCGCACGATTGGAGTGGAATAAAAAATCTATTTCGTCGCCTCTTTGACAATAAATCAGAATTCTCGCGTAGAATGGCCGGATATATGAGATTACAAATGAGCAGTACATATGACTTGATTAAGTTGTGAATAATCAGGAATGCTACCTTTTTTTTTACAAAAAAATACGAACTAAAGCATTTTTCTCTTAGTTACCGAGAGGTTAGAAGTATATCTTTGCTTGACAGAAAGAGAATGCGCGCCGTTTGATCTTGATCCTTGTGAATGGAAAGGGGGACTGGGCTGGATCTACACGGCCCTCCTAATAATATCCATAAATGACTTGTTTTTGGTAATAGATGCACATTACCGTATGTAAATTCAGGCGCATGATCGACATCGGTACTCCAGTGCATTTCCCCGTCTGAGTCGGAATAAATATATTTTCGAACCTTCTCTTTAAAATTCAAAGTGGACGTTCCCGCGCGAATCTCAGCAATCACTTGCTCTGATTCTACATATTGATCATTTTGAACTAAAAGAAAACTTTTGGGTGGAATATTCACATTATGTAGAATATCTTCACCCTCAATAGTTACATACAAGTCTATAGAACATAGAAAGGCAGGATGACCGTGACGTGTACGTGTCGGATGAACCAAATCCTCATTAAATTTTTTTTTTTCCATTAGAGGGCGCTCTCACATGTTCTGCAGTACCTCCCGTGAATACTCCGCCGGTATGAAAAGTTCTTAATGTTAATTGAGTACCCGGTTCTCCAATCGATTGGCCTGCAATAATACCTACAGCCTCCCCCCAACTCAACCAGATCCCCATGAGTGGGACTCCGCCCATAGCATAATCGACAGATCCAAGATGTACTCCTACAGGTAAAGGGAGTTCGAATAGATATTGGTTGTACTCGAAAGGTTATGAATCGATTTACAAGTTCAACCCCGATGTCTTGCTTTTTGAGTGGCAATACAACGCGGACCCATATATATATCATCCGCTAATACGACCAATTAATGTTTGAATAAAGATCCTTTCCGGCATTATCCCATTTCGAGGACTCACAGAAATACTCCGGGGGTCCCACAGTCTGTTCGGCGTACAACAATGTGTTGAACTACTTCAACAAGTCTGCGCGTGAGATATCCAGCATCTGATGTTCGTACAGCAGTATCCACAACCCCTTTGCGGGCTCCGTAGCAAGAAATGATATATTCTGTTAAAGAGAGTCCTTCGCGTAAATTGCTTTGAATGGGTAAATCAATCATTTGTCCTTGAGGATCCGACATTAAGCCTCTCATACCTACTAATTGATGTACCTGAGATGCATTTCCTCTAGCTCCCGAAAAAGACATTATATGGACTGGATTAAAAGGGTCAGTCATCCTAAAATTCGAATTCATTTCTTGTCGCAAATATTCACTTGTAGCATACCATATTTCAATGGATTGGCGTAATTTTTCTACTGCGTACATTCCCATAATGGTGGTTTTTTTAAAATAAAACTTTGTTCAGCATCTTGAACTAGCCATCCTTTCGAAGGTATTGTTAAAAGATCATCAATTCCTAATGAAATGGATGTAGCGGTAGCTTGTTGAAAACCCAGAGTTTTTACTTGATCCAGGATGTGTGATGTATATGCCATTCCGAAGTGGTCTATTAATCGACTAATAAGTCGTTTCATGGCAGTTCCGTCTATCGCTTTATTGTGAAAGACCTGATTAGCCCGTTCTGCCATAAGTACCTCCATATTCTGCTGAGTAGGATTCGACAATGGGTTTGTTGGAAAACTTCCTTTTCTTTTGATCTCGATTCGCGCAGAAATTCCTGAACTATAATCCCGGAGAGGCCTGAATTTCACCAAGCGATATTATAGAATTTACTTAGCGCTGCTAGGTACCAATGAACAGTAAATGTTGGAAAATCCCCCGTAAGGCTTCGTCGATTTAACGATAAAGAGAAATATGACCAACAGTGGTCTTGGAATGTATATAAAAACAATTTCTTTTTTATACTTTTACTATTAGATACTGTCCATAAATTTCATAGTAAGTTCCTAAAGATTCATAGTGAACTTCTGATGGGACTTTCTCTTGAAGCAATAAGGCGTTGATCTAGTCGCCAACGGAGCCACCAAGGGTTGGCCCAAAATCGATTCGTTT
>JAHSUH010002941.1:0-57601 GCA_025388415.1 Cynanchum wilfordii | reverse complement strand
CCAAATTTACTCCTATAAATTGAGCCGCCATTTGCAAGATTTTGGCAAACCAGAATTACATAGAACACGAGGAATTATGTGCTCTAAACGATAGATCTTATGTAATTCCCTCGTAGATCTTTCACTTTTTATACTTTATACTTTATTATAGGGTTTGAAGCTCGACCCCAAGTTGACTATGAGTACCTATGCCCATTCTTATATACCATTACACATTTACTTATCATTTCGATGTGGGACGGGGTATCACATTCACCCCCCTTAAGGCCTAGCGCCTCTCGCTAGGGGCCGGCCAACCGAAATTGGGACTTAGCCCAAGATCAACCAGTGGACGTCCGGGATTCTAGAGGTGGCTCCCACCCCTCGGGTGTAGCACTTAGTTCCCATAATCCGAGTTGGCTACCCGCTCTGATACCAACTGTCACGACTCGGACCTGCAGGCCCAAGCCGCAACTATGGGCCTGACAAAGCACCCACAGTCAACTATTTGGTGTTGTCATCACCGCACCAAAATGGATACCCCAAGTTGACTATGAGTACCTAGACCCATTCTTATATACCATTACACATTTACTTATCATTTCGATGTGGGACGGGTATCACAAGTATACTTGAGAGGTGTGATAATTAAAGATTTGAAGATCGAGAGAAAGATCTGGATTGCTAGATTCATAAAGATGTAGGGGATTAAGCTACTCCGTTGAAACATTGACAATTAAAGGACAACTTTCTCTTTCCCTTTTCTTTTCATTCTTGTACTCCTTTTCTTTTGTCGGTTATAATTTTGTCTTATAAGATTCTATCTTTATAGTGAACAATTAGAGTTTTTATCTCACATTTTCGGAAAGGATACAATTTAATATATATTGTAAATTATTTATTTTCTTGCGCTTTCAATTTGATTTTCTGATTAAGTTTGTGTCATGAAACGGAATAGTTAATTAAATTGACAACTTCTTAAGGAAACCCGATCATAGGAGAATTAATGAGTTTTTAAATTATGACTAATAACTTACAACGACCGTACTGAGATTATGCATCCACTCGACAACTCCGCTAGTCGTATTTTGTTTGTTTGCATGTTTTTCTTTAATCCGTAAAAGAAATGAGACAAAATTCACTAATAATATATATATGTCTAGTAATGTTAGTATATTAAAATATTTTCTTCTAATATTTCTTAAAAAATGTTGCTATTAATTAGCCTATTATCTTACATATTATCTTATATATATATAAAAGATATATATCCAAATTACCATTACTTATATATTATTAACATTTTGATTATTACAAAAACGTTATGATTAAATGTTTAATTGTTAATAAAATTATATATTCAAGTCATAGATACTAATATATAAATTCATGATTTAATAACTTTCGATACCATCATCACCGAGATTATTAGAGATATATGTATATAAATATATATATATATATATATATATATATATATATATATATGTAAATATGCAGAGCCTTATAGATGATTTTTAGGGCGTAAGATGTAAGATGAAAATTTTTTGGAGCTTTTTAAGTTATTTATTTTTTAATTTTATTTTTACAATTAATATATTCCAATATGTCATTTTTGGATGATAAAATAGTATACAAGAGTTTGTTTGTTAAATTTTAAATTAAAAAAAAATAACAGTAAAAAAAGTAAAATAATATTAATAAGGAGAAAAAAAGGATTTAATTTTTATCTATTCTTAAGAATATAATATTATTTAAATATGTTTTTTTTTTTTTGAAAAATTCTAACTTTTATGATATATCGAACTCACGATCTCTTATATCATAAATGAGGTTATTACCAACTAAGTTACGCCGCCTTTTTCCCATATCATAAAATATTAATAATAAATATTTTATGTATTAATCTTTTTAGTGATTTAGGTGTCTGTGTGGGGCCTAACGTGACACGCAGTTGGACTCCACATGGCTCTTTAAATATGTGCGCTGTACTGAGTCATGGAACGTGTTTCTAGAAATTGGGGAGTGAAAGGGAGAAACACATGCATATATAGATATATATAATGGGAAAATGGTTTTGGCATTTTTTATAATATATAGATAACATGGACTTCACTAATTGTGGAACCCTAAAAATAATAAAAAAATATTCACCATGAGTTCAGTGATTGCTTATTACTATATATTTAACTAATTGTTTTCTTTCTCTCTCTATATATACCGGGAAGTTGACATACCAAGTAAGAGTGTAGCGAACAATCTTTCACTTTTCTTTTCCATTGAAATCCATAGAATTCTCAAAAAAAAAAGCTTCAAAACTAGTAGTTCCCATGGGAGAGAGCTCTTTACTGAAAATAATTTCAGAAAAATTAGTGAAACCCTCTTCTCCTACTCCTCCATCTTCCAGATATTACAAATTTTCTGTTTTTGATGTGTATTGTGGGGATAAATTAACCCCTGTAGCCTTCTTCTACCCTAAGGGAACCTTCCATGGAAGAAACACATCAAGAACAGAAATATTTGAGCTATTGGAAACTTCTCTATCCAAAACACTTACTTATTAATACCCATTTGCTGGAAGATTTATGGACGATAATATTACTGTTGACTGCAACGATGCTGGGGTTCGGGAAGTCGAAATGCAATCTTCGTTGTCAGAAATCCTTAACAATCACAAAAATTATCATTCTTGGAAGGGGGTGTTTCTTCCACATATGTACGGTTTTGTTATAAGTCACCTCATGATTCAAATTAAGGTTTTAGAGTTTATTTTTAATTAAAATTACAAAATTACCCTTTATAAAAAATTATGTTTATTTTTTTAATTTCTGGACAAAAATACCTTTGCCTAAAACAATAAAATAAGTTGACTAACAGTCAAATATCTAAGCTAACGGACAAAATTGATGGCACCTTTTGAACGAAAAATTCCTTAGTTACTAAACTTGAATTTTGAATTCTAAGAAGTGTCACTAGGATACTTTACCTATTTATTTTTATTGTGTAATTAATTTTTCACGCTTATGGAAGATAAAATATAAGCGTGAAAAATATTTTTTTTTAAAAAAATATATATAAAATTTTGTTTAAGAGTAACCAATTTCGTGTAAAAGATAAAATCTATTATTAGAAATTGATTTTTAATAGATTATTGCTTAAAAGTTATTCCATATGGTATCCGCTCTATTATTTCTTACTAAATTATATATTTTAAAGTTATATATATATATATATATATTTTTTTTTTATAATTACGTCCCTAACATAACTCAACATATTTTTTATTGAAAGGATTTGATTCGTCAATATATTATATATTAGAGACTATATATATATATTGTAGATGTTGATATATAAATTTTATTTATATATTTAAATATATAATTAAATATTATTTATATATTTTAAATATACATTTATATTTATATTTAATATATTAAGATATTAAAATATTCACCCCTTAGATGAGTGACACGTGGCAGCTTCATAACCATTGATTGTCACTCACTCCATCTATAAATAGAAGGCAAATTCCCTCAACAAAAGGTTACATACACACTCAGTCACTCACTCACATTTAAGAAGCTGAGAAGTGGAGAGATATTCAAAGGATACCGAACCTTTGTCGAAATAGGCCCTTCATCTCAAAGTCCAAATCCATTCCGAGACAAAGTCCTAAAGCCCTCGGAAGAAGAAATCAAATTGTTCGATAGATCGAGATCAAGCCCAAAAGCCCTCGACTTCGAATCCATTCCGAGATCCAGCCCAAAACGCCCCTCGGAAGAAATCAAAACAATTGGATTGAGACAAGCCCAAAACGCCCCTCGAATCCACGACGGATTGAATCAACGGATCCATAGAGATTGGACCATTGTAAATTTATTATTATATAATTGTTGTATTCAATTATTATATTTCTTGTAATTTTAATTTTACGGGAAATAAAAGAAATTATTGTCTATAGTTGACATCAAAATTTAGTAACTTCTAATATTATTTAAATTAATTAAATTTATATTTAATTAATTATGAAGTAAAGAAGGATATGAAGACATGTGATACTTGATATAGATTCAGAGAGTGAAGTTAATTAAATTTAAATTAATTAATTATTTTTATTTTACTCTCTTAATTTTATTTATTTTTTCCTTTTGTATCTTATGTATTTTAACTTTCATAATTATATAATATTTTCTATATATATATTTGTGTGTGTGTTTATTTGAGGTCATTTGAAAATCTATTAATATACAATGCTTTGTCTTCTTACCCTTTTCTTTTCTTTAAATCTTCTCATTGGATTTTCTCCAAAAAAATAAATATATATTTTCAAGAAAATCGATTTCTTAATTTTTTTTTCTCCCAAAATTATTTTCTCCTTTTTGTTCACATGTAATTTTTGGTTAGACCAACTTGTATCCAAACTCACTACTTCGATTAATTTAATTTCGGATTGAATTTCCCGAAAAACTTGAATCTTTAACTTTTCTTATCTTTCAATTACATATAAAAACATGTTATTATGATTGTAGGTTTATGTCAATAGATTCATACACATGTACATATTACCACAAGAAATCTTACTTAGAAGCATCTTCTTAATTATGCATTGAATCAGTTGTGTTTGAAACATTGATGAGAGTTCATGGGAGAGTATCTTCTATTTGGATTAGAACTCTAACATAAAGTAGTATCCACTAATATGATTAGCACTCAAACATGTGGCAATTATCTATAATTTACTCTTCATTTGAATAAAAATCGGGCTCGTGAATGTAGCTATCTCATTGATAATGAACCATGTAATTATATGTGTGTTTAATTTATTACTATTTTTTTATGTTTCTCACATTTTTCATAACTCAAATATGTCATAACACATTTGAAATAAAAGTACCTAATGTGAATTATATTTCCAAATATGACTCAATCTATAATAATGAAATTTATACATAAATTACATATATTCAATAATAATTATTAATACTTTATAATTTTTTTGTTGGAAATATAGCATGAATTAGGTGAATAAGAAAATTGTTTCTCAATCCAATTCATTGAACACTTGTGAGGTTCATGTATGACAACACTTTGGTAAGATGAATCATGCATCATATAGTTGAAGTTCATGGTATGGAAAATATATAGTAAATGAATATGAAATATGTGAATCAATGAATATATTAAATTCATCTATATATTCATAGATTGGATAAGTTCATTTATGATATACATTGAATAGTTGTCTACAAGGTGAATGCTATTCTTTGAATCCCTCACTTCCTAGAGCCTATAAATAGGAGCTCCCTACTCTAGGTCTAAGAGCATACTTACATTATCAATTTTGAAGAGAAAAATAAGTTCTGGAGTGTTTTTATCTTGAAGTACTTCTTGAGAGAATTTTTCAAGTCCTCCTACTCTTTTTCATCTAGTTACTTTTGATAGTGTTCACAAGTGAAGTTCAAGTTCGATGGGTGAAATAGTGTGTGCTAGCTAATTCATCGTATCTATTTTATCTTGGGAAATAGACGTCTATTGAACCTCGAGTACATTTACAGGAGGGGACGAATCTGTTTTAAGGAGATTGTGTCCAACACAAGCAGTGGAAGATGGAGTTGTCGATGGCGGTCCAGTGCTAAGTCTTTCGATATTGGTCCATGGTAGCTCCGTTGCATTGATTTCGAGTGCTAAGGTAGCTTTAGGGAGTGCCCCACATCTTTAGACAAAGGGCAGTTTGCGCAAAGACAAAGAAAAGCTTCGGATAGTTGTCTTCATCTCTCTTCTATTTAATAATAATAATAATTATTATTATTGTATTTTATTTTTATTTTATATTTTGATTTGTTTTTGTTATAATGAAACTTTGCTCACTTACCTCTCCTTTTTCTAACATTTTTCACTTGACGAGTATGAAAAAATGATGATTTTTTTTTTATTTAAAATTAAAAAATTAATGTGCATTTATTGATATTATTTTTCACTTCATATCCTTATAATTAATAATATATAACTCAAACTTATTTATTATTTTTTTTTTTAAAAAAAGTACTTTATTTGTGGCAATTTTAAAAAAAATAAAATAAAATAAAAATTGAGAGAGTAATTTATGAGTAGTTGGACGTTATTTTGTCCTCAGTCATTTAATACTCACGTGATATTCAATTACTTTTAGACGATTCATGTTTTATTATTAAAAATAATAATAATTCTTATTTTTTATTTAAAATTATAAAAATGTAATTTTATTATTTTTGCTCATGAACCCAAATTATACGTTCAACGGTGTAATTTTTGTATTATAACATATAATAAAATTTAAATTTTTGTTCAATAAAATTTTAAGTTAATATATCTTAATATATAAAATATCAAAATAAAGAGAAATATGTAATCAATGATGAAAATGAGACTGTCAATTTTAGTTTTCAATCATTTAATTCACTTGTCATGTGCAAGTATTCTTAGGTAAGTACACCTAATTACTGAAGAAACACATTTATTATTTGTATGTCATAATATATATTATTTATATAAATGTGTTTCTTCTTTATATATATTATACAAATAATATTATATATATATATATAATATTTTTTCGTGACTTGATATCTCATCGACTAATTTGGGAGGGATCTATGATAGGAGATTTCCAACTCTACAATATATAGCTAAAATTGAGGTATAAAGCCGTTCTAGACATGTGTTAAACTCAAGTCTCTCACTTGACAAGCCAAGTGAAATATCTAAATAAAGAAAATCAAACCAACTATAATATCACATTTTCACAATATATATAATATAATTACTTCGTTCGGTTAGTACTTATAAGTACTAATTAGATGGTGATAGTGTTATATGAAGTAAAAGACATATTTAACCAAATGCAGAACCACTCAGATCACAATATATTGTCCTAAGATTCTCTAAAAGATTTGAGACAATTCAATTTTAAATTAACCAAAATCTAAAATGAATATTGAATAACGGAAAATTAAATAAATAATAATAATAATAAAATTGGCCTACGTTGCACTCTTTGTAGTACATTTACTATCGATCTTAGGGCTTGATATCCTCACTTATATATATATATATATATATATATATATGTGTATAAGAGGCCATATTTTACATTGCTCCATTCATCTTCCCAACCAACTAGTTTCCATGGCAGATATCAGCAGCTCTTTAATAAACATAATATCGGAAAAATGGGTTAAACCCTCATCTCCTACTCCTCCCACTTCCAAATATTACAAGCTCTCCATTATAGATTGATCTATCACAGATCGTTTAACACCTGTTGCCTTCTTCTACCCGAAGAAAAAAGTAAGGTAGTGGGCAATAACAACTAAGTTTGTCTGAACAAAGTCTACTGGAAAATTTGTTGCAGAGTGAATTGGACCACTGCATTGATGAACCATTCAGAAATTTTCGGTAGAGGAGAATCCAAAGTTGGAAATAAGAGATTTTTGAGATATCAATCTAAGTCCCACATCATAAATTATGCTATAAATATTTTACCTACTTTATTAGTATTAGATCTTTTAAAAAAATATTCAAAAATAAAATCCTAAAGACTCAAAAGCCTAAAGCAGATAATATCTTATTAATGTGAAGATTAGGAAAGCGTAGGATCAAATATGAAAAAGAAAAGAAGAGAAATTTTAATATATATATATATATATATATATATATATATATATATATATATATATATAGATGAGACTTTCGAGAGTCCAAATTCGAATGGGAATGCTAAGAACGTGGCGTTATTTAATATCCCGTTGTAAAATTACTATAATTATAACATAATAAGATAAGAACAATATGAATCAAAATAACAATCAAACTTGTATATTACTTGTTGTTCACAAAACATACAAAACTACCTTCTATTTATAGGGATAACATATATGTAACATATATACACATATACATACAAGTTATGTATATATATATATAACTTTCCATTATTCATATGAAGATAGTGGAGTTGGTAGAATCTTTAAAGCAATGGACATTAGAGGTTATGAAGATAGTGGAGGTAGTGAAAGTAGTGGAAGTAGGGACATACAAATATTCATAAAACCCCCCTTTTTGGATGTCCATTGTACAAGGAATATGCCTCATTAAAACCTTACTAGAGAAAAACCCGGGGGGAAAAAACCCTAGTGAAGGAAAAAGAGTACATCGTTCCTTGTACACTCCCCCGATCATTACATAATATCTCTCAACCGACGATTCCAATATTACGAACCAATCTTTCAAATATTGAAGTCGGTAATGCCTTTGTGAACAAGTCCGCAATTGTTACTTGAACGGATCTGTTGTACATCAATATCACCATTTTTCTAAGATCATGCGTGAAGAAGAATTTTGGGTGAAATATGCTTGTACGATCTTGTTTGATATACCCCTCCTAATTGAGCTATACATGCGGTATTATCTTCATAAATTATTGTCGAAGATTCTTTCGAAGATAAACCACATGTCTCTCGGATGTGTTGAGACATGGATCTTAACCACACACATTCACGACTTGCTTCATGGATTGCTATAATCTCGCATGATTTGAAGATGTAGCCTAGTGTCTGCTTTGTAGAACGCCATGAAATAGCAGCTCCTTCCACATGTAAAAACATAGCCTGAGATTTTGCTTTATGTGGATCGGATAAGTAACCGAGATCGGCATAACCAACAAGTTGTGGTTTAGTACTATTGACATATAATAATCCCATATCAATTGTACCTTGGAGGTATCGAAAAACATGTTTAATTCCATTCCAATGTCTTCTAGTTGGACATGAACTAAACCTTGCTAATAAATTAATAGCAAAAGCTATATCGGGTCTTGTATTGTTAGCAAGATACATTAGTGCACCTATTGCACTAAGATATGGTACTTCAGGACCAAGAACTTCTTCATTATCCTCACAAGGTCGAAAAATGTCCTTTTTCACATCAAGTGATCGAACAACCATCGGGGTACTCAATGGATGTGCTTTGTCCATGTAAAATGTTTTAAGGGACTTTTTCGGGATAATTTGATTGATGAACAAAAAATTCCACTTTCATCTTTCAAGTGCTCAATCAGCAAGCCGAGACAAAATTTTGTTTTTCCGAGATCTTTCATCTCAAATTCTTTCTTCAAAGAATCCATTGCCTTTAAAATTTCTTCAGGAGTTCCAATAATATTTAAATCATCAACATAGACAACAATTATAGCAAATCCTAAATTTTCTTTTTTTAATAAATACACATGGACAAATTTGGTTATTTTGATAACCTTCTTTCAATAAATATTCACTAAGACGATTGTACCACATTCTTCCGATGGTTTTAAACCATACAAAGATCTTTGTAATTTTATTGAATATAACTCTCGAGAATTTGATTTATATGCTTCGGGCATTCTAAATCCTTCGGGGATTTTCATATAGATATCACTATCAAGTGAGCCATATAAATAGTGGAACTACATCCATAAGATGCATATCAAGTTTCTCATTAGTTGCCGACTAAGGAGATAACGAAAAGTAATTGCATCCACCACGGGAGAATAAGTGACCTCATAATCAATTCCCGGTCTTTGAGAAAAACCTTGTGCAACAAGGCGTGCTTTATATCTCACAATTTCATTTTTCTCATTTCTTTTCCGCACAAATACCCATTTATACCCTACGGTTTGACATTTTAGTGTCCGGGATTATGGGGTCCAAAAACTTCACGTTTTGCAAGTGAGTTTAATTCTTCTTGAATTGCATCTTTCCATTTCAACCAATCTCTTCTAAGTCTACATTCATCAACAGATGTAGGCTCATTATAATCATTTCCATTCATAACAGTTGATGCTACATTATATACAAAAACACTATCGATAGTTATTTCTTCTCGGTTCAATCGTTTCCCCGTTGAGACATAATTTATAGAGATCTCATCATTCTCTATTTTTCCAATATTTTCACTTCTTCAGTACCTAACTTCCTTCCTGGATTTCTTTCTTTTTTTTTATGTCTCTTGATTCTTCTAGAGTATCAATCCCGGGCTCATTATTAACATTTGCTCCCTTCCTTTTACGAGGATTTTTATCTTTTGAACCAATTGGTCTACCACGTTTCGACGTGCTATAGACTCATTTGCTATTTCATTTGCTGATTTTCCTATTGGGATTTCAATCCGTATAGGAGCATTTTCAGCCGGTATATGTGACTTAGTCACTCTCTTTAGATCGGTAAATGCGTCGGGCGTTGATTTGCTATACTTTGCAAGTGTATTATCTTTTGAACTTCGAGTTCACATTGATTTGTACGAGTATCAAGATGTTGCAAAGTATTCCATGTAATATTTTTACCAGGCTTTTTTTTTTTTCTCCCCTAATCCCGGGAACATTGATTCATCAAAATGACAATCGGCAAATCGTGCCGTAAAAAGATCTCCGTCATAGGTTCAAGATATTTTATAATAGAAGGAGAATCAAAACCAACATATATTCCCAATCTTCTTTGTGGTCCCATTTTTGTGCGTTGTGGTGCAGCTATAGGAACATATACCGCACATCCAAAAATTCTAAAATGGGAAATATTTGGCTCCCGACCATAAGCCAATTGTAATGGGGAATATTTATGATAACTTGTTGGTCTAACACGTACAAGTCTGCATGCAAAATTGCATATCCCCAAGTCGAAACGTAGTTTAGTTCTCATAAGTATAGGTCTAGCTATCAATTGAAGTCTTTTAATAAATGACTCAGCTAACCCATTTTGTGTGTGAACATGAGCTACGGGATGTTCAACACTTATACCAATTGATTGACAATAATCATTGAAAGTTCGAGATGAAAATTCACCAAAGATTATCCGGACGTATTGATTTAATTGTATAATCCGGAAATCGGCTCGTAGTCTAATAATTTGAGCAAGTAATCTCGCAAACGCCAAGTTCCGAGTTGATAATAAACTTACATGAGACCATCTACTGGATGCGTCTATTAGAACCATAAAATATCGAAATGGTCCACATGAAGGGTGGATCGGTCCACATATATCACCCCGAATTCTTTCTAAAAATGCCGGAGATTCAATTCCAACTTTAACTGGTGATGTCTTAATAATCAATTTTCCTTGAGAACAAGCAAAGACAAGAAAATTCTTTTGATTGAAAAATCTTAAGGTTTTTCAATGAGTGCCCATGCGAATTTTCAATAATTTTTCGCATCATACTTGAACCAGGATGGCCTAACCGATCATGCCAAATAGTAAATGTTTTTGAATCAATAAACTTCTGGTTTATTGAATGTATTTCAATTGCATTTATTCTTGTGTAGTACAAGCCTAAGAAAACATATTTAATTTTTCCAATACTATTTTCTTACCCGAAACAATGCTTGTAATATGAAGGTACTCATCATTTCCTTCATTTATAGTCTCCACATGATATCCGTTAAGACGAATATCTTTAAAACTTAACAAATTTCTTTGAGACTTTGATGAGAATAAAGCATTGTTTATATTCAACTTTGTTTCATTGGGTAACATTAGAATTGCTCTTCCGAGCCTTCAATTATTCTTGTACTACCCAAATTGTAGTAACATATGCATCACTCATCTTTAGTGCAATGAAATATTTTTTTTTTGAAGAATAGTATGAGTAGTTGCACTATCACAAGACATATATCTTCATCCATATTCTTCAAAAAATGTAAAAATAAAAATATTATAATTAAAGAATAAGAAGATAAATGAAAACACAAGGAATAATAATAATAATAACAATAGCAAAATCATTTGTTTATTTCTAAACCAACAACTTCTTCTTTTTCATAAATATAATACATGTTACTTTAGATTCTTTTAGTCTCTATTAAATATAATACATGTTACTTTAAATTCTTTTAGTTTCTAATAAATATAATACATGTTATTTTAAATTTGTTTTTTTAAGAGCAAGTTGTATATATATTAAGTATATATATGTTATTCATGTTATATTTTGGACTATGCGAAATTTAAAAAATGAACAAAAGTACAACTCATGAAAATAACAACAATTATTCTTGAAAACGAAATAACAATACTTGAAAACTGAATAACAAGTTTTGAAAACTAAACAACAATTATTCTTGAAATGTAAACAACAATACTTGAAAAACAAATCATACTAGGCCAAATGGATTTATGTATTCTCCGTCACTCGGAATATCGGTTTTTTTATTGCGGATCGAAAAAATCGACACATCTAAGTGTGTAGTATCGATAGGATCATTGTCAAGATCATCAAAGAAACTTGCAAAATTTGTTTCCACACCTTTTCCTTTTTCTTGCAATGAAGCTTGATAAATATCAATAAGGTGTTTTGCGGTACGACAAGTTCTTGACCAATGTCCTTTCATCCCGCAACGAAAACATGAAGTTTCATAATTTTTAACAATATTTTTATGTCCACTTGTGTCTACTTGTTTGTCCTCTTTATTATTCCATTTTTTATGGAAAGTAGCACATATTTATTATTACGACCCGCGCCCACGGCCACAACCACGTCCACGGCCTCGGCCGTAACCACGACCTCGTCCTCTTCCATTATTATTCATCATAGTCACATTCACTTCAGGGAATGGAACAGAGCCGATGGGGACGAAGTTTCATGATTTTTTAACAATAACTCGTTATTTTGTTCGCCACAAGAAGGCATGAGATTAACGAGTATTTTGTAAAACCTTTTTCTCGATATTGCCTGCAGGGAGCACATTCGAGGCATGAAAAGTAGAGAAAGTTTTCTCTAACATATCATTGTCATTTACATCTTCTCCACATAATTTTAGTTTAGAACTTATACGGAACATAGCGGAGTTATACTCACTAACGATTTAAAATCTTGCAAACGCAAGTGCAACCATTCATAACGAGCCTTTGGGAAGAATAACGCTTTTTTGGGTGGTCATACCTTTCCTTTAGATTTTTCCAAAGAACAAGTGGATCTTTTATCGTTAGGTATTCGGACTTTAGTCCTTCATGAAGATGGTGACGAAGGAATATCATCGCCTTTGGGCGATTTTGCATTGATGCAATATTTCCTTCAGTTATGGTGTCTCCAAGACCCATAGCATCAAGATGAATTTCAGCATCTAGTATCCATGACAAATAGTTCTTTCCGGAAATATCAAGAGCAACAAATTCGAGTTTTGAGAGATTCGACATGATAGAGAATAACGTACCTTGATAGAAAATATCACAAAACAATTCTCTCCCGAAGAGCAAACTCGTGCTGATAACGTGTTGTAAAATTACTATAATTATAACATAATAAGATAAGAACAATATGAATCAAAATAACAATCAAACTTGTATATTACTTGTTGTTCACAAAACATACAAAACTACCTTCTATTTATAGGGATAACATATATGTAACATATATACACATATACATACAAGTTATGTATATATATATATAACTTTCCATTATTCATATGAAGATAGTGGAGTTGGTAGAATCTTTAAAGCAATGGACATTAGAGGTTATGAAGATAGTGTAGGTAGTGAAAGTAGTGGAAGTAGGGACATACAAATATTCATAAAATATCCGATTTATTTGACTAGCACTCAATAAAAAGAAAAGAATTTTTTTTTATTTTATGGTGTGTTGTCCGGGTTAACCCGAATAATTCACATTCGAATCTGGCAGCATAATTGTTGGGTTGGCAGCATTGGGTTGGCAGCACTAAGGCTGGGAGTGGGTGTCGAACTCCCAACCTTAAAGTTGGGAGTGTGGGTGCTGACCACTCGGCCAAAGCACTCACTTGACGAAAAGAAAATTTATGTACACAAAAATTCTATCTCACTTATAATCTAGAGGGTCATAAGTCCAAAATTAAATATGTCAAGAAATTATAATTCAATTGGTACTTATCTTATTTATGACCTAGATGGTAATAAGTTCGAGACAATAGCAATTAGAAATATATATAAGATTTATGTGTCATAATAATTTTTGTTACTTTAAGGGGAAAAAGAAAAAGTAAAAAAAAAAAGAGAGAGTCTATTTCATCCGTGCCTCTCATTGTTTTCTTTCTCTCTCTATATATACCGGGCCAGCCTGAAGGAAGTTGACATACCGAATAATCTTTCATTTTTCTTCTCCATTCAAATCCATAGAATTTTCAGAAAGAAAAGCTGCAAAACTAGTAGTTCCCATGGAAGAGAGCTCTTTACTGAAAATAATTTCAGAAAAATTAGTGAAACCCTCTTCTCCTACTCCTCCATCTTCCAGATATTACAAATTTTCTGCTTTTGATGTGTATTCTGGGGATAAATTAACCCCTGTAGCCTTCTTCTACCCTAAGGGAACCTTCCATGGAAGAAACACATCAAGAACAGAAATATTTGAGCTATTGGAAACTTCTCTATCCAAAACACTTACTTATTATTACCCACTTGCAGGAAGATTTATGAATGATAATATTACTGTTGACTGCAACGATGCTGGGGTTCTGGTTTGGGAAGTCGAAATTCAATCTTCGCTGTCAGAAATCCTTAACAATCGCAAAGACTATCAATCTTGGAATGCGGTGTTTCTTCCAGATATGTACCGTTTTGTTATAAGTCACCTCATGATTCAAATTACCTATTTTGAATGCGGAGGAATTTGTGTAGGAATGTCCTTTGCTCATAAGCTTGGAGATGGAATTTCAATGGCGAATTTCATGAATGATTGGGCTACCATAGCTCTTGGATCACAAGCAATTTCACCTGATCTTTCGGGTGCTTCTATATTTCCGCCTCCAACTAATCCAGTTAAAAAGAATCCTTTCATGGATAAAAGAAGTAGTAATTCTGTTACTCAAAGGTTTGTTTTCTCTGCTTCAAGTATTTCTGAACTAAAAAAAAAAGTTGCTAAAGAGACAGAAATCAAGAATCCAACACAAGCTGAAGTTGTCACGGCATTGATTTTTAAATCTGCCATATCAGCAGCAGCAAAGGTGAACTCATCGGGTTCATTTAAGCCATCTTCTTTGATGCAAATTGTAAATTTTCGCCCACTAATCATCCCACCATTGCCGGAACAACTTATGGGAAATTTCGTGAACAGGTTTCTAACATTTGTCACAGAAGAAAAGGAAATGGATCTTTCAAGAATTGTAACTGAAATGAGAAAATCCAAGATTAAATATTTTGATGCTCATAAAGCACGTATTGAAGGAAATGAATTTATTCATGGATTATTAAGATTCTCTGAAGAAGATGAGAAGAAATTAAATGGTAACGACTTTGATATGTATATATTCACAAGTTGTTTCAGATTCCCATTTTATGAAGTTGATTTTGGATTTGGAAAACCTGTATTTGTTTGCCAAGCTGCTGGATTATTAGGGCAAACAACTGTTTTGTTGGGCACTCCAAGTGGTAATGAGATTGATGCATTTGTTACGTTGGAAAAAGATCAAATGTCCATTTTTGAACATGACGAGGAACTTCTTGCTTTTTCTACTGTGAATCCAATAATTTGTGTTGAAAATTAATTATTTTATTGTTCTATGTACTTTTTCCTTTTTTTTTTTTTGTATTTTGTTTTGTTTGGAATACTGAATTCTACTTGCAATATGCAATAATATTATTTAGTTTTTATTTCCTTACTTGTCATCATTTATTAATTCATTTTTTTTTTCTTTCGATATTCATTCAATTTTTTTTATATATTTTATATAGATATTAAAGATTATGATATGAATTTTCTAAAAGCTTGTACTGCAATTTATTTATGAAATTTCATTTTTTGATTTAAAAAAAAAAAAGGATTTTTAATGAAACGGGAGTTTAAGGGTTTGTAGTAGTCTAAAACAGTAGTCCATCACTGACTCTATAGGTTGTGAGAATAAAGCCACATGGTATAAATCAAGCAGTCAATATATATATAAATAAAGGTTTATGTTTTTAATATTGATGATGAATTTGTAACTCTATTTTAAATATCGATTATACTAAATTTTTCTTTCCTTTATCTGTATTTATCTTATTTCTTTCTTTTCATTGTATCATTGAAGTAAATGTCCAAATAGTCAAAAATATTATACACAAATCCTTATATTTTTTGTCTTTTTGGATAATTTTTTAGATATTATTGATGTGATGGAATATGTTGGTAAACAGGTCATTGTTAATCTTCAATATAAATATTCCATATTCAATTTGATTATAACTTTATATAATAATTAGTTTGTCTGGAGAGAGTCAAAGAAATGATACAAAAAACTTATGATTTGATATATGTATATAATATATAAATTAATGCATATTTACATATAAAAAATTAATGTGAAATGAAGAAAACAAAAAATCTAAAAGTATTATAAACAATCTAATGATACTATTCTCTCTGAATTGGGCTTGATAACTCGAATTTATATAATGTTTTTAGTGGTTATTTGTGTTTGATTTGAGTTGATTTTGAAGAAAATTGGAATTAATTGATTAAGAATGACACTAAATTGCATTATTTTGGTTTTAGGAAAGTTTTGAAGATTTAATTGAAAGATTGGATAAAATCGGGGGTAAAAGTGTAATTTTAGAAGATCCATAATGGCCATTCCGAGATTCCGAACGGCCATTTTGAGATTATGGCTCTTGAACGGCCATTCCCAAGATTTTGGCCGATTCCGTTTTGGCCGAAAAATGTCTAAAATGCCCCAAATTTACTCCTATAAATTGAGCCGCCATTTGCAAGATTTTGGCAAACCAGAATTACATAGAACACGAGGAATTATGTGCTCTAAACGATAGATCTTATGTAATTCCCTCGTAGATCTTTCACTTTTTATACTTTTATACTTTATTGGGGGGTTTGAACCTCGACGAATAACTCTATAGTATATGTCACGACTCTACCCATTATAGGCCCCCGCGACTATGGGCGACCAAGACCCCACATCCACTATTTGGTGTTGTCCTCCTCACGCACCAAATTGGATACCCCAAGTCGACTATGAGTACCTAGGCCCATTCTTATATACCATTACACATTTACTTATCATTTCGATGTGGGACGGGTATCACATTCACCCCCCTTAAGGCCTAGCGTCCTCGCTAGGGCCCAACCGAACATAATTGGACTCAGCCCAAGATCAACCAGTGGACGTCCGGGATTCTAGAGGTGGCTCCCACCCCTCGGGTGTAGCACTTAGTTCCCATAATCCGAGCTGGCTACCCACTCGATACCAGCAATCGCCACGACTCGGACCTGCAGCCGCCGGCGCGCAACTATGGGCCTGACAAACCCCCATCACAACTATTTGGTGTTGTCCTCACGCGCAACAATGGATACCCCAAGTTGACTATGAGTACCTAGGCCCATTCTTATATACCATTACACATTTACTTATCATTTCGATGTGGGACGGGGTATCACAGTATACTTGAGAGGTGTGATAATTAAAGATTTGAAGATCGAGAGAAAGATCCGGATTGCTAGATTCATAAAGATGTAGGGGATTAAGCTACTCCGTTGAAACATTGACAATTAAAGGACAACTTTCTCTTTCCCTTTTCTTTTCATTCTTGTACTCCTTTTCTTTTGTCAGTTATAATTTTGTCTTATAAGATTCTATCTTTATAGTGAACAATTAGAGTTTTTATCTCACATTTTCGGAAAGGATACAATTTAATATATATTGTAAATTATTTATTTTCTTGCGCTTTCAATTTGATTTTCCGATTAAGTTTGTGTCATGAAACGGAATAGTTAATTAAATTGACAACTTCTTAAGGAAACCCGATCATAGGAGAATTAATGAGTTTTTAAATTATGACTAATAACTTACAGCGACCGTACTGAGATTATGCATCCACTCGACAACTCCGCTGGTCGTATTTTGTTTGTTTGCATGTTTTTCTTTAATCCGTAAAAGAAATGAGACAAAATTCACTAATAATATATATATGTCTAGTAATGTTAGTATATTAAAATATTTTCTTCTAATATTTCTTAAAAAATGTTGCTATTAATTAGCCTATTATCTTACATATTATCTTATATATATATAAAAGATATATATCCAAATTACCATTACTTATATATTATTAACATTTTGATTATTACAAAAACGTTATGATTAAATGTTTAATTGTTAATAAAATTATATATTCAAGTCATAGATACTAATATATAAATTCATGATTTAATAACTTTCGATACCATCATCACCGAGATTATTAGAGATATATGTATATAAATATATATATATATATATATATATATATATATATAATGTAAATATGCAGAGCCTTATAGATGATTTTTAGGGCGTAAGATGTAAGATGAAAATTTTTTGGAGCTTTTTAAGTTATTTATTTTTTAATTTTATTTTTACAATTAATATATTCCAATATGTCATTTTTGGATGATAAAATAGTATACAAGAGTTTGTTTGTTTAATTTTAAATTAAAAAAAAATAACAGTGAAAAAAGTAAAATAATATTAATAAGGAGAAAAAAAGATTTAATTTTTATCTATTCTTAAGAATATAATATTATTTAAATATGTTCTTTTTTTTTTTGGAAAAATTCTAACTTTTATGATATATCGAACTCATGATCTCCTATATTATAAATGAGGTTATTACCAACTAAATTACGCCGCTTTTTTCTCATGTCATAAAATATTAATAATAAATATTTTATGTATTAATCTTTTTAGTGATTTAGGTGTCTGTGTGGGGCCTAACGTGACACGCAGTTGGACTCCACATGGCTCTTTAAATATGTGCGCTGTACTGAGTCATGGAACGTGTTTCTAGAAATTGGGGAGTGAAAGGGAGAAACACATGCATATATAGATATATATAATGGGAAAATGGTTTTGGCATTTTTTATAATATATAGATATATACATGGACTTCACTAATTGTGGAACCCTAAAAATAATAAAAAAATATTCACCATGAGTTCAGTGATTGCTTATTACTATATATTTAACTAATTGTTTTCTTTCTCTCTCTATATATACCGGGAAGTTGACATACCAAGTAAGAGTGTAGCGAACAATCTTTCACTTTTCTTTTCCATTGAAATCCATAGAATTCTCAAAAAAAAAAGCTTCAAAACTAGTAGTTCCCATGGGAGAGAGCTCTTTACTGAAAATAATTTCAGAAAAATTAGTGAAACCCTCTTCTCCTACTCCTCCATCTTCCAGATATTACAAATTTTCTGTTTTTGATGTGTATTGTGGGGATAAATTAACCCCTGTAGCCTTCTTCTACCCTAAGGGAACCTTCCATGGAAGAAACACATCAAGAACAGAAATATTTGAGCTATTGGAAACTTCTCTATCCAAAACACTTACTTATTAATACCCATTTGCTGGAAGATTTATGGACGATAATATTACTGTTGACTGCAACGATGCTGGGGTTCGGGAAGTCGAAATGCAATCTTCGTTGTCAGAAATCCTTAACAATCACAAAAATTATCATTCTTGGAAGGGGGTGTTTCTTCCACATATGTACGGTTTTGTTATAAGTCACCTCATGATTCAAATTAAGGTTTTAGAGTTTATTTTTAATAAAAATTACAAATTTATTCTTTATAAAAAATTAAGTTTTTTTTTTAATTTCTGGACAAAAATATCTTTGCCTAAAACAGTAAAATGGGTTGACTAACGGTCAAATATTTACCCTAACGGACAAAATTGATGGCACCTTGAACGGAAAATTTAAGAGGTGTCACTATGATACTTTACCCTATTTATTTTTATTATGTAATTAATTTTTCCCGCTTATGGAAGATAAAATATAAGCGTGTGAAAAAATTTTTTTCAAAAAAAAATATATGTATATATATATAAAATTTTGTTTAAGAGTAACCAATTTCGTGTAAAAGATAAAATCTATTATTAGAAATTGATTTTTATATATTAGGTCCCTAACATAATTCAACATATTTTTATTGAAAGGATTTGATTCATCAATATATTATATATTAGAGACTATATATATATATTGTAGACATCAAAATTTAGTAACTTCTAATATTATTTAAATTAAATAAATTTATATTTAATTAATTATGAAGTACTGAAGGATATAAAGACATGTGGTACTTGATATAGATTCCGAGAGTGAAGTTAATTAAATTTAAATTAATTAGTTTTTTTTTTATTTTACTCTCTTAATTTTATTTATTTTTTCCTTTTGTATCTTATGTATTTTAACTTTCATAATTATATAATATTTTCTATATATATATATATCTGTGTGTGTGTTTATTTTAGGTCATTTGAAAATCTATTAATATACAATGCTTTGTCTTATTACCCTTTTCATTTCTTTAAATCTTCTCATTGGATTTTCTCCAAAAAAATAAATATATATTTTCAAGAAAATCAATTTCTAAATTTTTTTTCTCCCAAAATTATTTTCTCCTTTTTGTTCACATGTAATTTTTGGTTAGACCAACTTGTATCCAAACTCACTACTTCGATTAATTTAATTCAAGATTGAATTTCTCGAAAAACTTAAATCTTTAACTTTTCTTATCTTTCAATTACATATAAAAACATGTTATTATGATTGTAGGTTTATGTCAATAGATTCATACACATGTACATATTACCACAAGAAATCTTACTTAGAAGCATCTTCTTAATTATGCATTGAATCAGTTGTGTTTGAAACATTGATGAGAGTTCATGGGAGAGTATCTTCTATTTGGATTAGAACTCTAACATAAAGTAGTATCCACTAATATGATTAGCACTCAAACATGTGGCAATTATCTATAATTTACTCTTCATTTGAATAAAAATCGGGCTCGTGAATGTAGCTATCTCATTGATTTGAAATAAAAGTACTTAATGTGAATTATATTTCTAAATATGACTCAATCTATAATAATGAAATTTATACATAAATCACATATATTCAATAATAATTATTAATACTTTATAATTTTTTTGTTGGAAATATAGCATGAATTAGGTGAATGAGAAAATTGTTTCTCAATCCAATTCATTGAACACCTGTGATGTTCATGTATGACAACACTTTGGTAAGATGAATCATGCATCATCTAGTTGAAGTTCATGATATGGAAAATATATAGTGAGATGTACCATGAATCCATCAAGTACATTTGAATATCCTTTGTATAAGTAAATAAATATGGAATATGTGAATCAATGAATATATTAGATTCATCTATATATTCATAGATTGGATAAGTTCATTTATGATATACATTGAATGGTTGTCTACAAGGTGAATGTTATTCTTTGAATCCCTCACTTCCTAGAGCCTATAAATAGGAGCTCCCTACTCTAGGTCTAAGAGCATACTTGCATTATCATTTTGAAGAGAAAAACAAGTTCTAGAGTGTTGTTATCTTGGAGTACTTCTTGAGAGAATTTTTCAAGTCCTCCTACTCTTTTTCATCTAGTTACTTTTGATAGTGTTCACAAGTGAAGTTTAAGTTCGTTGGGTGAAATAACGTGTACTAGCTAATTTATCGTATCTATTTTATCCTGAGAAATAGACGCTTATTGAACTTCAAGCACATCTACAGGAGGGGACGAATTTGTTTTAAGGAGATTGTGTCCAACACAAGCAGTAGAAGATGGAGTTGTCGATAGCGGTCTAGTGCTAAGTCTTTCGATATTGGTCCATGGTAGCTCCGTTGCATTGATTTCGAGTGCTAAGGTAGCTTTAGGGAGTGCCCCACATCTTTAGACAAAGGGCAAAAAAAAAAAAAAAGCTTTGGATAGTTGTCTTCATCTCTGTTCTATTTAATAATAATTATTATTATTATTATTGTATTTTATTTTTATTTTATATTTTGATTTTTTTTTGTTATAGTGAAACTTTGCTCACTTACCTCTCCTTTTTCTAACATTTTTCACTTGATGAGTATGGAAAAATGATGAATTTTTTTCTTTTAAAATTAGAAAATTAATGTGCATTTATCGATATTATTTTTTAGTTCATATCCTTATAATTAATAATATATAACTCATACTTATTTATTACTTTTTTTAAAAAAATACTTTTTCTATGGGAATTTAAAAAAAATAAAAAAAAAAAAAATTGAGAGAGTAATTTATGAGTTGGTCGTTATTTTGTCTTCAATCATTTAATACTCACGTGATGTTCAATAATAATAATAATAATAATAATAGTAATTCTTATTTTTATTTAAAATTATAAAAATGTAACCTTTTTTTTTTTTTGCTAACCCAAATTATAGGTTCAACGGTGTCATATTTGTATTATAACATATAATAAAATTTAAATTTTTGTTCAGTAAAATTTTAAGTTATAACAATAATAAATAATATAAAAAATATCAAAATAAAGAGAAAAATGTAATCAATGATGATATTTATGATGGTAGTTGGATGGAGATGTAATCAATGCTGAAAATGAGAGATTGTCAATTTTCGTTTTCAATCATTTAATTCACTTTTCATGTGCAAGTATTCTTAGGTACGTACACCTAATTACTGAAGAAACACGTTTATTATTTGTATGTATATATATATATATATATTATTATGACATACAATAATAAATGTGTTTCTTCATTATATATATTATACAAATAATATTATATATATATAATATTTTTTCGTGACTTGATATCTCATCGACTAATTCGAGAGGGATCTATGAGAGGAGATTTCCAACTCTACAATATATAGCTAAAATTGATGTATAAAGCCGTTCGAGACATGTGTTAAACTCAAGTCTCTCACTTGACAAACTAAGTGAAATATCCGAATAAAGAAAATCAAACCAACTATACTATCACATTTTCACAATATATATAATATAATTACTTCGTTAGGTTAGTACTTATAAGTACTAATAAAATGGTGATAGTGTTATATGAAGTAAAAGACATATTTAACCAAATGCAGAACCACTCAGATCACAATATATTGCCCTAAGATTCTCTAAAAGATTTGAGAGAATTCGATTTTAAATTAATCCAAATCTAAAATGAATATTGAATAACAGAAAATTAAATAAATAATAATAATAATATTGGCCTACGTTGCACTCTTTGTAGTACATTTACTATCGATCTTAGGGCTTGATATCCTCACTTTTATATATATATATATATATATATATATATATATATATATATATATATGTATAAGAGGCCATATTTTACATTGCTCCATTCATCTTCCCAACCAACTAGTTTCCATGCCAGATATCAGCAGCTCTTTAATAAACATAATATCGGAAAAATGGGTTAAACCCTCATCTCCTACTCCTCCCTCTTCCAAATATTATAAGCTCTCCATTATAGATAGATCTATCACAGATTGTTTAACACATGTTGCCTTCTTCAACCCGAAGGAAAGATTCCATGGCGGAAACTCATCAATAACAGAATTATTTAAGCTGTTGGAAACTTCCTTATCGAAAACACTCACGTATTACTACCCATTTGCAGGAAGATTTATGAATGACAATATTACCATTGACTGCAACGATTCTGGTGTAGAACTCTAGGAAGCTCAAATTCAGGGTTCTATGTCTGAAATTCTTAACCATCCTACAAATTGTAATGCAAAGGATTTGGTTTTTCCACGTGGAATAAACTGTTGCAATTCTACTTTTAATGTAAGTTTTGTTACAATTCAACTCAGCCTTTTTGAATGTGGCGGAATTTGTGTAGCAATTTGCTTGTCACACAATTTAGGAGATGCACAAACATTGTTAAATTTTGTCAACGATTGGGCTTTCGTCGCACGTGGAATATCACGTGACATCATTAATATCAATCATCTGCCTATCTTTCCAGGAACTTCTATCTTCCCATCTTTAGATATTCATCCATCTTTTGAAAAAACAAATACTATTAGAACAACATCGTCATCGTCCCTTGTTACTCGAAGATTTGTGTTCTCCGCATTCGATTTATCTAGACTGAAAAAATTAGTGACAATAGATTCAGAAATTAAGGAGCCTAGTAGAGTTGAAGTTGTCATGACATTGATGTTCAAAACTGCCAGATCATCATCACTATCATCAGGAGGAGGAGCAACAAACCCTAGTTCATTAATGCAGATGGTAAATTTTCGTCCTTTAACTACCCCACCATTGTCTGAACGACTCGTGGGAAATTTTGGAGTAGATTTCTGGTAACTAATACTTATAAGTACCATCTTTCAACTCTCGTGACTGAAGTAATGAAATCAAAGGAAGAGTTAAAAGAGAGACATAAATTAATGCGTCCCGAAAGAAATAGTAATGACAATGAATTTCTTATACAATTTTCGAGTTTTGTTGAAGAAGGTGAAAAGACACTATTATTAAAGGGTATTAAAGACTCAGACGTGTATAAATGTAGCAGTTGGTGTAGATTTGGATTTTACGAAGTTGATTTTGGATGGGAAAGCCTATTTTTGCTTATATCTTTTGTGGATTGTTAGAGAATACCTTTGTGTTGATGGACAGTCCAAATGGTCATGGGACTGAAGCATATGCTACATTACAAAAAGATCAAATGCATGTGTTTGAACAAGACGAGGAGCTTCTTTCTTTTGCTTCTTTGAATCCAAATATTTCTACAGGAAATTTGTAAGGGTGTATTTGGAAAAACAGTTTTATTTTGAGTTTTATGTCTAATAAATTGTTAGTTGGATAAAGGTTTATTACAAGCAGCCCTATAATAAACATAATTTCTGAAAAATGGGTTAAACCCTCATCCCCTACTCCTCCCTCTTCCAAATATTACAAGCTCTCCATTATAGATAGATCTATCATAGATCGTTTAACACCTGTTGCCTTCTTCTACCCGAAGAAAAAAGTAAGGTAGTGGGCAATAACAATTAAGTTTGTCTGAACAAAGTCTACTGGAAAATTTGTTGCAGAGTGAATTGGACCACTGCATTGATGAACATTCAGAAATCTTCGGTAATGATGTTTTTTAATACAATCCAATTATTTACTAAAATAATAAAATTAAAGTTGGGACCATTTATTACATCCAAATATTTAAAAATCAAAGAATTATGTAATAATATATATATATATATATATATATTTTTCTATTCTGAGTTTTGGAGGCTAAACATATTTTGTCGAGGTTCAGTCTTACGACCACACATTACTTTATCACATGTTTACCACTAGACTATAACAACAAAGATATTATGATTCAATAACAACAAAGTTTGTCTGAACAAAGTGTACTGGAAAATTTGTTGCAAAGTGAATTGGACCACTGCATTGATGAACCATTCAGAAATCTTCGGTAGAGGATAATCCAAAGTTGGAAATAAGAGATTTTTGAGATATCAATGTAAGTCACACATCATAAATTATGCTATAAATATTTTACTTACTTTATTAGTATCAAATATTTTGAAAAAGTATTCAAAAATAAAATCCTAAAAACTAAAAAACCTAAAGCACATAATATCTTCCTAATGTGACATATTAGGAAAGCGTAGGACCAAATATGAAAAGAAAAGAAGATATATATATAGATGAGACTTTCGAGAGTCCAAATTCGAATGGGAATGCTAAGAACGTGGCGTTATTTAATATCCGATTTATTTGACTAGTACTCAATAAAAAGAAAAGAATTTTTTTTTTTTTATGATGGGTTGTCCGGGTTAACCCGAATAATTCATACCCAGATCCGACATCATAATTGTTAGGTTGACAGCACTAAGGCTGAGAGTGGGTGTCGAACTCCCAACCTTAAGGTTGGGAGTGTGGTTGCTGACCACTCGGCCAACACTCACTTGACGAAAAGAAAATTTATGTACACAAAATTCTACCTCACTTATGATCTAGAGGGTCATAAGTTCAAAATTAAATATGTTAAGAAAGTATAGTTCAATTGGTACCTACTTCATTTATGATCTAGAGGATAATAAGTTTGAGACACAATAAGCGATTAAAAATATATAAATATATATATATATATAAGATTTATGTGTCATAATAATTTTTGTTACTTTAAGGGGAAAAAAGAAAAAGTAAAAAAAAAAAAAGAGAGTCTATTTCATCCGTGCCTCTCATTGTTTTCTTTCTCTCTATATATATACCGGGCCAGCTTGAAGGAAGTTTACATACCGAATAATCTTTCATTTTTCTTCTCCATTCAAATCCATAGAATTCTCAGAAAGAAAAGCTTCAAAACTAGTAGTTCCCATGGAAGAGAGCTGTTTACTGAAAATAATTTCAGAAAAATTAGTGAAACCCTCTTCTCCTACTCCTCCATCTTCCAGATATTACAAATTTTCTGCTTTTGATGTGTATTGTGGGGATAAATTAACCCCTATAGCCTTCTTCTACCCTAAGGGAACCTTCAATGGAAGAAACACATCAAGAACAGAAATATTTGAGCTATTGGAAACTTCTTTATCCAAAACACTTACTTATTACTACCCACTTGCTGGAAGATTTATGGATGATAATATTACTGTTGACTGCAACGATGCTGGGGTTCGGGTTTGGGAAGTCGAAATTCAATCTTCGCTGTCAGAAATCCTTAACAATCGCAAAGACTATCAATCTTGGAATGCGGTGTTTCTTCCAGATATGTACCGTTTTGTTATAAGTCACCTCATGATTCAAATTACCTATTTTGAATGCGGAGGAATTTGTGTAGGAATGTCCTTTGCTCATAAGCTTGGAGATGGAATTTCAATGGCGAATTTCATCAATGATTGGGCTACCATAGCTCTTGGATCACAAGCAATTTCACCTGATCTTTCGGGTGCTTCTATATTTCCGCCTCCTACTCATCCAGTTAAAAAGAATCCTTTCATGGATAAAAGATGTAGTAATTCTGTTACTCAAAGGTTTGTTTTCTCAGCTTCAAGTATTTCTGAACTAAAAAAAAAAGTTGCTAAAGAGACAGAAATCAAGAATCCAACACAAGCTGAAGTTGTCACGGCATTGATTTTTAAATCTGCCATATCAGCAGCAGCAAAGGTGAACTTATCGGGTTCATTTAAGCCATCTTCTTTGATGCAAATTGTAAATTTTCGCCCACTAATCATCCCACCATTGCCGGAGCAACTTATGGGAAATTTCGTGAACAGGTTTCTAACATTTGTCACAGAAGAAAAGGAAAGGGATCTTTCAAGAATTGTAACTGAAATGAGAAAATCCAAGATTAAATATTTTGATGCTCATAAAGCACGTATTGAAGGAAATGAATTTATTCATGGATTTTTAAGATTCTTTGAAGAAGATGAGAAGAAATTAAATGGTAACGACTTTGATATGTATATATTCACAAGTTGTTTCAGATTCCCATTTTATGAAGTTGATTTTGGATTTGGAAAACCTGTATTTGTCTGCCAAGCTGCTGGATTATTAGGGCAAACAACTGTTTTGTTTGGCACTCCAAGGGGTAATGAGATTGATGCATTTGTTACGTTGGAAAAAGATCAAATGTCCATTTTTGAACATGACGAGGAACTTCTTGCTTTTTCTACTGTGAATCCAATAATTTGTGTTGAAAATTAATTATTTTCTTTTTTCCTTTTTCCTTTTTTTTTTTTTTTTTTTTTTTGTTTTTTGATAATTTATAAGTTGTACTTTGTATTTTGTTTTGTTTGGAATACTGAATTCTACTTGCAATATTATTTAGATTTTATTTCCTTACTTGTAATCATATAAATCAGTTCATCATTTATTAATTCACTTTTTTATTATTCTTTCGATATTCATTCAATTTTTTTTTATTAATTTTATATAGATATTAAAGATTATGATATGAATTTTCTAAAAGCTTGTACTGCAATTTATTTATGAAATTTCATTTTTTGATTAAAAAAAAAAAAGGATTTTTAATGAAACGGGAGTTTAAGGGTTTGTAGTAGTCTAAAACAGTAATCCATCACTGACTCTATAGGGTGTGAGAATAAAGCCACATGGTATAAATCAAGTCACTCAGTATATATATAAGGGTTTATGTTTTTAATATTGATGATGAATTTGTAACTCTATTTTAAATATCGATTATGTTATGAATATTTGTATGTCCATATCTTTAAAGCTTCTACTACCTCCACTACCTCCATATAACCTTCATGTAATAACTTATGTAATTAATATATAATTATGAAGAGTTATGTTTGTATGTATATGTGTATATATGTTACACATATATCATCCCTATAAATAGAGAGTTGCTTATATGATTTTGTACAATATATATGAAATATACAAGAAGAAAAATGCTCTTCCCTTTGATCTCTATCTTACATTTTGTTCTAATTTCCTTTTGTTAACTATAGTTTTATAAAACGTTATCGCACGAGGTTTTATCGGTTTAATATATTGTTTGAAGTTGGACTTCGAGAATAATAGATATGTTATTTCTTCTAATGTTAATTCTTATTAAGCATGAATTTGTAATTCTTGAAGTTACTAGATCGAATCCTTTCATGGAAATTAGATCTTGAGATTCATCTAGTTATGATGGGTCCAAAGACACCATCGATGTAACATATTTAATCATCGGGAATATTATTTAAGACCACATGAAGATGGTCATTTATCCCGAAAGCATGCAGAATTTGATTGAATCCACAAAAGATTACGAGATTTTAATTCATGAATGAATAAATTCTACCATCTTAGAGAAAAGAAATTCTCTACTTGAACAAAATCAAGAAAGTCGACCAACATATTTTAATTCATTTCTCGAAGAGAATATTGTTCATGATCCTAGAAGAGGTCATATTTGTATTTATGATAAATAATGCCAAAAGAAGGTCATGTTTATATTCGTGGTAATGGTCGTTGATATGGATATATACATATGATCATGATAAATTTGATCAAAGTGCAAAATACTTATAACCACGAGAAGTGGGAGAAAGAATAATGTATGATCCAGAGCCTTTGCCCCAGTGGTAAAGGCTTAGGATATCGTTGACCGAGGTGTCGTGTTCGAACCCTCTTATCAACGAGAATGTGGTACTGTATCTCTCCAAAAAACTCCTCCCGAGTTTCCGGAGTATGGGGCCGCAGTGCGGTGGGATCGGTCAATATAAAAAGTTTACCCAACACAGTTTTCCCCGCAAGGGGTGGCCAAGTTGGTGGGTAGGAATCCTGGTGACTGCAAGGTCCCGGGTTCGAATCCTGCCAACGCCTTCTTGGTCGAGCTTGTTACACAGGGTTTACCTAGTGTAGTTTACCTGGCTGGCGTGGTTTGCAAGCTATTGCGCTAGTCCGGGGGTTTACCCAGAGCGCACTCGAAGAGTAGCGGCTGCGGGTTCCCCCGTCACAAATAAAAAAGAGAATAATGTATGAATGTTCATACTCATACTATTGTCAAATGATAATATTTTATTTTTGTGTTATACAATTCATTGATAATATATATATAAATAGTATATTTGTTATATATATATATATATATATGCTACTGTTGAATTTATGTTATATATTGATATATATGCTACGGCTTTGCTATGTGGAAATTATATATATACTGTTGTTTTGTATGTATATATATACTATATTGTTCTATGCTTACATTTATCTTGTTCGATCTAGTACTAATATATGTATATATACTGAACTGTTTTATATATATATCTATATCTATATATATATATATATCTAGTTATACTAAATTATATATACACATACATACACTACCGTTATTTATATATATATTCTGTTTTAGCTCATGTAGTGTATTGTATATACAATTTTTTTTTTGTAAGTGTATTGTATATACAATTACATATATATATATATATATATATATTCTGTATATATAATGATGCTTTGTATGTATATATTCTGTTTTATTTTATTTTTTGGGAGATGCCTTAAGTTTGATCCTAGAAACTTATGTGGTGTTTTGAATATTAAACCACCTAAACTTAATATACATATTTGTGTAAATGAAAGAATTGATTCTATTCTTATTTATCTTATTATTTTATTTAATTATAATATTTTTATTTTTATTTTCTTAAGAAATATGGATAAAGATATATGTTTTGTTGACAGTGCAATTGCCCATAATATCCTTAAAAATAAAAATATTTCATTACAATAAAAATGGGTGATTCATATGTTATTACAATTTCGGGTAGTACAAGAATAATTAAAGGCTCCGGAAGAGCGATTATGATGTTACCCAATGAATCAAAATTAAATATAAACAATGCTTTATTTTCATCAAAGTCTCAAAGAAATTTGTTAAGTTTTAAAGATATTCAATCTTAACGAATATCATGTGGAGACTATAAATGAAGGAAATGATGAGTACCTTCATATTACAAGCATTGTTTCGAGTAAGAAAATCATATTAGAAAATTTAAATATGATTTCTTTTGACTTGTACTACACAAGAATAAATGCAATTGAAATACATTCAATAAACAAGAAGTTTATTGATTCAAAAATGTTTACTATTTGATATGACCGGTTAGGGCATCTCGGTTCAAGTATGATGTGAAAAATTATTGAAAATTCTCATGGGCACTCATTGAAAAACCTAAAATTTTTCAATCAAAAGAATTTACATGTGTTACTTGCTTTTCAAGGAAAATTGATTATTAAGTCATCACCAGTTAAAGTTGGAATAGAATTTCCAACATTTTTAGAAAGAATTCAAGGTGATATATGTGGATTAATTCACCCTTCATGAGGACCATTTTGATATTTTATGATTCTAATAGACGCGTCTAGTAGATGGTCTCATGTAAGCTTGTTATTAACTTACAACCTGGAGTTTGCGAGATTGCTTGCTCAAATTATTATATTTCAAGCACAATTTACAGATTATACATTTAAATCAATATGTCCGGATAATGCTAGCGAATTCTCATTTCAGGCTTTCAATGATTATTGTAAGTCAATTAGTACAGTTGTTGAACATCTTGTAGCTTATGTTTATACACAAAATGAGTTAGTTGAATCTTTTATTAAAAGACTTCAATTGATAGTTAGACCTATGATTATGAGAATTAAACTACCCGTCTCAGCTTGGGGCCATGCAATTTTGCATGCGGTAGCACTTGTATATGTTAGACTAACAAGTTTTTTTTTATAAATAGTTCCCATTGCAATTAACTTATGGTCGGAAGCTAAATATTTCTCATTTTTAGATGTGCGGTTTATATTCCTATAACTCCACCACAACGCACAATGGGTTCTTTAAAACAAATTGGGAATATATGTTGTGTTTGTTTCTCCTTCTATATTTTGAACCAATGACGGGAGGTCTTTTTTACGACATAATGTTGTCGATTATCATTTTGATGAATCAATGTTCCCGGGATTAGGGGGAGAAAAAGAAAAAACAGCTTGGTAAAAATATTACATGGAATACTTTGCAACATCTTGATGCTCGTACAAATCAATGTGAACTTGAAGTTCAAAAGATAATACACTTGCAAAGTATAGCAAATCAACCGCGAATTCATTTACCAACCTAAAGAGAGTGACTAAGTCACATATACCAGCTGAAAATGCTCTTATACGGATAGTTGTCCTAACAAGACAATCAGTAAATGAAATAGCAAACAAGTCTAGAGCACGCCGGGGCGTGATAGACCTATTGGTTCAAAAGATAAAAGTCCCGTGTAAAGAAAAGGGAGCAAATGTTTATAATGAGCCCGGGTTTAACACACTAGAAGAGTCAAGAGACATAATAAATGAAATAACTCCGGAAGAAGTTCAGGTACCTGAAGAAAATGAATATATTTGATAAGTAAGTAAAGAATGATGAGATCTCAATAAATTATGTCTCAACAGGGAAAAGATTGAACCGATAAGAAATACCTATCGATAGTATTTTTGTATATAATGTGGCGTCAAATATTAAAAATGAAATTTATTATAACGAGCATACATTCGTTGGTGAATATCGACATAGAAGTGATTGGCTGAAATGAAAGGATGCAAAAAGTGAAGTTTTTAAACCCATAGCCCAGACACCTGAAGATGTCAAACTTGTAGGGTATAAATGGGTATTTGTGCAGAAAAGAAATGAGAAAAATGAAATTTGTGAGTTATAAAACACGTCTTGTTGCACAAGATTTTTCTCAAAGACTTACAATTGATCATGAGGTCACTTATTTTCTTGTGGTGGATACAATTATTTTTCGTTATCTCCTTAGTCCGGCAGCTAATGAGAAACTTGATATGCATCTTGTGGATGTAATAACAGCCTAGCTATATGGTTTACTTGATAGTGATATCTATATGAAAATCCCTGAAGGATTTAAAATGTTTGAATCATATAAATCAAATTCTCGAGAATTATATTCAATAAAATTACAAAGATCTTTGTATGGTTTAAAAGCGCTGGGGCGAATGTGGTACAATCGTCTTAGTAAATATTTATTGACAGAAGGTTATCAAAATAACCAAATTTGTCCATGTGTATCTATTAAGAAAGAAAAATCAGGATTTGCTACAATTGTTGTATATGTTGATGATTGGAACTCCAGAAGAGATTTTAAGATCAGTAAATTCTTTGAAGAAAGAATTTGAGATGAAAGATCTCGGAAAAACAAAATTTTGTCTCGGCTTGCAGGACGAGCACTTGAAAGATGAAATTGAAATTTTGTTCATCAATCAAATTATACTAAAAAGGTCCTTAAAAGATTTTACTTGGACAAAGCATATCCATTGAGTACCCCAATGGTTGTTCGATCACTTGATGTGAAAAATGACATTTTTTGACCACGTAAGGATAATGAAGAAGTTCTTGGTCCTGAAGTACCATATCTTAGTGTAATAAGTGAAATAATATATCCTGCTAATAATACAAGACTTGATATAGCTTTTTCTATTAATTTATTAGCAAAGTTTAGTTCATGTCCAACTAGAAGAAATTGGAACAGAATTAAACAAGTCTTTTGATACCTTCGAGATTTCAAATAGACTATGTTTTTATATATGGAGGTACTTGTCATTTTATAGCACTCTACAAAACATACACTAGTTGCGCTACTTCTTCGTATCATGCAAAGAATATAGCAATCCATGAAGCAAGCATCTCCGACAATAATATGTTATGAAGATAACCCGGTATGTATACAAGATCATATAAAGCATATTTCACCAAAATTCCTCTTCGCGCATGATCTTCAGAAAAATGGTGATATTAATGTACAACGGATCCGTTCAAGTAATAATTTGGCGGACTTGTTCACAAAGGCATTATCGACTTCAATATTTGAAAGATTGGTCCGTAATATTGGAATGCGTCGGTACAAGATATTGTGTAATGATCGGGGGAGTGTACAAGGAATGATGTACTCTTTTTCCTTCACTAGGGTTTTTTCCCCCTTGGGTTTTTCTCTAGTAAGGTTTTAATGAGGCATATTCCTTGTACAATGGACATCCAAAAGGGGGAGTGTTATGAATATTTGTATGTCCATAACTTTAAAGCTTCCACTACCTCCACTACCTCCATATAACCTCCATGTAATAACTTATGTAACTTATATATAATTATGAAGAGTTATGTTTGTATGTATATGTGTATATAGATTACACATATATCATCCCTATAAATAGAGAGTTGCTTATATGATTTTGTACAATATATATGAAATATACAAGAAGAAGAATGCTCTCTTTCCTTTGATCTCTATCTTACATTTTGTTCTAATTTCCTTTTGTTAACTATAGTTTTATAAAAGATTATACTAAATTTTTATTTCTTTTATCCGTATTTATCTTATTTCTTTCTTTTCATTGTATCATTGAAGTAAATGTCCAAATAGTCAAAAATATTATACACAAATCCTTATATTTTTCGTCTTTTTGGATAATTTATTAGATATTATTGATGTGATGGAATATGTTGGTAAACAGGTCATAGTTAATCTTCAATATAAATATTCCATATTCAATTTGATTATAACTTTATATAATAATTAGTTAGTCTAGAGTCAAAGAAATGATACAAAAAACTTATGATTTGATATATGTATATAATATATAAATTAATGCATATCCACATATAAAAAATTAATATGAAATGAAGAAAACAAAAAATCTAAAAGTATTATAAACAATCTAATGATACTATTCTCTCTGAATTGGGCTTGATAACTCGAATTTATATAATGTTTTTAGTGGTTATTTGTGTTTGATTTGAGTTTATTTTGAAGAAAATTGGAATTAATTGATTAAGAATGACACTAAATTGCATTATTTTGGTTTTAGGAAAGTTTTGAAGACTTAATTGAAAGATTGGACAAAATCGGGGGTAAAAGTATAATTTTAGAAGACCATTTTGAGATTATGGCTCCTGAATGGGCATTCTGATGTCAGCAGGGTGCGATTTTCGAGATTTTTGGCCGAAAATTGTCCAAAATGCCCCAAATTTACTCCTATAAATTGAGCCGCCATTTGCAAGATTTTGGTAGATCAGAATTATATAGAACACGAGGAATTATGTGCTCTAAACAATGGATCTAATGTAATTCCCTCGTAGATATTTCACTTTTTATACTTTTATACTTTAGTATAGAGTTTGAACCTCGACCGTAAGGAATAACTCTATAGTATAGTTGAGATGTGTGATAATTAAAGATTTAAAGATCGAGAGAAAGATCTAGATTGCTAGATTCATAAAGATCTAAGGGATTAAGCTACTTCGTTGAAACATTGACAATTAAAGGACAACTTTTTCTTTCCCTTTTTCTTTTCATTCCTATACTCCTTTTCTTTTGTTAGTTATAATTTTGTCTTATAAGATTCTATCTTTATAGTGAACAATTAGAGTTTTTATCTCACATTTTCAGAAATGATACAATTTAATATATATTGTAAATTACTTATTTTCTTATGCTTTCAATTGGATTTTCTGATTAAGTTTGTGTCATGAAAAGAAATAGTTAATTAAACTGACAACTTCTTAAGGAAACCCGATCACAGGAAAATTAATGAGTTTTTAAATTATGATTAATAACTTACAGCGACCGTCTTGAAATTATGCATCCACTCGACAACTCCGTTGGCCGTATTTTGTTTGTTTGCATGTTTTTCTTTAATCCGTAAAAGAAATGAGACAAAATTCACTAATAATATAATATGTCTAGTAATGTTAGTATATTAAAATATTTTTTTCTAATATTTCTTAAAAAATGTTGCTATTAATTAGCCTATTATCTTACATATTATCTTATATATATAAGATATATATTCAAATTACCATTACTTATATATTATTAACATTTTGATTATTACAAAAACGTTATGATTAAATGTTTAATTGTTAATAAAATTATATATTCAAGTCATAAATACTAATATATAAATTCATGATTTAATAACTTACGTTGAGAGTTTTACCAACTAAATTACGTTTTTTAAACATGTTATAAAATATTAATAATAAATATTTTATGTATTATTCTTTTTAGTGATTTAGGTGTCTCTGTCGGTGTGGGGCCTAACGTGACACGCAATTGCCTTAGATTCCACATGACTCTTTAAATATGTGCGTTGTACTGAGTCATGGAACGTGTTTCTGAATCTATACCAAATGCAGATCTAGAAATTGTGGAGTGAAAGGGAGAAACACATGCATATATAGATATATATAATGGGAAAATGGTTTTGGCATTTTTTATAATTAATAGAGCATGGACTTCACTAATTGTGGAACCCTAAAAATAATAAAAAAACACTCACCATGAGTTCAGTGATTGTTTATTACTATATATTTAACGGAAAATTGGCCAAAAAAGTCCCTTTACATTATAATTTTTTGCGATTTTATCCATTTTTTTTTTGAAAAATTTCATCCCTTATATTATAAATTTTGGCCAATTTTATCATTTCTTTTTTTTTTTTTGTCAGCGGGTTAGTCAATACCTTATAAAAAAAAAAAAAAAAAATTTCAAGGGCAAAAATGTCATTTCACTATTTAAAAAAAAAAAAAAAACCCCAATTCCCCAACTTGGTGTCGGCCCTCTTAATCCCGACAGACCTCAACGGTAAGCAAATTTTTTTTTTTTTTTTTTTTTTAAAAAACCCAGCAGTGATTTTGAATCAGCCTATCACATTGCATCCAGGCTCAGGATTATACCCGAGCCATTGGATTTGTTGATAAAAGAGCTTGCAAATGGGGGTGGAAATGGAGGTGGGTTTTGGTTTCCCAAGGGTGGTTCTCGTTGGGGAGGCTTTGATGGATGGGGAAAGAGAAGAAGAAGAAGCAACAGAAAATCTTTGTTTGTAAAAACCCAAAAGCAATATTTGAAAATAAAAGAAGATTTTCTTCAAAAAAAAAAAAATGCAAATTCTCTAAACAATTAGGGTTTATTTCCGGTGCTTGATACTGGAAGTGCAATTTGGGGAGTTAACTGTGAACAGAGCAGGAAATATATTTGAATAAATATGGAAAGCTAGGAATTAGGCAGCCAATGAAGAAGTAATTTTATTTATTTTTTCATTTCAAGAAATCAAGAAATAAGGTGTATCGACATTTTTATAGTGGCAACAGAAAGCTTGCTTCTTTCTTTCAACTACGAATAGTCTGATATCCAATTTGACTGCAAAACAATATATCAAGAACCTGCAACTTGTTGCAATTCTTCGACACATAAACTGTGGTTTCCATCAAATTATTATCATTGATTTCAACTCTTTGGTCAGTGTTGGAAGTTTAATGCATTTAAGCAACCAAAAATAACTAATTATGTACACATGAAGTACAAAATCAAAGGAGAGAATATTGATAGAAAAAGAATTCTATATTTTTTTGAGATGTTTGAATACATGCACATTTTGGCCTTTTATAGATACAAAATATTAGGTGGTAGCCACCATGTTTGAAACCTCCTTCTTTGAATAGGTAGCCACCATGTTTGAAGCCTCCTTCTTTGAATAAGTAGCCACCATGTTTGAAGCCTCCTTCTTTAAATAGGTAGCCACCATGTTTGAAACCTCCTTCTTTGAATAGGTAGAAGGAAACTTGGACTTGTGCATCACAATGTTTCAACACTCCTCCTTGATGCACATTCACAAATTCCAAGCTTGTTTCGCATGAACTCAAATTTCACTTTAGGTAACGCCTTGGTAAAAATATCTGCAATTTGCTCGTCAGTACTGCAGTGAATGAGACAAATTTCACCTTCATTTTCAGCTTCCCTAAGCGAGTGATATTTTATTTTGATGTGCTTCGTCTTCCGATGTTGAACCGGATTTTTCGCAATAGCAATTGCTGATTTGCTATCGCAAAAAATTGTTGTTGCCTTTTTCTGAATTTCTCCCAAATTAGAGAAAATTCTTCCGATCCAAACAACTTGATTTTTTGGCTTCACAAGCTGTATGTATTCTACCTCTGCAGTAGATTGTGCCACAGTATCTTGCTTGTGTGACATCCATGAAAATACACCATTCCCATATGAAAACATATAACCCGATGTACTTTTCATGTCATCAAGTGATCCTGCCCAATCACTATCCGAGTAACCTACCAACACTGGATGTTTTGTTGGTTTGTACAAGATGCCAAAATTAGTAGTACCCTTGACGTACCTAAGTACTCTTTTCGCAGCAGTGAGATGAATTTTGGTTGGTTTCTGCATGTACCTGGATAACAAACTTGTTGCGTACATGATGTCGGGTCGAGTTGCTGTCGAATAAAGTAGACTGCCAATCATGCTTCTATACAGCTTCGCATCAGCGTTTGGTGAACTATCTTCTTTTATCAATTTTTCAAAGGAGACAAGTGGTGTTGTCGTTGGTTTGCAATCTTCCAATTTGAATTTTTTCAACAGATTCTTCGCATACTTTTTTGCCGCATATGAAAATTCCTTCGTTACTTTGTTGATTTCCATGCCAAGAAAATAGTTCATTAGGCCAAGATCTGTCATTTCAAACTCATTCTTCATATCTTCTTTGAACGTCGAGATCATCTTTGAATTGTTACCTGTGACTATAAGGTCATCAACATACAAAGAAATCATTAGTATATCCGGTCCTTGAACCTTCACATAAAGTGTATGCTCGCTAGGACTCCTCTTAAAACCACGATCGGTGAAATAGGAATCTATCCTTTTGTACCAAGCTCGTGGAGCTTGTTTTAGGCCGTACAGAGCCTTATTGAGCTTTAGTACTTTTGCTTCTTCCCCTTGTACCACAAATCCTGGTGGTTGCTCAATGTAAATTTCTTCCTCAAGGTAACCATTTAGGAATGCTGATTTTACATCAAGCTGGTAAATTTTCCATCCTTTCCGAGCTGCTAGAGCTAGAATGGTTCTAACCGTGTCTTGTCTTGATATGGGTGCAAAGGTCTCGTTGTGGTCAACGCCAAACTGTTGTGAGAATCCTCTTGCAACCAATCTTGCCTTGTGCTTTTGAGTTGAGCCATCTTGATTTACTTTAATCTTGTAAATCCATTTAACTCCCACGACATGTTTGTGAGGTGGTTTTTCAACCAACTTCCATGTCTGATTTTTCTCGATCATTTTTAACTCCTCCTTCATTGCATGTCTCCATTCTTCATATTGAGCTGCTTCATCATAATTCCCGGGTTCTTGAACAACATAGTTGCATGACTCAAATATTTGTTCTATCCCTTGTGGAGCGTCTTGGTGCACACTTGAAACGCCGGATTCAGAATCATAATCATAATTTTCTTGAGCTGGAGGATTTTGAACAAGCGCGGGCGTCGATTCCTCGGTTTGATTAAAAATGGGCACCATCGCCAATTCATGATTTTCCGAATGTTGCTCCCAATTCCAAGAACTTTCTTCATCGAAAGTTACATCTCTGCTCACCACTATTTTTTCGGTTTGCAAATTGTAAATTCGATATCCATTGGATTGAGAACTATATCCCAAGAAAATTCCTTTTTCTGCTTTTGCTTCCAGTTTGTGCCGTTTTTGTGTTGGAATATGCAAATAGCAGATTCAACCAAATACCTTCAAGTGTCTGACTGATGGTTTGTGTCCGGACCATGCTTCTAGCGGTGTCATGTCGGGAACGGCTTTGGTGGTACACCTATTCGAAAAATCTACCCAGCGAAACCGCCTCACCCCCAACTTGTTTGGCATCTTTTTATCACCCATCATGGATCTTGCCATATCCATGATTGTTCTATTCTTTCTTTCGGAAACACCATTCCGTTGCGGTGTGTATGCAACGGTCGGTTGACGATGTACACCTTCTTCTTCACAAAATTTATTAAATTCGGAAGAAGTATACTCGGTGCCATTGTCGCTCCGGAGAGTCTGGATTTGGACGCCACTTGGATTTTCAACCATTTTCTTGAACTTTTGAAATGTCCCAAACACCTCAAATCTATTTTTGAGAAAATAGACCCAAGTCATTCGAGAGAAATCGTCAATGAATAGGATGAAATATTTACTGTTATCCAATGATGATGTTCTCATTGGACCGCAAACATCGGTGTGCACCAATTGAAGTTTCTGTGAGGCTCGCCAAGCTTCACCTGTAGGAAATGGTTTCCGGTGCATCTTCCCAAGTTGACATCCTTCACAAATTCCCTTGAGATCACTAATGATAGGTAGATCTTTCACCATGATTTTTTGGGAAAGCAACTTGAGACTTTGAGTGCTGCAATGCCCAAATCTTTTGTGCCAAAGTGAACTATCTATACCAGCTTTAGTTACTAGTGAATTTTCAATGGCGTAGTTCCATTGAATCGGGAATGTCTTGTTCTCCATTTTGACACTTGCAATCTCTTTCTTCTTGTGGTCATAAATTTCACAAGAGTTACCTTCAAATAATAATGAGTAACCGTTGGTTATCATTTGAGGCACACTTAGCAAATTTTGATCCAAGTCGAGGACGTAAAGAACATTGTCAATGAACCTCGTACCATTCAATGTCCGGATTGCAACGGTGCCTTTGCCTTTGGATTCAACCAAAGCTCCATTACCCATTTTTACCTGTACTTTTACAGTAGAATCGATGTTGGTGAAAAAACTTTGGTTTTTTGACATGTGATTTGTGCAACCGCTATCAATTAACCACACATCATTTTTCTTTGTCGTTGCAGCTTGGCACGCATAGAACATGTGTTCTCCCTCTTCAATTTCAAAAACACCAGCTTGTTGATTTTGCTTGAATCTGCAGGTTTGGTCGGTGTGACCGAACTTCTTACGGTTCGAGCACTGGGGTTTTCCTTTGTGCCAACAATCTTTTTCAAGATGTGTAGGCTTTTTGCATACACCACAAAGAGGGAATTTTGCCTTCTTTTCACCTTCCTTGATGTTGTTGTATTCTCCTTTGTTGTTGCTTGCCGCCATGCCAGTTTTGGTTCTTTCCACCTTTTTGAAATTTATTTTTGTGCCTTGATTGGAAAGCACCTTCGGAGGAAACCTCGTTCCGCCGGGAAATTATTTGCTCGTGAGCTTGTAAAGAACTAACAAGCTCGGTGATGGAAAGTTTTGAGAGGTCTTTAGACTCCTCAATGATGCTCACCACATAATCAAATTTTTCTGTGAGAGAAATCAGTATTTTCTCTACAACCCTTTGATTCGTGATGGTATCGCCATAGGCTTTTTGTTGACTAATGATTCCATTCACTCTAGAAGAGAAATCTTTGATATTTTCTCCTTCTTTCATTCGGAGATTTTCAAAATCTCTTCTAAGTGTTTGAAGTCGTATTGCCCGAACTTTGACGGTGCCATGAAATTCATCTCGCAATGTCTCCCATGCTTCTTTTGCCGAAGTAGAATTCATGATTCTTGGAAATATTGTGTCGGTGACTGCTAGATGAATTTTGGCTAATGCGTCAGCATCTTTCTTTTTCCATTCTTTCATCGAGCTAGTCGTTGACGGTGAGCCTTCGAAAGTTGTGGTCGTAGTGGAAGTGGTTTCCGTAGTTGTCACTTCTTTTTTAGTTGACTCTACGGGCTTTGGAATACCAATTTCCACTACATCCCACAAATCATAAGATCGTAGGATGGTTTTAAATTTTATGCTCCAAAAATCATAGCTCTCTCCATTGAAGACGGGAACAAGATTGTGTGAGATCGAGGTAGAGGCTGCCATGACAATGAATATAGAATTTGATTTTGTGCGGAAGTTGTGCTACGGTGGTGCAGCCGTTGATCGACTTGTGCTCTGATACCAGTTGTTGGAAGTTTAATGCATTTAAGCAACCAAAAATAACTAATTATGTACACATGAAGTGCAAAATCAAAGGATAGAATATTGATAGAAAAAGAATTCTATATTTTTTTAAGATGTTTGAATACATGCACATTTTGGCCTTTTATAGATACAAAATATTAGGTGGTAGCCACCATGTTTGAAACCTCCTTCTTTGAATAGGTAGCCACCATGTTTGAAGCCTCCTTCTTTGAATAAGTAGCCACCATGTTTGAAGCCTCCTTCTTTGAATAAGTAGCCACCATGTTTGAAGCCTCCTTCTTTGAATAAGTAGCCACCATGTTTGAAGCCTCCTTCTTTGAATAGGTAGAAGGAAACTTGGACTTGTGCATCACAATGATTCAACACTCCTCCTTGATGCACATTCACAAATTCCAAGCTTGTTTCGCATGAACTCAAATTTCACTTTAGGTAACGCCTTGGTAAAAATATCTGCAATTTGCTCGTCAGTACTGCAGTGAATGAGACAAATTTCACCTTCATTTTCAGCTTCCCTAAGCGAGTGAAAATACATCATTCCCATATGAAAACATATAACCCGATGTACTTTTCATGTCATCAAGTGTCGGCATTAATTTTTGTCATTATAAGACAAAAATTCAATCTCGGCAACTTCTTCAAACTTTGCCCTGGCTCTTCTCCTTGGATTTTTGTTGCACTCTTCCGGTTAGATAAGTGGGCAAGCGATGAACCTTTGATAGGTGCTGCAACCTCGGAAGTTTGTCCCTCACTGTTGTTGGAGACGGTAAGCGGATTCTGGTGTTCGACAAATGGTTGGCAGGTAGCTGAACTTGCTAGATGGTTATCCGTGGAAGCTTTAGAACGCCTGCAGCCGATCTATCTTGCAGCTGATGATACGATGGAGGATGTACCCCGATGTACCCTGCTGATGATAAGAGGTTTGACACCAAGCTGGGGAATTGGGTTTTTTTTTTTTTTTTTTTAAACGGTGAAATGACATTTTTGCCCCTGAAAGTTTTTTTTTTTATATAACAGTTGACTAACTGTTGACAAAAAAAAAATTAACGGAAAAGGATGAAATTGGCCAAAATTTATAATATAAGGGATGAAATTTTCCAAAAAAAAAAAAGGATTAAATCGCAAAAAAATTATAATGTAAGAGACCTTTTTGACCAATTTGCCTATATTTAACTAATTGTTTTCTTTCTCTCTCTATATATATATCGGGAAGTTGACATACCAAGTAAGAGTGTAGCGAACAATCTTTCACTTTTCTTTTCCATTGAAATCCAAAGAATTCTCAAAAAAAAAAAAAAAAAAAAAAAAAAAAAAAAAAAAGGCTTCAAAACTTGTAGTTCCCATGGGAGAGAGCTCTTTACTGAAAATAATTTCAGAAAAATTAGTGAAACCCTCTTCTCCTACTCCTCCATCTTCCAGATATTACAAATTTTCTGTTTTTGATGTGTATTGTGGGGATAAATTAACCCCTGTAGCCTTCTTCTACCCTAAGGGAACCTTCCATGGAAGAAACACATCAAGAACAGAAATATTTGAGCTATTGGAAACTTCTCTATCCAAAACACTTACTTATTACTACCCATTTGCTGAAAGATTTATGGACGATAATATTACTGTTGACTGCAACGATGCTGGGGTTCGGGAAGTCGAAATGCAATCTTCGTTGTCAGAAATCCTTAACAATCACAAAAATTATCATTCTTGGAAGGGGGTGTTTCTTCCACATATGTACGGTTTTGTTATAAGTCACCTCATGATTCAAATTAAGGTTTTAGGATTTATTTTTAATAAAAATTACAAATTTACTCTTTATAAAAAATTATGTTTATTTTTTTAATTTCCGGACAAAAATACCTCTGCCCGAAACAGTAAAATGAGTTAACTAACGGTCAAATATCTACCCTAACGGACAAAATTGATGGCACCCTGTGAACGAAAAATTCCTTAGGTGTTAAACTTAGATTTTGAATTTTAAGAGGTGTCACTCGAATACTTTACCTATTTATTTTTATTGTGTAATTAATTTTTCACGCTTATGGAAGATAAAATATAAGCGTGAAAAATATTTTTCAAAAAAAAAAAAAAAATATATATATATATATATAAAATTTTGTTTAAGAGTAACCAATTTCGTGTAAAAGATAAAATCTATTATTAGAAATTTATTTAATTAATTATTGCTTGAAAGTTATTCCATATGGTATCCGCTCTATTATTTCTTACTAAATTATATATTTTAAAGTTTTATATATATATATATATGTATAAGGGGCTTTTTAAAGTTTAAGTGCAAAAAAAGTAAAAAAAATAGTTCATGTGCAAAACTCAGAATTTTCAAAAGTTCGAGTGCAGTTGAGATGATTTACCCTAATTATTATTATTATTATTATTGTATTTTATTTTTATTTTATATTTTGATTTGTTTTTGTTATAATGAAACTTTGCTCACTTACCTCTCATTTTTCTAACATTTTTCACTTGACGAGTATGGAAAAATGATGATTTTTTTTTTCTTTTAAAATTAGAAAATTAATGTGCATTTATGGATATTATTTTTCACTTCATATCCTTATAATTAATAATATATAACTCATACCTATTTATTATTTTTTTAAAAAAAAATACTTTTTTTGCGGCAATTTTTAAAAAAAAAAATTGAGAGAGTAATTTATGAGTAGTTGGACGTTATTTTGTCTTCAGTCATTTAATACTCACGTGATGTTCAATTACTTTTAGATGATTCATGTTTTATTATTAATAATAATAAAAATAATAATAATTCTTATTTTTTATTTACAATTATAAAAATGTAACCTTATTTTTTTTGCTCATGAACCAAAATTATACGTTTAACGGTGTAATTTTTGGATTATAACATATAATAAAATTTAAATTTATGTTCAATAAAATTTTAAGTTATAACAGTAATAAATAATATAAAAAATATCAAAATAAAGAGAAAAATGTAATCAATGATGATATTTATGATGGTAGTTGGATGGAGATGTAATCAATGCTGAAAATGAGAGATTGTCAATTTTCGTTTTCAATCATTTAATTCACTTTTCATGTGCAAGTATTCTTAGGTACGTACACCTAATTACTGAAGAAACACGTTTATTATTTGTATGTATATATATATATATATATTATTATGACATACAATAATAAATGTGTTTCTTCATTATATATATTATACAAATAATATTATATATATATAATATTTTTTCGTGACTTGATATCTCATCGACTAATTCGAGAGGGATCTATGAGAGGAGATTTCTAACTCTACAATATATAGCTAAAAAATTGATGTATAAAGCCGTTCGAGACATGTGTTAAACTCAAGTCTCTCACTTGACAAACTAAGTGAAATATCTAAATAAAGAAAATCAAATCAATTATACTATCACATTTTCACAATATATATAATATAATTACTTCGTTAGGTTAGTACTTATAAGTACTAATAAGATGGTGATAGTGTTATATGAAGTAAAAGACATATTTAACCAAATGCAGAACTAATCAGATCACAATATATTGCCCTAAGATTTTCTAAAAAATTTGAGACAATTCGATTTTAAATTAATCAAAATCTAAAATGAATATTGAATAACGGAAAATTAAATAAATAATAATAATAATAAAATTGGCCTACGTTGCACTCTTTGTAGTACATTTACTATCGATCTTAGGGCTTGATATCCTCACTTATATATATATATATATATATATATATATATATATTATAAGAGGCCATATTTTACATTGCTCCATTCATCTTCCCAACCAACTAGTTTCCATGCCAGATATCAGCAGCTCTTTAATAAACATAATATCGGAAAAATGGGTTAAACCCTTATCTCCTACTCCTCCCTCTTCCAAATATTACAAGCTCTCCATTATAGATAGATCTATCACAGATCGTTTAACACCTGTTGCCTTCTTCTACCAGAGGAAAAAAGTAAGGTAGTGGGCAATAACAACTAAGTTTGTCTGAACAAAGTCTACTGGAAAATTTGTTGCAGAGTGAATTGGACCACTGCATTGATGAACCATTCAGAAATCTTCGGTAATGATGTTTTTTAATACAATCCAATTATTTACTAAAATAATAAAATTAAAGTTGGGACCATTTATTACATCCAAATATTTAAAAATCAAAGAATTATGTAATAATAATATATATATATATATATATATATATATATATATATATATTTTTCTATTCTGAGTTTTGGAGGCTAAACATATTTTGTGGCTGAATTGATTGAGGTTCAGTCTCACGACCACACATTACTTTATCACATGTTTACCACTGGACTATAACAACAAAGATATTATGATTCAATAACAACAAAGTTTGTTTGAACAAAGTCTAGAGGAAAATTTGTTGCAAAGTGAATTGGACCACTGCATTGATGAACCATTCAGAAATCTTCGGTAGAGGATAATCCAAAGTTGGAAATAAGAGATTTTTGAGATATCAATGTAAGTCACACATCATAAATTATGCTATAAATATTTTACTTACTTTATTAGTATCAAATATTTTGAAAAAGTATTCAAAAATAAAATCCTAAAAACTAAAAAACCTAAAGCACATAATATCTTCCTAATGTGACATATTAGGAAAGCGTAGGACCAAATATGAAAAGAAAAGAAGATATATATATAGATGAGACTTTCGAGAGTCCAAATTCGAATGGGAATGCTAAGAACGTGGCGTTATTTAATATCCGATTTATTTGACTAGTACTCAATAAAAAGAAAAGAATTTTTTTTTTTATGATGGGTTTGTTCCAGGTTAGCACAATTAATCCCATATCCGATCGACATCATAATTGTTAGGTTGACAGACAAAGTAGAGAGTGGGTGTCGAACTCCCAACCTTAAGGTTGAGAGTGTGGGTGTTGACCACTTGACCAAAGCACTCACTTGACAAAAAGAAAATTTATGTACACAAAATTCTACCTCACTTATGATCTAGATGGTCATAAGTTCAAAATTAAATATGTCAAGAACGTATAGTTTAATTGATACTTACCTCATTTATGACCTAAATGGTAATAAGTTCGAGACACAATAACAATTAGAAATATATATATATATATATATATATATATATATATATATATATAAAAATTTATGTGTCATAATAATTTTTGTTACTTTTAAGGGGAAAAAAGAAAAAGTAAAAAAAAGAAAAGAGAGTCTATTTCATCCGTGCCTCTCATTGTTTTCTTTCTCTCTCTATATATACCGGGCCAGCCTGAAGGAAGTTGACATACCTAATAATCTTTCATTTTTCTTCTCCATTCAAATCCATAGAATTCTCAGAAAGAAAAGCTGCAAAACTAGTAGTTCCCATGGAAGAGAGCTCTTTACTGAAAATAATTTCAGAAAAATTAGTGAAACCCTCTTCTCCTACTCCTCCATCTTCCAGATATTACAAATTTTCTGTTTTTGATGTGTATTGTGGGGATAAATTAACCCCTATAGCCTTCTTCTACCCTAAGGGAACCTTCCATGGAAGAAACACATCAAGAACAGAAATATTTGAGCTATTGGAAACTTCTCTATCCAAAACACTTACTTATTACTACCCACTTGCTGGAAGATTTATGGATGATAATATTACTGTTGACTGCAACGATGCTGGGGTTCGGGTATGGGAAGTCGAAATGCAATCTTCGCTGTCAGAAATCCTTAACAATCACAAAGATTATCATTCTTGGAAGGGAGTGTTTCTTCCAGATATGTACCGTTTTGTTATAAGTCACCTCATGATTCAAATTACCTATTTTGAATGCGGAGGAATTTGTGTAGGAATGTCCTTTGCTCATAAGCTTGGAGATGCAATTTCAATGGCGAATTTCATCAATGATTGGGCTACCATAGCTCTTGGATCACAAGCAATTTCACCTGTTCTTTCGGGTGCTTCTATATTTCCACCTCCTACTCATCCAGTTAATGATAATGCTTTCATACTTCAAAGCAGTAGTGATTATGTTACTCAAAGGTTTGTTTTCTCTGCTTCGAGTATTTCTAAACTAAAACAAAAAGTTGCTAAAGATACAGAAATCAAGAATTCAACACAAACAGAAGTTGTCACGGCATTGATCTTTAAATCCGCCATGGCAGCAGCAACAAAGATAAACTCATCAAGTTCATTTAAGCCTTCTTCTTTGACGCAACTTGCAAATTTTCGCTCACTAACCATTCCACCATTGCCGGAGCAAATCGTGGGAAATTTCGTGAACAGGTTTATGATATTTGTAACAGAAGAAAAAGAAACGGATCTTTCAAGAATTATAACTGAAATGAGAAAATCCAAGATTGAATATGTTGACTCTCATAGAGGACGTATTGAAGGCAATGAATTTCTGCTTAAACTTTCAAGATTTTACGAAAAAGATGAAAAGAAATTGAAGGGTAATAACTTTGATAATTATACTTTCACAAGTTGCATCAGAATCCCATTTTACGAAGTTGATTTTGGATTCGGAAAGCCTGTATTTGTTTGCCAACCAGGTGGATTATCAGGTCTAATCATTCTTTTGATGGGCACTCCGAATGGCGATGGGATTAATGGATTTGTTGCGCTGAAAAAAGATCAAATGTCCATTTTTGAAAATGACGAGGAGCTTCTTGCTTTTGCTTCTTTGAATCCAATCATTTCTGTTCCAAATTAAAGAATTTCTTCTTTTGTTTAAAAGTTGTTTTCATACTGCTTTATGAGATGAGAGAGAAAGAAATGTATTATGAGTAGGATTGTAAACTTGTCGAATCAAACCAAATACATAAGTTTAAATTTGGTTTATTTAATTTTTAAACAAGTTTTGAGTGAGTAGACTTGAAAATTAATTGAGTTTAAAAAAATTGTTTGAAATTGGTTTGTTTAATAAATAAACGAGTTCGAACGGAAGATAAACTATCTTTGTTCGCGAACAGTTTGGTTTGTTTACAAGAGATATTGTAAATTTTCATTTTTTTTTAAAAAATTCTAAATTCTATCATCATTTTTTTTTTTTATGACGGGGGAACCCGCAGCCGCTACTCTTCGAGTGCGCTCTGGGTAAACCTCCAGACTAGCGCAATAGCTTGCAAACCACGTTAGCCAGGTAAACTACACTGAGTAAATCCTATGTAACAAGCTCGACCAAGAAGGCGTTGACAGGATTTGAACCTGGGAACTTGCAGTCACCGGGATTCCTACCCACCAACTCGGCCACCCTTGCGGGTAAAATTCTATCATCATTACCTCTATGTCAAGTGAGAGTCTTCATAATTTAGCTTCTTGACGTAAATTTTCATATTAGAAAGTTGATTTTAAATTATTTTGAATAAAATAATTTTCATTTGCATGTGTGACAAGTGATGATGGGATTCAAGCGGTCGCCTTACGTCTCACCGTCAAATTAGCCATTATATCTGTGATAGATATATGTAAAACAGAGAGCTTGTAATATCTGGACGCAGGAGGAGTAGGAGAAGATGGTTTCACCCATTTTTCAGAAATTATGTTTATTAAGGAGTTGTTGATATCTGTCATGGGAAGAAGATCTGATAAACGGAGAAAATGATCCGACTTAATTAAGAAAGGATGAATGAATAAGACCTCACCTTTTTATATATATATATATATATATATTGTAAGAATTTATTTTGTTAAAAAAAAAAAAAAAAAAAAAATTGTGTGGGTTTGCTTAGACTGAATCACCCGATCCTTTTTTGAGTCCATACAAATATAATGAAAAACATATTACATCAAAGGTGGGATCCAAGCACCACTAATTTTAAGAAAAAAGTATGGTACTGGGCAATAACAACAAAGTTTGTCTACTGGAAAATTTGTTGCAGAGTGAACTGGACCACGGCATTGATGAACCATTCAGAAATCTTCGGTAGAGGAGAATCCAAAGTTGAAAATAAGAGATTTTTGAGATATCAATCTAAGTCCCACATTAAAAAATTATGTTATAAATATTTTACTTACTTTATTAGTATCAGATCTTTTAAAAAGGTATTCAAAAATAAAATTCTATAGACTTAAAAGCCTAAAACAGATAATATTTTACTAATGCAGATTAGAAAAGCATAAGACCAAATATAAAAAGAAAATATATATATATATATATATAGATGATTAGTGTACTAAATATAAGATATTTAATTATTGCAATTTTGTCTAATTGAAATTATGCAGCAATTATTTTATGCCTAATAAGCAACAATCATTACATTAAATTAAATTAAATTAAAATATTAATAATTATACACACAAATAATATATATATATATATATAGATACTGCAGAAGAGCCGGACAGTTCCACCTAATAATTCAACAATCAAAGGGGCCAGAGTCTTGTAGAGCCGCCCAGAGCCTTGTAGAGCCTAAGGAGACCGCCCAGAGCCTTGTAGAGCCTAAGGAGACCGCCCAGGTGATTTAGGCGGTCTCCTTAAGCCCTGCATTGATAAAAACTCTAAATCACTAAAAAAAATTATTTTTAATTATTTTTTTCTAAGAAAATAATTATTATTTGAAGTTATCAATGTTATTTATTAAAAATAGATTTATTTAAACAATATTATATTTTCAAGAAAGATAAAAACATAAAAAATTCTCTTCTTATTAATATTATTTTATATTTTCCATCTTATAATAACTACATTCTAAACCGTTGATATTTTTTAAATTTTTTTTATTATACATAGAGAGTCTTTATCTTTAATAAAAAAAATCTAACTTTTTCAATTACTTTCAAAAAATACAAACAACTCTTGAGTACTTTTAAATAATTTAAATATTGAGTATATCTTCCAAAAATATATTATTGTAATCTTCCAAAACTGACTTCCACGTACTTAGTAGATCGATTATTCAATCTTGAATTTCAAATCTAAAAGAAAAAAGCATTGTCTCCAGAAAAGAAGTCTTATTTCAAGTTTAAACATGCTTTATCTTTTTATTTTTATAGAATATATTACTAATTTGTTAATTTTGTTTGTTATTGATTGATATTGGATTCTCTTATACTCGTTTTTTTTTGTATTTTTCTGTTTAGGTTTTTTTAATAGTGTGTTAAAACTTTTTATTGTTTAATTTTTATCTAGTGGATAAACTTGTGTATAAAAAAACGAACGACATGTGAATTATCAAGATTCGATGTAGAAAATCGGTGATTCGTAATTATTGTTAGATACTTAAATACTAATAAAGTAAACTATCCAAATAACACCTGGAATTTTTCTTATTCTTTAATACATTTATAATGGTATATCAATACAATATAACAAAAGTTACTATAGTCTAGTGGCATATGGAACTCATTAAAATTTTAATTAAAGTTTTAAAAACATCATTATTGAAGGTTTGGTTAAATTTGGTCAATATTGTCATCTCTATTTGAAACCATGAAAGCTACTATTGAAATTATATAATCATTAGAAGATAATTAATTATTAAAACTTTATGATTAATTTTTTTAAAATTTTTTTTCTCCATTTAGGTACCAAGTATTGTACATTGGTTTCAAACTATGAAAATGTATTTTTGAGTCAATCTATATTTAGATTAATTTCTATTCGAGTCAGGTGATCCTTATATGTAGCCAAGAAATACATATATATTATATATTGTGTAAGTTAAAAGATAAATTATACATTCTATTTTTCTAATATGACAAGTAAAAAAATAGTCTTTTTTTTCTTTAATATGAAAAACAAAAAAAAAAAACGGATCGAGGGAGATAAGTCAATAATTCCATAATCACTATATTTCTATAAAATCAACTTTATTTTCAAAATAAAACTTTATCCAACTAACAATTTATTAGACATAAAACTCAAAATAAAACTGTTTTGCCAAATACACCCTTACAAATTTTCTGTAGAAATATTTGGATTCAAAGAAGCAAAAGAAAGAAACTCCTCGTCTTGTTCAAACACATGCATTTGATCTTTTTGTAATGTAACAAATGCTTCAATCCCATCACCATTTGGATTGTCCATCAACACAAAGGTATTCTCTAAACTCATATCAAATATTACTAAACTCAAATTTTTTCTCATATCAAATATTACTAAACTCAAATTTTTGTGAGTCTTGAAGTTATTAAATAAAATTGTTTGGCATCAACATTAGATTTAAGATTCATCTAGTGTACAAAAGACACTATCATGCAAGATAATTAATTATGGGGACACCATCATGAAATACCTAACCCTAAAATATATATTATAGGTAGATCGCCCTTCAAAAAGATTCAGTATCTTTAAATTAATTACAACTTGCAAACAACAATTATTACATTAAATTATATTAAATTAAAATATTAATAATTATACACACATATAATATATATATATATATATATATATAAACTGCAAAACAGCGGGACAGTTCCACCTAATAATTCAAGAAGCAAACTCAATCGTTTACCGAATCAAAGGGGCACCTAATAATATAATATAATATATAGGTGCAAATTTATGTTAAATATTGTTATAATCACAATTTTTCGGCGTACTTAAACTACAGAGGTTCACTTTTCTTTTATAGGAGAAGCCTCATTTTTCTTTTCTTTCCTTATCCGATGTGATATGAAGAAAGGAACAAATCTAACAATAGGTGTGTATTTTTTTTTTTTAGAAAAAAAAAACTTTTTTTATCCACTTTTTCAGCTTTTTTTTTTTTTTGTCATGTAGTAATTTTTACATATATTGGTAATATTGATTTGTCTGAGCACTGTATATCATTGATATTAAATTTTGTGTTGTTTTTATAGTTGTTTTACATCATGATATGGTTGCCAAATAATTTCACCAACAGATAAGCACAACATAAGTTAATGGAGTAGAAGAGATTTTCTTAATTTTATGCAATTTTTTTTTTTTTTTTTCTTCTTATTAATTATTCTTTATTATGGTCTATATGTAAGGATTTAATGTTAGAGATAATATCTCCTAACTTGATTATCATAAAGTTTTTACAAAGATAACACATCAGTGGATGAACTACGTTATAAAAAGATTTACATATAGATGTCACAAATAATATCTCCTAACTTGATTATCCGAAAGTTTTTACGAAGACAGCACATCTAGTGGAAGGACTTGGGTATAAGAAGCTGAATGACATGTGAATTATCAAGAATGATAGATGAATTTTCAAGATTCTATGCAAAATCAGTGATTCGTAATTATTGTTAGATACATAACTACTAATAAGGGTAAGGGTAAACCCTCCAAGTTGCACCTAAACTTTTCCAACTTTTGAAGGTTTGCACCTGTACTTTTTTTCCCCACCCTTTGCACTTCAACTTTAAAAACTCTCTTATTTTACTCTTCCGTCCAAAAATTCCGTCTGTCTTTAATTTTCGTCCATTTTTCAGGGGTATTTTTGTCTTTTTAATTAAAAATTATATTTTAAAAAAAACTGTACGAAAAGAAAAAAAGGAGAGGAACCCATCGATTTCATCATGGAAAGAACGAAACTTTTCCTACATTCTTGTCCGATTTCAATAAAACTTTTCTTACATTCTTGCTCGATTTCCAGTTTCGACATTTAATTTCAGAAATTTATGGAAAGTTTCTTTACAACCCAGAAACTAACTTTTCCCTCCTTTAGCTATCGTTCTCCTCCCAACCTATTCCTCTACTTTTCCTCTAAATTCCTGTGCTTCGATTATCAATTTTTCTTGCTTGGTTCAAAATTTTTGTTTTGTTTCATGTAATTCAAAATGCCCAGTATGCAGGAAAACAATTACCCGCTTGTTATTGCGGTAAAATTAGTCGGATGAGAACACCATGGACAGATGGAAATCCGTCAAGAAGATATCTTACTTGCAATGAAGAAAAGGTAAGCCCTAATATTTCACTCATTCAATTCGAACTCCGAACACACTTCATTTTTTTTTTTTTTTTTGCTCGAGTTTGTTAAGGGAAGAAGTAAAAGATGCAACTTTTTCCAGTGGGTGGATCCAGTTATGGGCAGTAGATCAACCGACGTCATACCAGGTTTACTTCGAAAGATTTGTTCAATGGAGGAGAAGTTCGAAAATACAAATATAGAGTTGTTAAATGCCAAACAAAAAAATAGAGGAATTGAAGCTGAACTTCGAAGCTTCAAAATTCGAGTTGCTAAAATTCCAAACAAAATTAGAGGAACTGAAATTGGGCAAATGTAAGCAAACTGTAGGTAGTGTACGAATGAGATGGTTAGTTTGGGTAGTTTTGATTCTCACTTTTGTATCATGGTTCATGAGAAGCAGCAATGGCAAAGGCATGCTGCAATTGAGTGGACGGGAATTGTAGGTCCCTTTGCTTAGTTTATTGCACTATCTGTATCTTTAATACATGTACAATTGGTCCTTTTATGTTTGCTTTATAAATGAGAAGCAATTGCTTTTTGGTAGGTTAAATGAGAGGTTAGTTTGGGTAGTTTCGATTCTCACTTTTGTATCATGGTTCATGAGAAGCAGCAATGGCAAAGGCATGCTGCAATTGAGTAGACGGGAATTGTAGGTCCCTTTGCTTAGTTTATTGCACTATCTATATTTTAACTTGGTATGCATCAGCTCCATTCCACAACGGTTTCCAACTCCTTGACAAAATAACTTGTTCCTCCAATTTTTGCCTAATTCTAGGTGTACAAGGTTGTTTAGGTTGTCTCAACACCCAACTTCTCCTAAGTTGAATTCGTTTCATTAAAAATTCTCTTATACCCTCGACAATTGAAATAATTGGCTTATCGCTAACTTCTAAAATAAAGGCATTGAAGGACTCACATAGGTTATTGCAAAGCATGTCGGATCTCACGTGGCTTGGAAAAAAGGCCTTCACCCAATGATATGGTTTTGGACCATTAACCACCCACCTCCAAGCTTCTTCATCATGCTCTTGAAGCTCTTTCATTGCAATTTCATACAACCTTTTGTTACTACTTCTTGATATTTTCCAAAGCATGTCCTTCAACACTTTTCCTCAATGCAACCTCTTGAAATTGCAGTACAGATGTTGGACACAATACCTGTGTTCAACATTTGGTAAAATCTCAGCCAATGCAGCATCCAATCCCTGAAAAAAAGGTAAAATTTTAGTGGTGAAAATTAGTTATAAAAGAGGACATAAGTAATTATAACTTACTTTTTATCTATCATAAATAAATGTCCAAAAGAGGCCTTCATATGGTACTTTAAGATCATCAACCAAATGCTGGAAAAACCATCTCCATTGCTCTGTAGCCTCCTTCTCAACCACAACCCATGCAATAGGCCACCAACCATTACTACCATCAGTCGCAATAGCAGATAGTATTTTCCCGGGGTAATGCCTTTCACATGACATCCATCCACTCCTATAAGTGACCTACAATGATCTAAGAAACCTGATTTTAAAGGACCTAGACAAATGTACATCCTTTTGAATCTAGGTTGTCTACCATCTTCTCTGAAGTTCTCGTGATCAATCTCAATTGTTGAATTAGGGCGTGTTCGCAATATTTCTTCCTTGTAATCCTAAACCTGCTTGTATTGCATAACACCATCCCCATATATCATTTTCAATGCAATGTGTCTTGCATTGTATGCAACACTCTTTGTAATCTCACTTTTATATATCTCATCTACATTCTGCCTGATTACTCTTCGAGGAATCATAGGATTCACTTTTATTCTTTCGACAAATTTCTCTACTACCCACGTCGCTGTTATGAACTTGTTCCTCCATTGATGATTACAATTGTCGTGATTCAAATTTAATGTCTTAACTACCAGATCATTGGTATTCGTTGCACTTTCTACACTAGCATAAACAACCCACTTACACCCCGATGTTGTGCAAATTGCTCTGACTCATTTTGGCTCGGATGGCCTGAATTTACATGTTTTACCTTCACTAATGCACAAGTTTTTCACAACCTGTTTGAACTCTTTCCCGCTGCTAAACCTCATGCCTAATTCAATGGTAGGGTTAGACATATTCCTTTCTGAGTCAAAATATGTGTACCTATTCCCGATTTCAAGTGTCTCTTCAAAATTTTCACCGGCATTAGCACTCACTAATCCTTCTCTTACACAGTCAACATCAAAATGGACATGTTCAGCTTGTCCATTTGTAGCTTCTTCCACATTGGTATGACCAACTACATCTTCTTCTTCCTGTTCATTGGAATTCCCAAGTCCTTCCCGTTGTTCATTAGTATTTCCAACTTCATCTCGCAGCTGTTCATTAGCATTTTCAGCTTCATCTCCCACATCTCCATAGTCACCTTCATGTTGTCCCTGTTCGGTTTAAGCTTCAAAAAAATGGTCATCATTTCAATATGCATCATCATCCGTCAAATGCTCATGATAGTCCGATTCACTATCATCATGCCCATTTCCAACTGCATCACCTTCACTTGCACGGTTAACACCTACATCACCTTCAGTTGCCCATGCATTTCTAATTTCAGTTTCTCCTTCAGTTGCACGGTTATCACTTACACCTACACACACATTCATAGCCTCGGATTCACCTTCACTTGTATGGTTGACACCTACACTTGCATCACATTCAGCTGCACACTCGTTCCCATTTTCAGTCTCATATTCTCTTGGACAGTTAACAACTGCATCGGTTTCACTAGCACACACATTCACATTTTCTGGTTCAACTTCAGTTACTATTTCATCAACCATAATAGTTTCATCTAATTGTGTCACTATCCCATCATCAACCATATCAGTCTCACTTTTTGTCTCTACTGGTTCCATTTGAACCGCAGCAATTTCAGGCTCTATTGCTTCGGTTTCTATCACATCAGTCTTCGGCTCAGCATGTAATTCTATTAGAAGAGGTTTCACAACCCTTTTAACTCTTCTATTTGTGTTTCTAACTTGTTGTACTACTGGTTCTTCAATTTCTTCAATAGCAACTGAACTTTTCACTTCGGGTTTCTTCATGTATGGTTGACTTTTAAAAATAGAAATGATACTCTCAACATCTCTCTCTTCAACATAAAATTCTATAACCTTAAACCTAGGCACCCAACTGCACATATCCACCAAGTCTTCATCCATTGCCACTAACCTCAAACCATCTTTAAATGTACCTATTGGTTCTAGGTACACATAAAGAAATGACCCCATATCTATTTTCTTTATTTTCTGTATCATGCTATTGATATCCAACAAACTCAAACAATCTTTATCACAATAATCTACATATTTCCATCTACCCTCTTTAAATGATTTATACCCCCGTTTTTCCCACCATTCACCATCATAAAACATCTTAATTGTAAACAACTCATCATCGGGCTCTGCAATAGGAACAAAAATTAATTTTTTTTTTTGCAATTAAAGCAATTTCACATTGAACCCAAATTAGCATACCTTCAACAATATAGATGCACTATACATTCACAATCCTCAGCAAAATTGCAGACATAAACACAACATGCACAATATATCAAAATCGAAATTATCACCACGTGCAAAAATAAACTCGATCGTGCGCAGTAGTTTACATGCAAAATTCTAACATTTGTACATACATAAAGCAAAAACAGCCAGCCCATTCACTATAAAACTAAAAAGAACTAAAGAAATGACTCAAAACTTACCGTATAAACTGTATGGATCAATATAATTGTACTTTGAACTTCGACCTTCCAAGACATTTTTTGCTGAATGCACTTCTAAAACAGCCACTCAACTTCAACAAAATTAAAACTTTTCTTCGAAAGATTCTGGGTTGTAAAGAAACTTTCTAGAAATTTCCGAAATTAAATGTCGGAACTAGAAATCGAGCAAGAATGTAGGAAAAGTTCTGTTGAAATCGGGCAAGAATGTAGGAAAAGTTATGTTCTTTCCTTGATGAAATCGATGGGTTCCTCTCCTTTTTTTTCTTTTCGTACAATTTTTTTTTTAAAATATAATTTTTAATTAAAAAGACAAAAATACCCCCGAAAAATGGATGGAAATTAAAGACAGACGAAATTTTTGGACGGAAGGAATAAGAGAGTTTTTAAAGTTGGAGTGCAAAGGGTGGGAAAAAAAGTACAGGTGCAAACCTTCAAAAGTTGGAAAAGTTTAGGTGCAACTTGAAGGGTTTACCCATTAAACTATCTAAATAACACATGAACTTTTTCTCATTCTTTGGTACATTAATTTATAGTGGTATGTCAACAAAAAATAACACAAGTGACTATATTCTAGTGGTAAACATGTGATAAAGTAATTACCTGGTCCGAAAATTGAATCTCAATCAATTAAGCAACAAAATATGTTTAGCCTGCAAAACTAAGAATAAAAAAAAAGTTTTATTACATAATTCTTTGATTTTTAAATATTTGGATGTAATAAATGGTCCCAACTTTAATTTTATTATTTTAGCAAATAATTGGATTGTATTCACCGAGTTAAACTTTAATTAATGTTTTAAAAACATCATTATTGATGGTTTGGTTAAGTTTGGTCAAGATTGTCATCTCTATTTGAAACCATGAAAGCTACTATTGAAATTATATAATCATTAGAAGATAATTAATTA
>JAHSUH010002940.1:0-11031 GCA_025388415.1 Cynanchum wilfordii | reverse complement strand
AAATGCTCTTGTTCTAAGTGATTCTGGTGTGCTGAACAACCGAGGGAATGCCTGATGACATCAAATATGATAATGTTTTGGAGGGTTAAATGTGCATAATTGAGGAGTTTTAATGGTTTAAATTGAGATAAATTGTTTAATTTTGCATTTAATTGTGATATTTCTGTTTTCGGGAAGTTCTTGGGGTCAAATAACCAAAAGAGTCGGGAGCTCAGAGCCAAATGCGCAAATTCTAGAAAGATATGATTGAATACACTTAAAAGGTCAAAGAACACGCCCTACAAGAAGACCCCAAACCCCCCACAAGAAGAAAGAACATGCTCTCGGTCCAAGAACACGCCCTGCATGAAGAGACAACACGACCAAGTGAACACGCCCACATACCAATCACCGAGCATGTGTTACCTATATCACTGAGCCCATGTTGAGTCACTGTTCCGATTTTTTAGAGAATTTTGTGTAAAATTACTAATTTGCCCCCTGTTTCGGTTAGCTATAAATAATAGGATTTTTATCTATGTTCGGATTGGATGGTTGCTTTGTTTATACTTAGAATATCATTTTGAGCATTGTTGGTTTAGACTTACTGAATTTTCTATATAATTTGTAATTCCAATTTTTCTATAGATTATTCCCGAGTTGTTGTAGTTATAGAGACTCTAGTTGGCTTTTGTGAGATTTCCTCGACACGTAATGAGTTTCATGGGAGCTACACAAGAGAAGCTATTCTACATCACTTTTGAAGATTAAAGAAGAACAAGAAGAAGATCAAAGAGGGAGTTGAAGAAGAGGAGGAATTCCCGATTCAATGAACAATTGATAACGACATCTCTCTTCTCCTTACTTCTATTACTTTTTACATTTTCTATCTTGTATCTAGTTGCCAACCTTAGGAACTCTTCTTTCTACATTTCTCTTAGGTAGAAATGGTTGGTTTTATGTTACGTATTACTTTGGGAATTTTATGATTTCCATGGATGAATTGTTGTAGTTTTATTAATTCGAATTGCAATTTCAATGATGGCTTTGGATCTGAATTTTATTCTTAGTTTAAGCTTTGATTTCGAATTGTGGTTTCGGGTTAACACTAATTGTTAGGCCGGAACTAGGATATACGATTAATGCCAAATTAATGTGATTGAGTTTCCTATTGATTGTGTTAATATTCAAGTGTTCTTCATTTATGAATTTCTTGCAATGAACCGTATTAGGGAAGTTCATCTTTAGACTTGAATTTGGTGGAATTATGATGGTTAATTCATGATTATCTTGTCCTTAGTAGTTTTTATCCTCCATTTTACCTATGACTTTCCTTGAGTTTCTACCATCCATTTTTCTTGCTTTCCATTTACTTGCTTTAATCTCTACCTTTCTTTACTTTACATTGCTTTCTAGGAATCTTAGTTTCAATCTCATCATTGTTGATGTTGGTTGGACAAACCTAAGATTGATTCATACCTCCAAAACATGATCATAGTTGATTTCATTATAAATTCTTACACCTAATCTTAATAAGGATCTTGGGGAGAAACGATTTTATAAATTTTAAAATCTTGATACTTGCTTTGATACTAACTACATATAAGGTACTCTGTCTAGATGATTATAGATTTGTGACAAACCTATTTTATTCATTATAATCTTATTAATTTTATTATTATTTCACTCATTTATTTATCTAATTTTTATTTATGAAAAGCGATCATCAATGCCTCTATTTATAGGAGTGAAACTGGGGCTTTCTGGACCATTTACGGTGAAAAATCTCAGAAATAACGCATCTGGACGGCGCTACGCCCGTATTGGCCTCTCTACGCCCGTAGTAGATCCTATTTCCACGGACTACAGTCGTAGTAGAGGTCACTACACCCGTAGTAGGCCTCTTTTCATGGACTATGCCCGTAGTAAGAGTGTCACTACGCCCGTAGTACACTATGGCAATCGTAAAGTCTTCAAAAATTGCATTTTAGTCCCCGAATTCTTCCTTTCTTCACTTTTCGTCCCTAAAACTTCTAAAATCAAAAATAGAAAGAATTTGTGTAATTTCCTATCAATTAAGTCCAATTACCCCTCAAATTGGGCACATAAGTTCACATAAAACACGATATAATTTAGACATATCATTAATCACTTCCTTTTTCACAACATCACACATGTTAGGATTTAGCCTCCTCTAAGGTTGCACACAAGGCTTATATTCATTTTCCATCAAAATTTTATGAGAGCAAAAGCTAGGGCTAATACTTGGAATATCCGAAATTTTATATGAAAAAGCTCTCCTATACCTCTTGAGTGCTTCCAATGTCATTATTTTTTGTTCATCAGTCAATTCAGATGATATAATAACAGGGAGCTTCTTACCTTCATCAAGGAATCTGTAGCATAAATGACTTGGCAAGGTCTTCAATTCCAGCTCAGGTGGTTCCTCGAAAGAAATCTTCTCGTGTTGAAGCTCATGTTTACCTAGTTCAAAAAATTTAATCGGTCTATGAAGTTCAGTTTTGCTCATATTATCAATTTCAACCACAAAATCATCATTTTCACACATAGAAACCATGAAGGGATCATCAGTCAAGAGTTCAGTCATGCTAATTTCCACAAAATGATCAATAAAGTCAACTGAAAAGCATAAGTCATCTAGATGTGCAGGTATCTAAGGGTAGAATTCAGGTTAAAAGTAATATCCTCATTATTCACCCTTAGCTTTATCTGACCACTACTTACATCTATCAATGCTTTAGAGGTAGCTAGAAATGGTCTTCCTAGAATTAATGGTACATTACTCTCACCACTCATGTCCATGACAACAAAATCAACAGGGAATACAAAATTATCAACTTTTACAAGTATATCCTCAACTATCCCCCTAGGAATTTTGACTGTCCAATCGGGAAGTTATACACACATTCTAGTTTCCTTTTGATTATGCAATCCTAATTTATCAAATAAACTAGATGGCGTCAAATTTATACTAGCTCCTAAATCAGCTAAAGCATGCATATCGGTAATATTTTCTATAGTACATGGCAAAGTAAAGCATCCAGGGTCTTTCTGTTTCAAAGGCAATTTATTCAATAAAATTGTAGAATAACCCTCGTAAGAACAACTTTGTCCATATCGAGTTTTCTTTTATTAGTAATAATTTCTTTCAAAAACTTAGCATACTTATGCATTTTAGAAACAATGTCTAATAAAGGTAAATTAACATGAATTTGACTGAAAACTTTATAAAACTTCTCAAATTGCTCCTTCTCTTTATTTTGCTTCAATCTCGAAGGGTACGGTTTTCTAGATTGATGATATGTCTAAATTATATCGTGTTTTATGTGAACATATGTGCTCCATTTGAGGAGCAATTGGACTTAATTGATGAGAAATTACACAAATTCTTTCTGTTTTCGATTTCAGGAGTTTCAGGGACCAACATTGAAGAAAGGAAGAATTTAGGGACTAAAATGCAATTTCTGAAGAATTTCACTACGACCATAGTGAAGGGACTACAGCCGTAGTGCTAGTACAGTCGTACTGACCCTAGTACGATCGTAGTAAGTGGAAATAGGGCTTAATACAGCCGTAGTGAGGCAAGTACGGCCGTAGTGCTTTGATGAACTACTTTTGTATATAAAAATAGTAAAAATAATCGAATAAAATGGTAATGAAAATAATAAGAAATCTCAAGATTAAAATAGGGTTGTCAATTAAATAATAAACTCACCTAGAGCAGAGTACCTATCGTATAGTTTAGTAAATAAAAGTAAGTATCAAGATTTTAGAATTTATAAAAATCATTTTCCCCAAGACGTCTATTATGAAATAGTGTGGAAAAATATAATTAGGTCAACTATGATAATGTTTTGGAATTATGAATCATTCTCAAGTAATTCAACTAATATCAAGAGTGATAAGATTGATTCTAATTTCCTAGAAAGCAAAGTATAACGAGGCAAAGTAGAGAATTAAGCAAGTAATGGATGGTAAAAACGCAAAGGAAAATCATAGGTAAAATGAAGGATACAAACTACTAAGGGCAAGATTAATCATGAATGAAGTATCATAATCTCACCAATATTCTAGTCTAAAGATGAACTTCTTCAATACAATTCGTTGCAAGAAATTCATAGATTTAAGAACACTTGAATGTTGACAAGATTAAATCTCCCATCAATCATCCTAGTTCCGGTCCATCGAAAGGAAATCTAATCAAATCAACTTGGCACTAATCATATGTCCTAGTTTCGGCCTAACAATTAGTGTTAATCCGAAACTACAACCTCAAATCAAAGCTCAATACTAAAGATAAAATTCAGATCCAAAGCTATCAATGAAATTGCAATTCAAATCAATAAAACCAGAATATTCAATCCATGAAAACCATAATTGACCAAAAGTAAATTATAAGATAAAACCAACCATTTCTACGTAAGAGAAATGTATAAAGAAGAGTTCCTAAGGTTGGTAGCTAGATATAAGATAGAGATTACAAAAAGTAATAGAAGTAGAGGAACCACTTCAACTCCCTCCTTGTAATTCTTCTTGTTCTTCTTCAAATTTCCAATTGAGATAGTTGAATCCTCTCTTTCAAGACTTCAAGGAAACTCCTTACAATTCGAGGCAATCTCACAAAAAGAACTACAAGAGACACTTACAACTACAACAAGTGAGAAAGATCTCAAGAGAAATGAAAATTACAAAGTATAGATCAAATCTCAAAGCCTAACCAACAATTCAAAAATCAAATTGATAGCATAATACCTTCCAAAACTAGTCAGCCTAAACACTGCTGAAAATCCTAATATTTATAGATAACTGAAAATGAGGTTAAAATCGTCATTTTACACTGAGAAATAGTGATTATGGCCTCACTACGGGCGTAGCCCTACCCTCTGATACGGGAGTAGCAAAGTCATTATCTTCTACGGGCGTAATGATCCAGAGTGCAACGGGCGTAGAGTAGACAATTACTCTCTACGGGCTTATTGCACTAAAGGGCTACGGGCGTAGATGTCCTTGTTGTGTGCTACGGGCGTGAGGAATCTTCTAAGAGCGTAGCCATCTTCCACAAAATTACATTTTCATCCCTTAATTTATCTTTTTCAATCAATTCAGCCCGAAAGTCACCCGAAACAAAATATTTGCAATTAAACCCAAAATCAATCAATTTATCTCAATTTAGTGCAATAAAGCTCACAAATTATGCACAATTAGTATTCCAAAACATGATCATATTTGATGTTATCAAATACCTCACAACTTAAACCTTGCTTGTCCTCAAGCGAATCAAATAGGAGAGGTTTAGAAAGAAACATACAAAACAATCAAATAGATCAAATTGCAATTCCAACTTGATTTAAAAGTGCATAAGGTTTCTCAAAGATTTCAAAACTAACTAGTTTACTTTTCAAAGATCTCATAAACAAGATGTCTAAGGAATGATTTACTTATTTTTCCTCATCACGTGCTTCATATCTAAGTCAAGAAAAATCAATTTGAACAAGTTATTTTCAACTTAAATATGAAAAATGATCATAAAAGCATCCCGAGTGAAATGTGTGCTCTATCTCAATTAGTGATCTAAATAGCAAATTTCCTCTCAAAGCAAATTACTCAAATAGTGGTTCGGTCGATCGAAAACTTCAACAACGAGACATAATCACAATCAAATCTCAAGAAACAAGCCACTTATTCAAAAGCAAATTTTTATTCAATTTATTCTTCCTCTTTTTTTCAAGGTTTTTATTGTTTGCTTAACAATATCAACTTTAACTACCCTTGTAACGAGTTCCACTCCGATGACTCCCGGATCCCGAGGACCTTAGGGCACCAGGCATTCAATTCCCATAAGAAGTGGTGCTCAAGTAGCAAAGGATACATGCAAAACAACCTTTTATTCAGCAATTTATTCAAAGAAAATTAATAAAAGTGTGGCAAGTCTCTCAAAGAATTTTCAAGTGAAAACGCAAGTTATTTCCATTCCCAAAAGTCTTAATACTATTCAAATAAAATGTCCAAAAGTAGTCCACTAATCAGAACAACCAACCAAGAATAGCTGTGTCAAAAGAGTTTTTCAGGATTTTCCTATAATCATGCTCGTACCAAGTATCAACAAGATGAAACAAATCAAATTTCAAGACTTTTAACAATCAACAAATAGTGTATATCATCAACAAATAGTTCGGCTAAGCAAATCAAATTCCCACAAAAAGTTCACAATATAATCTTTTCAAGTAAACTAATTATTTTGAAAAATTTGAAAAATTTTGCAATTTTTTCACAATATAACGTAAATTGAGATAAAACGAGTACGCACACCTACCCCACAACTTGAAAATTGCATTGTCCTTAGTGTAAAAAGCTAATACCCCACAACTTATTTTAAAGAAAAATAAGAAAACGGTAAAAACTATTAAATGAAAAGAATGGAAAAGAAAGTGCGGAAAATCTAGTAAAAGAAAATAAGTTACAAAGTGAGGAAGAAAGAAAGACTCCCCTATAAAGTTCATCAATCGAGGTATATGTCGTTATCTTTCTTGGTGAAAGGTTCCATGTAAACTTTCAACCTTTGGCCGTTGATTTTAAACGTCGATCCATCTTCTCTTATTACCTCGCAAACTCCATATGGAAGGACTCGATAAATTACGAACGGACCGGTCTAATAGCTTTTCAATTTTCCTGGAGACATTTTCAAACGAGAGTTAAAGATTAAAACTTTATCGCCACTGGAAATTCTTTTGGACCTCGAAGACGCTTATCATGTCATAATTTGGTTTTCATCTTGAAATTCAAAGAATTCTCGTAAGCTTGAAATCTCCACTAGTCGAGTTCGTGAAGTTGCAAAATTCTTTCTTTCGTAGTAAGTTCGTCGTCCAAATTGCACTTCGAAGAGCCCAAAAAGCTTTATGTTCGATTTCAACGGGCAAGTGACAAGTTTTACCATAGAGAAGTCGATATGGAGAAAATCCCGTTGAAGTACGAAATGCAGTCCAGAAAGCCCATAAAGTATCCTCTAGCTTTAAAGACCAATCTTTCCTGTTAACTCCCACGGTTTTCGCTAGGATTCTTTTGATTCCTCGATTTGTTACCTCTACTTGTCCACTTGTTTGAGGGTGGTACGATGTGGATAATCAATGTTGGACTCCATATCTCTTGGGGATCTTCTCAAGTTGGGTATTACAAAAGTGAGTTCCTCTATCGCTAATTAATGCTTTCGGGCACCCGAACCTTACAAACAAACGTTGAAGAAACTTGCATAAAATTTTAGCATCGTTAGTAGCACAAGCTTTGGCCTCCGGCCACTTAGAAAAATACTCAACATCTACTAGAATATACTTATTTCCATAAGAAGAAGGAAAAGGGCCCATAAAATCAATACCCCGGATATCAAAGATCTCGACACTTTGAATGATCCGTTGTGGCATTTGGTCACGTACGGAGATTTTTCAGGTCCATTGACAAGCATCACATGCTTTTACAAAGGAGTGTGCATCTTTGAACATCGTTGGCCAATATAAACCAGCTTCCAATACCTTTCTTACGGTGTTGTTTGCAGCTAGGTGTCCTCCTGTTGGTCTCGAGTGACAATGTTCCAAAATCTCGAAACATTCCGTCCCTGAAACACATCTTCTAATAATTTGATCAGTATAAATTTGGAATAAGAACCGATCTTCCCAAAAATAGTATTTTAAATCGGAAAAGAATTTATGCTTTTGTTGAGAAGATAGATCATTTGGAAGTATTCTAGCGGCAAGATAGTTAGCAATATCAATAAAATTTAAAACTTCTATTAAAAATAAACTCTCGTCGGGAAATGTATCGGCTATCACGGTTTCATCGAGGGCCTCAAGCTCGGGATTTTCTAATCAAGATAAGTGATCTGCAGCTACATTTTCGCATCCTTTCTTGTCATGGATTTCAATATCGAATTCCTGAAAAAATAATACCCATCTTATTAATCTTGGTTTTGCATCAGTTTTGTTAAAGAGGTATTTTAAAGTAGAATGATCAGTATAGACAATAGTTTTTTACATGATCAAGTAAGAACGGAATTTATCAAAAGCAAAAACAACAGCTAGCAATTCTTTCTCAGTAGTAGTGTAGTGCGTCTGTGCATCCGTGATAGTTTTACTAGCATAGGATATAACATGAAATTTCTTGTCATGTCGTTGTCCTAAAACTACCCCTACCGCATAATCACTAGCATCACACATAAGTTCAAAAGGGAGATTCCAATCGGATGATATCATGATAGGTGCAGTAGTCAATAATTTCTTCAAAAGATCAAAGGCATGAAGACAATTTTTATCAAATAAAAAGGGAACATCTTTTCCAAGCAAGTTGTTCAAAGGTCTAGCAATCAATGAAAAATCTTTAATAAAACGATGATAAAATCCAGCATGTCCTAGAAAACTTCGAACACCTTTAACATTCATAAGAGGAGGAAGTTTGGAAATAACTTCTATCTTAGCCTTATCAACCTCCAACCCAAATTGTGAAATCTTGTGCCCAAGAACTATGCCCTCTTGTACCATAAAATGACATTTTTCCCAATTTAAAACGAGATTAGCCTTCAAACATCTCTTAAGCATGCTTTCTAGATTCTTTAGACTTGATTCAAAGGAATTACAAAAAACGGAAAAGTCATCCATGAAAACTTCCATAGTATCTCCTAACATGTCATCAAATATAGAGGTCATGCAACGTTGAAAAGTGGCCGGAGCATTACATAGACCAAATGACATACGCCTATATGCAAAGGTACCATGTGGGCAAGTAAAAGTAGTCTTATGTTGGTCTTCGGGGGCAATAGGAATTTGAAAATAACCCGAAAAGTCATCTAAAAAGCAATAATAAGAATGTCCGGCAAGTCTTTCAAGCATTTGATCAATAAAAGGGAGAGGGAAATGATCTTTCCTAGTAGCACTATTCAATTTACGGTAATCAATGCAAACACGATGTCCAGTCACAGTTCTAGTAGGAATAAGCTCATTGTTGCATTCTTGACAACCGTAATACCTCTCTTTTTAGGCACAACTTGCACGGGACTTACCCATTCACTATCCGAGATAGGATAGATCAAACCTGCATCCAACAATTTAACAACCTCTTTCTTTACTACCTCACATATGTTAGGATTCAATCTTCTCTGAGGTTGTACACAAGGTTTGTAATCATTTTCAAGCAAAATCTTGTGAGAACAAAAGCTTGGACTTATACCTGGAATATCCGTAATCTTAAATGCAAATGTCCGCTTATACCTTTTGAGTATACCTAATGTAAGCTCCTTTTGTTCTTCCGTTAAATTTGAAGAAAGTATTACCGGGGAGCTTTTTGTCTTCATCAAGAAAGCCATAACATAAATGACTTGGTAATTCCTTCAATTCAAGATCCGGAGGGTCCACAAAGGAAGTTTGCTTCTTTTGAAGTTCCTTGACATTTGCATAAGAATCCAAAGAATCGTCATCTTCACATATGGTAACATGAATAAGATCGTCTAACAAAATTTTATTCACGTTATTTTCCACAAGTTGATCAATACAATCCAATGAAAACAACTCATCATCTAATTCCATAGGTTGCATAAGAATAGAATTCAAATTATAAGACATGCTTTCCTCATCTATTCTTATTTTGATATGATCATTGAGAACTTCATTCAATGCTTTGAGAGTAGCTAGAAAGGAATTTCCAAAAATGATAGGAGCATCATTATGCATGTCTAGAACAACAAAATCTACTGGACAAATCAAAGAATTTATTTTCCACAAACAAGTTTGTGACAATTCCTAATGGAAAATGAATTGTTCTATTATCAAATTGCACACTCATTTTGGTAGACTTGAAATCATTCAGTCCTAACTTTTGAACAAAAACAGAGGCATGAAGTTCATACTTGTACTAGCATCCAATAAAGCATGCAAATCATGTATATTCCCTATAGTACAAGACAAAGACAAGTGATTAGGAAACTTTTGAATTGAAGAACATCCTTCCAATAGTGCTATAGAACATACTTTACCCAAAGTTACTCCATCAAGCTCCAAAGAATATCTTTTAGTACAAACATCTTTAAGAAATTTAGCATACTTTGGCACACCATTAATCAACTCAAGTAGTGGCAAATTCAAGGAAATGCTTTAAGAGAATTGGAAGAAATGATTGAAAGTCTCCCTTTCTTTTTCTTCCTTAGACTTAGCTGAGTGGAGCATTTTATTTGTGCCATTATTTCAAACCTTTTCTTCCTAGCTGCTCATACTCTCTTGTCCTACTACAATAGATTATAAAGATAAAAAAGAGAATACTGGAAAAGAATTATAAAGAGAGTGAGACTAATATGTAGTAATAGATAGAAAAAAAATACAGAAATTAATTACAAAACAATTCTGGACAAACAATTTTTAATACACAAATTTATAGGAACAGCATGCATGCTCGCAGAAAGCACAGGGGGAAGGCAGAGGGGAATAAATTTCAGCTTCTGGAATTTGTACAAAAACAGAGCAAACACAGAATTGTACATAGTGAAGCTACTGATTTTTTTTTTTTTTTTTGAAAAACAGAGGAATGAAGGAGTAGCCTACTGGAATTTACAAAAAGAACAGAGTATTTTGCATACTGAAGTTGCTGGAATGCTGAATCGTGCAAAATGGTACTGCACAGACAAAGTTTGAAATCTGCCAAGTTTTATACATATATACACACCATGCAGAACATGCAAAAGCTAACAAAATTGATCATGCAGATTAAAATAAAAGAAACCATGCCAAATTCTCTACTGGAATGCAAAACTTATTATGCAAAAGTCTTCACGTACTGACTTGCAAAATCTATATAAATATATCCTGCCATATTCATAAAAAGGAAATGCAACTGCATATAATTTTTCCATACATTCCATAGTAAAAGTAGTGAACTCATTTATTCTTTCAAAGCTATAAAATCGATCATACTAATAATCAAAATACCAAGCAATCTACTTACTAAATCCATACATATTGAAATGAAATATATTCATTTAACTATGTACTACTACTAATA
>JAHSUH010002938.1:0-11866 GCA_025388415.1 Cynanchum wilfordii | reverse complement strand
GAATAAATAAGCGATCGTTTCAACTTTACTTTTAATGAACAAAGGTATTCGCATATATTTTTAAAATTTTCTACTTCGGAAAGAATACAATTTTAACAGCATTTTCTGAGTGATCTTAACTTTTGCTAGTTCTGTTTGCATATATATATATATATATATAAATTTTATTATTCCTCGTTTGGTGCTTTATATACAGTGAAATCATTTTATTTTTTTTACTTGAAGGACTCGCTTTGGCTAAGAATTATGCATTTATAATTATGAATGAACATTAGTGTAAAGGTGAACCATAGTGCTATGTGAGCGGGAGGGGATAATCTCCGCTAAAATTTATGCACCATTAATAAAAACGCTAGAATAATCAACAAGTTTATTTTATTGAGTCCTATACTTTTGAGGGAAAATCCATTCAGCGGATGCGGTGTCAAAAAATTATTCCGAGAGTCAAATTTAAATAAGTCAACATTACGATACAACATTGCAAAATATGGTACAAAGGTTAAAATAGTGTAAGTCTTTATGGGATGAAGGATAAAGCTAATTTTTTTTTTAACAATTCCATACTTGCGATTAAAACAAATGTAATTAAATGATACCCTATCGTGTTTAATTTTTTCTTTAATAAAAATTCTGTCGTGTTTCCACGTATTCCTTTTTTTTTTCTTGGGAGTGACTTAAAAGGGGAAGATACACGGTGGTGGGGTGACAGCAGAGCCATCTGACTGGGCTCATGAAAAAAGCAAACAAAGCTATGAATATAGGTTTCTTCAGTCTGCTCACAGTTTTGGTGGCTGCTCTGAGTGGAGCAATCTATATCTTTTTGTCCATGGACCTTTTGCTCACTGACGACTCATTTGGCTTCAGTGGTTTACAAGAGGGCTGTATCCATCCGCCGCTGTGCAACTCCCCACGGCTAAGCTTTAAAGGATATGCTCTTTGTGCCCTAAGCGCCTCGCCCTTTGACCAACAGGGGGAAGCCTACCGTGCATATGTCCGCGGCCGACTTCAGAGACTGGGCCCACGCCTTGTAAAGGGGCAATACTCCCTTGAGCCTATTCTCCGATTGGTGATCTACAAGTTAGCGCACATGCGCGAGCCCCTCATACTTCACTTAGCAGGGGATAATGGTGTGGGCAAGACACGCACCGCGGAGGTGATTTCCCTCGCCATGGCCCAACGCTGCGGGAACGAGGGTTGCTCACTCGGGGAGTCCACACTCGTGCTATCGGGCACAAGCTATGATGGAATGAGCTTGTCGGAGTTTCGACGATCCATCGTGCCGACGATTTGCCGACACGCCGCACGCCACCAAAATAACGGTGTCTTAATTATTAATGATCTTTCAGCACTGGAGCCTCAAAAAGTGAGGCTCCTCCTGCCTGTGTTTGGCCGAGGGGAAAGATATCCGGAGTTCCCGCGTGTCGATCTCGCGCGGCTTATAGTAATTGTAACGACCGACTTCGGGAAGGAGGGTCGCACGCAAGGCAAGAGCCTGGCTGAAATGCGTGACTTTATTAACGCGGAGTTTCAAGAACTTTATACGCAGCGCTCGACGTCTATCATTCAAACCTTTCCGTACCTACCTATTTCACTGAAGACAGCTCTTGAGATTGTGTACATGACCGTTGAGGACCTCAGCTGCCGCTATCAGAAACGACTGACCATCAGCGACGAAGCTGCCCTCTGGATAGTGGAGAAAACAAAACAACTTCTCCCAGTCGAAAATGGCAGAGCAGTAGTGCAAGAGGTAATGTGGAGTGTTGTGCCTTTACTGGAGAAACACAATGGGGTGTGGTGCAACGGTAGTGTTCTAAGCATGAGTTCCAGCGGAGAGTTAATCTTTCTGCCATGACCATTAGGAGGTGCAGGTTGTGGTGGTTTCTTCACCTATAAATTTAAGAATTATGAACTCTTTTTTTTTGCAGTAAACTGGAGTGTGGACATCTCACAAGTTTTTAACAACTGCAATTAGTCGTTTTTCCAAAGATGATCTGGAGACAAAAGACGTTCTACAATGCTCTAATGTAACTTCTTTTTCTTTCTAATCCTCTTTTTTTTAAAAATTCCTTTTTATACTTTACAATATTAGGATCTCTTCCCTTTTGCTTTTAGCACTGAGAACCAATGCCTCCGAAGTTCGATCCCAATCAGGAGATCACCGTGATCGTGCGGGCGGTCGGTGGTGAGGTCGCGGCGACGGCTTCTCTGGCCCCTAAGGTCGGCCCCCTCGGCCTTAACGCCAAGAAGATCGGCGAGGACATCGCCAAGTCTACCAAGGACTGGAAGGGCCTGAAGGTGACCTGCGAACTGCGCGTGAAGAACCGCGTCGCGACGGTGGTGGTGACCCCCTCCGTCGCCTCTCGCCTTATCCGTGCCCTTAAGGAGCCGCCACGCGATCGCAAGAAGGTTAAGAACATCAAACACAACGGCAACATTGCCTTCTCGGAGGTCATCAAGATCGCGAAGGAGGCTCAGCCGAAGTCGATGGGTGCGAACCTGAAGTCTGTCGTGATGGAGGTGCTTGGTACGGCCGTTTCCATCGGCTGCATGATCGACGGCGAGTCCCCGATGGAGATCCAGAACAAGGTCCGTGAGGGGAAGCTGAAGGTTCCGAACTAATTTCTTTTTTAACATATATTTATGCTAACTTTTTTTCCCTAGTGTTTGTGTGCGTTGAGCTGCCGCACATTTCAAACACAACGTTTCGTCTGTTTGATTTATTTCTGGAGCGTTTCAGGAATTTACTCAACATTTCCTCTTTCTTTTTCTTCTTTCATCATTTCAATTCCATTTATTAAAAAAATAGTTTAGAGACGATGGGTACTGTCAGCCGGCCCCGTGGTATGCGCCCGAAGTGGCATAAGAAGCGCTTAAAGCGCTTAAAGCTGCGCCGCCGCCGCATGCGCCAACGCTCCAAGTAAAATAATGGATACATTAGTGATAGAGGCTCTTGATGCCTCTAGAAACTAGAAGATGACAACTTGCTACACAGCTCCCTCAAATGTGTTGGCCACGATTACTTTCTATGAAGTTCCTATCGCTCTTTAGACACTGGTTTTGGTAACTTACGCTGATATGTATTCGTAAATATTTACGTTAACTATGAGTATTTCATTTAATTTCGAATAAATTATATTTTTGATATGCTTGATTTCATTCCTATTTCGAGCCTTCGCCTATTAGTTTCCAATGGACGCTGCTTTGCCCTCCTTTTTTTTATTGCACACATTTTTCTTTTTATTTCATATACTTCACCTAGGGAAATCATGGGTACTGTCAGCCGACCCCGCGGTATGCGCCCGAAGTGGCATAAGAAGCGCTTAAAGCGCTTAAAGCTGCGCCGCCGCCGCATGCGCCAACGCTCCAAGTGAGCATAGCTCTTATCCCTTTCATACAAGTAGACGTCGAACCGAGGAGGAAGGGATGCCCGACATGGGGGTTTTCCAGTCGCAGCTTATCCATCCATAGGATGAAATGTAGCCTTTTTCGTTTTCAGAGAAAATTTCTACAAGTGTGACTGTTGTCCTTAATTCCCAAGGAAAATGAAATTTGCTTTGATTCATTTTATAATTACATCAGTTTCACTGAGCAATTTTGCGAAAAAAAGATAAATACTTTGTATTTTTCATCCTTTCCCGTTTCCCTTGGGATGATAATTTCAGTACTTTTCGCCTACCATTTTTTTTTCCTTTATAAAATTATTTATACTAGGAAAGGGTAATAAATCATGGGTACTGTCAGCCGACCCCGTGGTATGCGCCCGAAGTGGCATAAGAAGCGCTTAAAGCGCTTAAAGCTGCGCCGCCGCCGCATGCGCCAACGCTCCAAGTAAGTTCTTCCCGTAGAATGAGCGATGGGTGCGCTGTAAGCATATAAGCTACGGAAATTGTTACTATTTGTTATTGAACATAGAATCCAAGCTCAATTGCTCATACCGGACATCTTGCCTTATTTTCTTCGTGAATTTTCCTTATTTTTTCCCAGTCTATGATATGACTTCCATGAGCATGTTTTCCAGGGAATTAACCTGTCTGGTACTTTATTTCTTTTCTTGCGAATATACCTTTCCTAACTTCTTTTAAAAATCACTTAAAAATACTGCTCTTAGTTAGAATTTTTTTTGACACGGGAGAAGAGAGTTTTTGACTTCTTTTCTCTCTTCTCAAGGGAAGGTTTTTTTTCTCTTTTTCTTCCCTCGCCCCTTCCCGACGAAGCCCCTTTAACTCGAATGCATCCCCGGTCCTCGGGGCAGGGTTTTTTGCCCCGCTATGGAGGGGGCTGGATGCATCAATTTGGGCACGTGTACGCCCTTCAACAGGAGCTGCTAAACCCGGATGCGCAAAATTGGTTCCGTGCAGCGGAGCTATGGCATACGGCCAGGCATGAGGGAATTGCTATGAACGTTAGTCATTATCGAAATGCACTACGGCAGTGCATACGGCCCGCCGCCTGGGAGCAAGCGCTTCGATTTTTTCCCATATGGAGCAAGAGCGCATTCGGCCAGATGTCCATTGCGTTGGCCATGTCCTCGCGGCCTGTGTGGAAGGGAAGAGACCGCAGGAGGTGGAGGAGGTATTCAAGAAATACTCGGAAAAGATGATGTTGGATAGTGTGTGTTATTTGTCCCTGATTCGCTCTAGAGTGGAAAGCGGGCGCCCTATCGAGGCCATGGGGGCCGGTCGTGCGCAGGAGGAGCAGGGTGTTCCATTTCTTCCCCAAACGTACAGCTACTTGCTCGAGGCCGCGAGTGAGGTTACAGATGCGCCGTACGCCCTCGAGTTAGTACGGCGTATGCATAGTGAGAAATGGCTTCCAACTCCTCGGGTACGTCAGCTCGTTCGAAAGCTCGCGAAAGGCCATAAAATGGAGCGGAATCTTGAAGCCTACCTTGAATTGGATGGTCCAGAGGCGAGTAACGTAAAAGGGAGGAGGGTTTTTGACGTAGCGAGCGCTCGCGATTCGACAGAATTTTTTTTGCCTGTTCCTATATCATAGAGGTGGGATGGGTGGGCAGGAGTTGTTGTTTGGACATCGGGGAAAGGGTTTGTAGTGAATTACCTTTTTTTTGAGTCTGCCGGCACAAACGCTTGTTTTTTTTACTGACAATTGCAAACAGGGGTATGATACAGAAGTGGAGCTTCCCAAAATATGCTGTTGAACAACTTCCCCTTCACATTCTTTACTAGGGGGCGAGTGTGTGTATGTGGGAATGTGAAAATGGCAGCTATAAAGTATGAGCAGAACAGGTATGGAATGCGAATTTTGGCTTTCCCCCTAACAAATGTTGATATATTCAAGAGTTTCCTTCGCTTTTCTATAGGGGAAAAAAAAGGGAAACAGGTACAGGCGAAGTAAAACACCTCAGACTAGGTAGAAATAACAGTAATAAAAATAAACAGATTTCTTACTTCCGATCAACAACAAAAAAGGATGCCGGCTAAAAAGTCTAAGTCTGTACGCAAAACGAAGGACACCTCTTCTTTAACCACAAGCAGCTCCCCGCCATGCCAGAACGCATCCGTAGAGTCCAAGACTCCCAGCACACTCAGAACGACCCCCCAACGGCCTTCTACTTCCTCCACTAAAAACACCACGACACCAATTTCTGAAGGAAAGCGCTCGAAATCGACCTCTCCGGTGCAGGATGTTAAGCCAAAGCCGACGGCAGCGCCGCCGAGATCCTTTTGCGGGCTCGTTGCCGCGGCTTTGGGCTTGATTGTTCTCGCCGGGGCCTTCTTTTTGTTGTCCTCGAAAGGCTCTTTTCCGATGGAAGGAAAGAAGCCTGTTCCGGCGACGGCGTGTTCGTGTTTGAGGGAGGCCTCTTATAGCAGAGGTGGCGGCGAAAGAAAAGAGGATTCCTCAGCGAGCAGACTGGCGGGTTGTTTTTTAAGCTCCTACGCCCCTTTGACAGGGGTGCATGCAAGGTCCGACGCCGTAGCCTCTGTCCTTCAAGCGCTTGACTTTGTCCGCCCGTGTGGGGTGGTAGTTTCGCTAACAACGCCGATTAAAGACTTGGAAGAGCTACAGGAGATCTTACAGCGTCCTTTTTTGCAGGGGAGTTGTGTGGTTTGGGTCGCGGAGGTTGGTTTGCTTGGGCGGGTACTGAACCCACTGAAGGAGCTCTTTGAGGATAACACCCTGCGTGGGGTGAGAATTGCTCCACCTCTGAAGAAGGGATTTTTGGTTCTAGTTTCGGATAAATCACGGGAGGATCTGAAGGAGGACATGCCCCACCGCGTCGTACATATGCTGAATACTGTTGAATTGTGAAAGAAAGAAGGGAAGAAAAAAAGGGGCCTTCCTGTTTAATGTTTTCCTCATTATTCTTTCCTTTTACCTTTGTCTGTGCGCGCGCGTTATTCACATATTTTTTTTAACTTGTAGATGACGCTGTGCTTGCATAAATGAGCTTTTTTTTTTATCCTTCCCGTATTGTGTAGAGTATCAGTATTCTGTTTGTATTGGCATGTTAGAAAGGGAGGATCATAACCAATATATACTTCAGAAAGATAATGCCAATAGGGGGAGGGGAGGGACAGATGTTCTCTTTTCTTTCCTTTTATTTTTCCCTGAAATATGTTCCCACTCTCGTTTCTAGTGCCAATATTTAGCACAAATTAGACAAGTAGATAAACTTCTGGGCATAGATAGCCCACTTTCTGTACTATTTTAGAACTTATCCAAAATAAATAAATAGATAATTTTTTTCCTGCTTGTTTATAGTTAGGCTGCCTCTTTCTAGACGCTATTAGAAGCGTGCGAATGACAACTGATCATGTCAGCCAGCTTCTGGCGGAGTACCTTCGCGTAATAAACAGCAAGGACAATCACATACAGAAGCTTATAAAGACCATGGAGGACCTTAAAGTCTCCCATAAAAAACACGATGAACAGTTAAAAACCAAAATAAACCACCTTAAGTCCGAAATACGGGAAGGAACATTAGCAGAGACGCAACTTCGCGATAGAATTGCTGAAAACGAGGTCGTTATTAGTAAATCTCTTTTAGTGAATGAGGGGCTCACGAGCGATTTGAAGGCCAGAGACCAGGAATTACAGGAAGTCTCTAGAAAGCTATCGGAAGCTTATGATAGGCTTCAAAAAGAAGCCGAGGAACGCGTGAAAGCGATAGCAAATCTTCGACAACAATTAGAAGCGTCTATAATAGAGCTGAAAGAGTCGAATATCAAGTATAATACCATAGAAAAAGAGGCGAATGCTCATCGGGTGACGATTGTAGGCCTGCAAGAACAAGCTCAATCGTCCGAAGCCACCATTCGGGAGCTTGACGAGAAGGTAAGTCGTCTTCAAGGCCAACTTCAAGATTCGATTTCTCGTCAACAACACGAATACTTGGTAGCTCAGCTGGAGGCGAACGATAAGGAGAAGGCTTATCATTATGAGCGCCAGACCACAGCACTACAACAGCAACTTCACGCGGTAGAAGAGGAAACCAAGAAGTTAAAGAGCACGTTAAATGAACACCGTGAAAGCCTTCAGGAGGCTGTTAGACAGCGTGAGGTAAGCGATAAAACCTCACGGGAACTTCGGCATGAACTTCAAGAGCGGGAGTTGATGTTAGAAGGAGTTCGGCGGGAAGTTCAGTTGTGGAAGGAGGCCTGTGAAAAGGCCTCGGAGGTCCAGGCCGAAGTCGCCCGTACGGTCACCTTCAAAGACGATCAACTCCAGCGCACGATGGAGAATTTCCAGGAAACGCGTTTAGCGCTTGAGCGGCTGAAAGGCCAAGCAGAGTCGAGTGAAAAATCCCTTCAAGTGCAGTTAACAGCCGCTAATGAAAAAATCCATCATTACCAAGACGAGATTGAGCGCTATCGTCGAGAGTTGGAAAGGAAGGAAAATGCATTGCAGGACGCAACGACGGCGTTGAGCAGCTTGAAGGAAACGACCTCCCCTGGCGAGTAGTACACTTCGAGAGAAGCTTACCATGTCGAACGCCTCGATAGCCAGTTATAAAGAAGAAAATGAGCGGCTAAAGCAGGAACTTCGGCAGTCCCAGCTTAAACAGCAGGAAATTCAGCAGTCCCACGGCCAAGAGGTCGCGATGCTGCGAAGTAAACTCGACGAGCAGCAGGCCACTGCCCAGGCCCATTGGCAGCGTTTACGGGTTAAGGAGGAGGAAGCTCAACGGCTCGAGCTCCTGCACGAAAAGGCGTTTAAAGAGGCAAAATATCAGCACTCCTCCGCGCTCGAAGAGCTTGCGCGAAGTAAAGATGCCGAATTAACGGATGCCCTTTCCCGTCTTGAGCGCTGTCGGGCGGAGCTATTGGAGCATTCCGGCGGGCAGAAAACCCTCTCACAGGACCTCACGCGGGCCGCTGAGCGTACACGTCAGCTAAACGAGGATCTTAGCCGTGCGCAGAGCTCGCTAATGGCAAAAGATGCCACCCTGGAAACGTTAAAAAGGAATTTAGAGGAGGCAAACGACAAAATTGCCGAGCAGGCGCGGAACCATAAGGCGTGTTTGCAAGAGGAGGCTAGGCTTCGGCAGGAGATGAAGGCGTTCGATCGGGATCGAGCGGCTTTAAAAAGCGCCTTAGCCCACGCCGAAGGGACGATTCTTCAGCGGGACGCCCAACTTCGTCAATTGGAGGGACAAAATGCGAACATTCATGCCAACGCGCAGACCCTGGAGGGGGCTCTTCAGAATTTACGAGCGCAGCTTACGGCGCATGAGGAGGCGGAGCAACTCGCGCGAAAGGAGCTGGTGGCTTGCGAGGTTGAAAAGGAAAAACTTCGCTACCGACGCGAGAGCGTCGAGAAGGAGCTTTTGGAGAAGGAAAATGCCCTTCGCCAGGCTAACGAGGACGTCGAGCTCGCGCGAAAAGCCCACAAGACCTCCGAAGAAAAGGCCTTGCGTTTACAACGGGAGTTGGAGAGTCGTTCAGCGGAATCCCAGAGAACTGCCGAACACGCAAAGGAGATTGAAGAATTAACGCGTAAAAAGTCCGAGGAGCTTCGTCAGACCCTTGAAAACCGAGAGGAGGTGATTGCCGCGCTACAAAAAGAACGAACGACTATTTTGCCGTGTTTAAACGAAACCCGAAGTAGTAATTTAGTGCTGCAGGAAAAGCTCCAACACCAGCGCGAGGTGGAGCAGTTGGCGGTAAGCCATTTACGGGAGCGTGTAGGGGACTTAGAATGCACTTTGCAGAAAAAGGAAATGGAAATAACGTCCATGAAGGGACTTCAGGCGGAGGCTGCGCAAAAAATCGACGACCTTCAAGCCGAACTGCAAAACGCGCAAGAGGGCGCGGAAGCGCAGGCGGCGAAGTATCTCGCCTGTAAAGAAGAGCTGCGAAGGGCTCTCGCGGGGCTTGAAAAGGAAAAAGCCCTCACAAGCAGCCAGTCGGAGCGCTTAACATCCGAGGTGGCCTTGACAAACGCCTTACGGCGGAAATACAAAAAGGAAAAGAGCGAGCTCGAGGGGGTGGTTAAGCAACTGGAGGAAAAGCTTGCGCTCGCGAGTCGTGCGGAGAAGGCAAGCCAACAGCGGGAGGTGGGACTTTTAAAAGATTTACAGGCCGCCGAAGTCGCGCTAGGGGCTTCCAAAGCCCACCCCCAGCAAGGGATGATCGACTCTGTCAAAGCATCTTATAAAGACCGCATTGAAAAGGCCGCCTTTTGGGAGAAAAAGTGCGAAGACCAGCGAGTGGAGCTGAAGGCCGCGGAACGGAGATGTGAGGCGCTTGAAAGGCAATTCGCGAACGCCCAAAGTCGGCTTTCCTCTTGGCTTACGGAGTATGCCGAGGGGGCGCTGGCAAGCAAGCGGGCCTTTGCGGAGTGGGCGATTCTTTCCCATCGCGACATTGTGCACCTCTTAAGGCGCCTTTTCCACGACAGTTGGCGTATTTGTCAACACGCCAGGCACGAGTTCGAGGGCACAGCCAGCGAATTCGACGAAAGGTTGAACTTTGCGCTGCAAAAAATCAGCGTCGAGCGGGATTCGGCGATCGAGGACGAAACCCGCCGTCATCGGGAGGAAATCTCTCGTTTAAAAGAGTCCCATCGCGCGGAGCTCGCGGAGGTTCGTCAGGCGATTGCCGAGAAGGCCGCGGAAGGGCATCGGGCGAAAGAAGCCGCGGGGCTGGCGTTGGACGAAAAAGCTGAGGCCCTTCATGCGGTCGTAGTCGAGCTTGAATGCGCGAAGATCGACCTTCAGCACCTTCGACGACAGCTAAACACCGCCCATGAGCAGCGGGACGTCGCGGAGGGGAAGAACCTCGAACTTCAGCTCGCCCTCGAGGCCGAACGCCGGCATTTGGAAGGACTTCAGCGAAAATGTCGCGATAAGACAACCGAATGTCGTCATCACGAGGACGAGCTGCGGGAACTTCGCGCGGAGCTCACTGCGGTGCAACAGGTTTTATCGGACGCCCAAACCGCCCTCAACGGGGAGAGGGCGGAGCTCGCGGTGAGCAGGCGACAGCTTAAAAAGGCCCTCGAAAGCCGAGATGGGGTTCTTGGGCGGCTAAAAGACCTGAAAATGCAGCTCGACGCCGCGGAAGGGCACCTTGAAGAAGCCAAAGAAAGCCATGAGCACGCTCTCGGAAACCTTCAGCGGGTCTACGCGGAGGAAAAGAATCGACTTGCCGAACTTCAAACCCAATTTATCACCGCAAGGGCCGAACAACAGCACCTCCGTCAATATTTAGCAAACCAAACTGACAAAATAAACGCGTTATCGGGAGAACTTCAGCAAAGGCGCGCCGCCGAAGCCGAGCTTCTCGCGCGAGAGCAGGCTTTAAACGCGGAGATCTCCGCTCTACGCGAGAAATGCGCGAATTTTGAATCGTTAAAACATATTAGTGAGGCCGCTCTTGCGGAATCGGAGCTGCGCGAGCGAAGTCTGGTGAAAAAAATCGAGGAGCTGCGGGATTCCCAACAGCTTTTGCAGGTTTGCTTTGACAAACAACAAGAACAGCTGGAGGTGGGGCGGCGGCTGCGGGGGCAAGGAGCTTAAATGCTAAAACTCTACCATTATTATTATAATGGATCAAAATGATCTAGGAAGTGAGTTTTCCAGAACATATCTGGAGGTACGGGAGGGTATTCCTTTTGAAGAGTTTGGCATTTTTCTTTTTCTCTTCGCATAGGTTGTTTTGTATGCGCTCGGTGGATTTGAAAGAACGTGGTGGTGGTGGTGGGGAATAGAATAGAACGAGAAGCATCATAGATACGCCTCTGAGTGTGAATACAATTGTGAGGATAGTCATGATATTAAAATAGTATCGTTAGGGCTCAATTAGATTATTGTTAATATTATTCGTGTTTCTATTTATCAAAACTAGTCCTTTTATTATTATTATTATTATTATTGCTGAGAGGAAAAAATATACCTATAGATCATTCCATAGGATTTTGCCCCCCCCCCCCCTTCCCCAAAGGCACCGATTCTTGCTTTCTTTTAAGCTTTTGAACTCGTAATATATTGCCATTGGCACTTTTTATTTTTTTTTCCTCTTTTTACTTTCTTCTTTATATATATATATCAATAGTGGATAAGTACTAGTCCCCTCAAAAAAGGAACGAAGAAAAAAAAGAGAATAGATAACATGGATGAGTTTTCCGATCACGTCAAGTCCACCTTACATAGGGACGCTCCGGAAGGTTAAAAAAGGCTATTGGTTGACCAAAAAAACCCTCGTCCAGCTTCCCAGAGGGTCGCATCGACGGGGCCGCGGCCTTTCTAAAGCTCCCCACGATCGTCGTCTTTCCCGGCCGGAGGACGCCGAGCAAAAAGGAAAGCCGTGCTCACCGTGGAGGGATCTTGAACGAATGCCTCGAAGAAGACGACAACGACGACGACGACTATGCCGACGACGACTATGCCGACGACGAAGATGCC
>JAHSUH010002937.1:0-13348 GCA_025388415.1 Cynanchum wilfordii | reverse complement strand
CTATCTAAAGAATAGAGAATAATAGTTCCTTTTACTACATGTACTCGTTAAAAATATTATATTTATAATTAAATAATATTATACATATAAAAAAAAAATATTTTATACTTTTCATGTTGAGTTAAACTTTGTTTTTATTATTATTTTTTATTTTAAAAGTTAGTTCATATGAAATATTATATTTAAGTGCTGCTATTATTTTGTGTGTATACTATTATTTCATTATAAATATTATATTTTTATGAAATCATATGCTATTAAAAGATGAACTTTTATTTTTCATTATTTAAATAAATGTTACGTGGCAAATTTATAGTCTATAATAGTCAATACACTCAAATTGAGTACAAATTATTGTAAAAAATTGATCACTCAAATCAATATAATTAACATTCAAATATTATTAAGTGAAGATATTTAATCGAACATGGGTAAATGAGTTTTTTGGCCCGCAATTATAGGAGTTATTAGAAAAAGTGAAATAATATTTTGTTATCATTTTCTTCTATTCCCTTTTTGGATTTAATGCACTGTGAAGATATTTTCATTGAATTTAGTTCATACCGAAGTGTTGAAGGTGAGTGTGGGATCTTTATCTTATAGGAGGTGAGAAATGAAGAGGGCATGTAGAGAGAAATAGTGTACTAAGAGTAGTAGTTGTATTGGTTTAGCTAATTTTTATCTAAAATAAAGTAATTATGTTTTTTTTTTTTTTTTTCAAGTGTGGTAATTTTTTAATGTACTTCTCAAATTAATGAGGGGTTTATTTTGATAAAATAGATCTTTAATTTTTTTTAGGTATAAAATTTCACTCACTTGATTTTTAAGTGAAATTTAATAAAAAAAATTGAAGGTCTACTTTGTTAAAATAAACCTTTATTTTGGGAAGGACTTATATTTGAATAAAATATTGTTGAAATGACAATCCCCTCCACATAATTGGAAGGAAAAATTTGTTGGCTATTCCTCATATGTGGAGCAAAACCAATAGAGCTTGAAATAATAGATTAGAGTTATGTTGCATTATGTTAAGGAAGTGTTTTGAATTTGAGATAAATTAGTGTGTGAAAATTTTGATAGATTGTCAAAAATTGAGTGTTGAATTGGCTTTGAAAGTTGAGAAGAATTGATTGTTTTCGCCAAACATGTTTTAAGAGGTTTATTATTAGGTTTATTTGGTGCTACTATTATAAACAAAACCTAGTTAACTTTTGATAAGAGAGAAAGAAGAGAGTTGCTAAAAATATTAGAATTTTTTCAAGTTTTGATGTCTTTTAGCAATTCTCACTTCTTTCTCTTGTATTTTTACACTTAAATCTCTTATCCAAAGTTGCTTATGGTTTTGTTTACGTACTAGGACTAACTGTGTCTAATAATAAATCTCTTAAAATATGTTTGCGTTTCTCCAAACAGAAAGTCCAAACCCAATGGATTAACTGAATTATTTGGAAGCCCCTTCCTCAACGCGTAAGTTTTCTTTTATTCAGTGATATTAATGATATATATATATATATATATATTATAAATGACTGATTTTTGGACTGCTTCATAATACTTTTTATTCCTAATTGTTCATTTAATTTTATACCAAGTGGCAAATAATGCCTAAATATAATAGTTTTGGTTATGAAGTGCATGATCTTAGCCTTAACAACTAAATGGTGTTTGTGAATTTGATTACTCGAATTGATTCTCTTTTATATTTATTGATAGATTACTAATTAAATTTTGAAGAGCTAATTTGGGATTTTTTATTTGGTGAAAGATTGATAATTATAACTATTCATCATTTGAACAATATAATTATTTTGAAATTGAAAATTATTTGCATGAATCATTTTTGAGATTATATCTTGATTAAATATCTTTATAAAAATTAATTTATATCTCTGTAGTAATTAATTACTTGCTTTCATTTGATATGACTGTCATCGTTTTGTTGTTTTGCTTGTAGACATTTGAAAATTTATAAAGATATTTCAATTCATGTGGGATGATTCTTACTAATCAGTATTTGCAGGAATAACCTTTTTTATAGTATTATTTGGTGATTTAACCCCCCCCCCCCCATTATTTTTCCTTTCAGGTAAATTTATCTGAGAATAATTTTTTTTTGTCAATTTGACTACAATATTCTTTTCATCAACAACTCAAATTTAAAATTTATATAACTCCTACAAACAGACCCATGAGTGGAACCACACAAGGATTCAAGAACCAGCTTAAGAATATATCACAATTTTTCTTCACAGTTTAATTAACTAATTTTGAAGAAATTCTGGGTAATTAAACTCCAGATTCAAGGTGAAGAGAATGCTGAACAGAAAATGTATAAGTAAATTATAGAGAATCATATCAGAAAGTAGCACAGTAATGTAGTATTTGAATAGCCAGCATATAAGACATTTTTAGATACAATGTTACTGTTATCTGCTTCCATCACTCAGATGGGGAAAATTCTCCTGAGCTTCCTTTTAAAACTTTGCCGGATCAATTCTCAAAGACTTGCTTGCTCTTGAAGTTGTTCCTGTAAGGGAAAATTACCATGACAGATGGTAACTCAATCTTGAAGATCAATGAAATGCCAAAAGGTGAAAAAAAAACACCAAAACCTTTGGCTATCATAATCCTACAATATGAAAACACCCCACAACTTTAATGAAATAATGTAGGAAGATCAATTGAGTCATGTTATGTTTATGAAGCATTGCCCTATAATGATACTGATGTTAAAGTGCATTACGATATATACACTTGTTGACATGATCAATTTGCATGCTGACCTTTCAGCAGCTTTAAATGTTGTTCATTTACTACTTGTTTCTTCATTCAGATTGCATTGTTTTTATTTCTTTGTCCCTTGTGCAACTCCTAGTTACAGATCAGTATAGTGTTCTTTAATCTTTGAAACAACGAGATTTGGTGAAAGAAATCAGTTATTTCTATTTTTTTTTTTTAATCCCAGACATATTCTGAAAGCTATCCAGTGAAAGGCAGATGAAAGCTACAAATCTTCATACTTGCTTAAGTTTATTTTAACAAGCAATGGAATATTATCTTGATTTTACTAATGCCTCTCCTATTTTTAACTAGGAGCCACTCAAGTCTTCTACTCTGCGTTTTTAGCTTCCCTTGCTCTAACTTTGACCTAACTAACTAAAGAGAAAAAACCTCACTTTAGTAATTTTCATCACTTTCTCCATTTTCCCTTTTTCTTCTCTGTGCTTAAGCTTTACTCCTCTCTATATATGCATGGGAAAACTGCACAGTACTATGTTAGATGACTAACCTCTGTTACAAACAAAGCATGGAATCCATACGGAACTCTTTTAGGTAAGTCGATAACAGCAACAGGATCAGCTGACATTGTTTTTGCATCAATTACATTCACTGATGATTTTCTGCACAGAGATTGAATATGTCATGGATAATTTGGAGATTTTGGCAATAGTTGAAATTGGCATTTATTATTCCATGACAATTAAAATAGTCACCTGAAGCAGGATACATCCAAAAATAATCCATTAAAAGAACAAATACACAACCAACAAAATTATTGAACTAAAAATGCAGAAAAAGTTTAAAATGAATGCTTGATCTAAAAATCATAACAGAAATTTAAGAAAATATCAATTGTTTTGTAATTGATATGGGATCCTTGAAGCCTCTACATAAAAGTAACACTTAGATGTGGACAAAGTATTTGACATAATAAAAAAGGCAAAAAAAATTGGCACAAGGAGGCTTCTGTAGTTTCTTCTAATGTTTGACTGCTAAGTTCTCCTCATTAAGCTTATTAATTTTAATATCTCATTAAGCTTCTGTAATCCTAGATCATTGTGAACAAATGGATAAAATAAAGTACAAGTTTCTAGTGATAAATATTCTAATAAGCAATCATTACATCATTTTCTCTTACTCCATTATATAAGATGAGGAACACCAATTCAGCTACAACAGTCCTATTTTTCTGCAGAAATCTTAAAGAATAAGGGAGACTTGCAGCTTAATCCCTTTTTTCCTTAACTTCCATCTTCCAAGAAAGTAAATATAGAAATAAACCCAAGAAAAACCTTCTACTAGTCAATAGACAAAAAAGAAATTGAGATGAACAATTTACTGAGAATTTAATCACGGAAGCCGCTTCAAATCCCTAATTAGTCATACTTTGCACAAGAAGAATAAGAACAACATTGAAAAAGACCTTTGAGATGTACAAGAGAGGCAGAGAAGTACCCGGTTGTTTCATCATGCACAAAGAATATCAAGTAACCATCATCTTCTTCAGATTTAGTTCCAGGTTCACGAGGCACAAAAACAGCCTCCGACCCAAATCTTTCAGGTCCAAGGTCAAAGATGCCTAGAACATTGCCACCAACTTCAAGCTTTGTTTTTCCAGCCTGTGGTTCAGCATGCAAATCAAATTTGATAATTCCTGTGACCTTAGCAATGCTGTCCAATATGGTACAATATACATAACGCTGTTTCCTGAATTAGCAGAGGAGAACCCAATTGGAAGAAAGAACTGGGAATGAAATGGGTACGCAAAACAGAAGGCTTAAAGCATAAAGCACACAGCCAAATTCATAGGATATAAAGAAACCAATGCTGCTCCAAAGAACACTCTAACAATCTCATCTACATGATAACATACGCACCTCCCCGTGTAGCTCTCGTTCACCCTAGGGAAATCTACGGCAGGCTCTGATAATTTCTTCTGTGAAGCAACACCGGTTTTCATGTTGAATCTCATTTCATATCTGATAAATAAAACCAAATAAGGTACAGATAGAGAAGTGAGAGAGATAATACACTATAAATGGAATATTCTTACAGCTCATTTGAAAAATTTTCAAGCTTTCCTTTCACATTTCCACCGACATTGTCCAGTTGTGGATTTTGTAGCCGGCAAGTAACAAGAACAACTTCATCTCCTTCCTCCCAAGCATTGGCTGGTATAGGAAAAGAAATTGCAGCAAATATTGAAATAAGTTAACCAGAAAAAGATGAAAAACTGAATGCAGCATAACCAATTGGCATTACAGTTGAATGTAGTAGCATATCCATTTAAAGATCACACAGACCAGAAAAAATTAATGAGGTGTATTCATACATGAGATCTTCTATTGGTATTAAAATTTTGAAGGTATGTCATTATACAGAGCATCCAAAACTATATAAAACCCAGATCTGTAATCTATAATGTAGCAAAAAAAACCCCAGAATAATGTATAGCAGGAAAAAGGAAAAATGGAAGAATACATGATATATCAGTAACATGTTAATAATTTATCACAAGAGATAAGCTAGTCACCATTGTGGAATATGAAGCAATTTGGCAGTTCAAACCATTTGATTGCAGACTCATTCTTATCATAGCGTGGAAGAACACCAAAACGAGCACTTTTAGTTGCATCAAATGTATAAACAAGCTTTTTATCCTTCACCATTTCCTGAAATATCAAAGGTGTAAGGCAAACCCTTTTCTTTAATAATTTTTAGGCAAGAGAATTGGCAAAATTATGTACAAATACCAAAGTGAAAAGGAAAAATATACAAAACATAATTTTAAGTTATTGGTGATTTACTGTGTACAAAGAATTACTTGGAAATTGTTTCCAGAAAAATTGCCTGAACAAAACAATTCAAAAAACAGTCTAGAAGAGAGCATAAGAAAAAGGATAAAGAGAAGACTCCAGAGTTTTTTTTTTTTTTTTTTCCCCCATTTTTTTTTGGCCGACAGAAGTGTAACTTTTCATTTTATCATTGTGACACAAACAAATGGACTTCCAAGTTAAACTATTATTGAAAAATTTTAGTTTATCTTGTCTCATTCTAGCTGTTCTTCATGATAAGTTAGCTTCAGCATTCTCTTTCCTGTATGCCATTAGCCACTGAAACAGTAGAGCATGAGATTCTTGATTATACCACTTCCATCCGTCCTAAAAATAATGTCAACATATAATAAATTTTATAAAAAGACATAATATAAAATGGATTAATATGACTAAATTTTTTTTTAATGACCTTTTAAGAGTATAATTTAGTGAGACAATAGTTTAAATAAGGGTAGATTTGAAAAAAAATAAAATAAAAAACTTACTGATTTAAGAGATTTGGGAAGTATTTTGTGACAAAAAGAAAAGTTTTTGCAGGGAGTAATAACAAGTGATCCTAATGTACCAGTTTAAATAGCTATAAATGCACTCCATTGACACTAACCATAAGTAGAACAACTGGGAAATAAGTATCACGACATCTATATCACTTAATTGGATTGAGACACGTAGGTTTGGTGCATGCTCTGATGCCTCAAAGATGAGGACCACTTTTTCAAGTGAAAATTCAGAGTCCTTCATAGATATAGAATCTAGGAAGTCCTTTCTCTAGTTTGGTAAACTATGAAGGCTATCACAAATGCAGACTGACCTAACACTAATTGGAAAAGAAAGTTTCATTCCTATCTCAAGCTCACCCTTTTCCAAAACCCCTTCTCTGACAGTTACTATGAAAAAGTCAATTTCTACACTGACAGTCACTTCAAAAACCTAATTATTCACAGTGCATTAGCACTTCCGTCTATCCATGAACTGAAGATTACATGGAAATATTCATCTTTTATAATGACTATTTCTTTTGAATCCCTATTAGAAAATACAGTTGTATGTTTTATGCAATTTTCATCACAGCCTATTTCAAAAACCATCATACCTTTGGTCTGAAGTACAAGGGCAGATCCATAATGATTGCATAATTTTCAGTAATGGCAAAGTCATGCATCATAATTGAATCCTTTATTGTTATAGGCACAGGATCTTCCATTATTCCATCCTTGGATATAACCCTATAGGTAATATATGGTGGCGCACGTGAGTAACCAAAGGTAAACATTTCGCCTGCATATGATAGTCGAGTTAGTCACGATTCTCTATCATAATATAAAAGAAAATGTTCAAACTTCAAAACTTGTAGCTAATTCAATTTAATCCTCTGACAATCATTTTGCACTTAGTTTGGATAATTGTGTTTTAGAGGTGGTTTGTGCAAGAAGCATCAGTTATATTAGTAGTAAGATACTACATCCTGCAAACCCATCTAACCCAGAAACTTAAATTATCCATGTCAAGACATAAAAGTCTAACATTATTGGAGGTATAGTTAGTAGATTTCTTAACTATTAGTAGTTTTAAGAACCTCATTTGATTGGATGAGCATGAAAAATATTAGAACAACATTTGTTTCTTTTCTTTGTAAGATTAATTTTCTCAACTGATAAATACAAACATAAATATTTTTTGTAGATTTACTGCCTTCTGTATCATTTTACTTTAGTTTCTTCAATTGTAAAGAGTGGCGCATGACACATTCAGATTTTGAAGCTTAAGCCCCTACTTGAATAATTATACTGAAATTACTGGTAGTACAGTAGTGAACATCTATTTGACCAATTAGTGATCCTTAAAATTTTTCTGTTGGATAGAATAAGCTTTGCCCCCTCAGCCCTTTAAAGTGTGGTTTCATTTATGAACAATAACTAACAAAAAATTGTCATTAGATTCTGAAACTTTCTGGTGATTGTAGCATCCTTGGGGCCTGATAATTACTCCTAAGAAGGCTACATTACTCCAAAATGTTCTAGTTAGCTTTCACCATTGCATGCAAACATGGACATTACATTTAATACTTTGGCTTTGATTACTAGTTGTTCCTAATAATCTATCTCCAGGAAAAAAGATTTATGCACATACTTCTATCAGTTTCCTCAGTTTATGAAGATTATAAGTCCTACCACGTAATTGCAAGGGAGCTTGACAACCAACACATCATGTCAGAGTGACAATATGGCAACTTATTGTAGCTTGTAGTGCTGAGTAAATGATTGATTTACTCACTCGCCCAGATAGTGTATTATTACACAAATAAAAGTCTCTTACCCGTAAGTGGATCAACCTTTGGATGAGCAGTGAAGGAATGAGTTAATCTTTTGTCATAATCCAACAAACCAAGAGTTTGCAAATCTCCATCTTCCAAGACTTTAAGAACATCTGCCGTGGATTTCATATAAGATATTGGAAGACTGAAATTATACAATCCATATTCTTCAGATTGTAAAATCATTTCCAGTAGGATAAGAAAGCAGGAAAGACAAGAGATGTGAATAGACATTTCATAGAATGATTGAATCACAGGTTAAGACTCCAGAAAAGTTGATTAACAATGAACTGATCAATAAAATATAAAAAGTATGATCTTACATGGTTTATCACCCTCGCTAAGAGCCAAAAGCTTTCCATGGTGATATACCAGTGCAGTATTTGCTGAATAAAAAGGAACGGTGCATGTCAATCAACAGTATTACGATTTTACTAGAAGAAAGATTTTAGATAATGCAAGTTAACTGCAAAGTCTCTCCCCTCATGCGCTTAAGGAACAAACTTGGTTTAGGGAAACCAATGGTTGGTGCACAGGAATTTCTTCTGTCTTCATTTAAAGAAAGAGGCAGAACTCACCTAAGAGATACGCAAGTCTTGTAAGTAGGTAGGTTCTCAACCGATGAGGTTAGGTGAAGGATATGGGGACTATTTGGAAATTGCATCTATAAAGTGGGTTCAGTAGAGGTCCTTACATACTTGAATGGTCTGCCTGGAGATTGGGTGTACAGTGAAATGGCACTCTCAAAATGAATAGAGAAATGATTCATTCAGAGCCTCTCGAACTTCCAAAGAGATATTAGTAGTACATAGTAAGGTTCCTTCCTAAAAGCCCCCCTCAAAAAAAAAAAAAAAAAGGGAGGGAGAGAGAGAGAGAGAGAGAGAGAGAGAAAGAAGAAAAGAGGGAGAGAAAAATGAAGTAGATAATTATCTATTTCTCTGCATTAGTAAAGAAGTCTATTTTAAGCATAGATTTTCAAACCTGTTCCCATTCCATAAGACATATCCAACACCCTCAGCTTTTCCCTTAGCAATTGCATGTTAACCGTGAACAATCCAAAGAACCCCTTCAGGTCACCAATCTGCAATATGTAAAAGGAATTACAGTTTGTATACAGCATAAGCTCCCATGCTAATGCTATCACCACAAATACCCCCATAAAAAATTTGTAATGAGATTTGAAAATTTAAATTACACAACTTGACATCAGTAAAGCTGATAAAGGCCCAAGTTGGACGAGATTGTGGATTTTGGCTATTCAGAAAACTGAAAATATTTATTCCATTTGCATTCCCCTTTATTTATTTACTTTTCACTTGCATAATAATACTGAGATTTCCAATATTAGGTGTTTTGTTTAGCCCACACCATTTTTTCCGTTGTTTATCATTGCTCAGAGTTTCTGGATTAGATCTCCTGTTAATCCCCCAGCACACCTTTTTTTTGGTTGTATTGAGTTCAGGATTTACTTCTGACGATTTCTTGCTACAATCCAGTTTTACTAGATCAATATCTTTAGGCCAATCTGATGAAATGGTAAATTTGAGTTTTGTACAGGAATTCTAGTCTGTATATCCAGTTTTTTTGTTTATTCAAATCAATAGCCAGATAAAGTAGAGGTTGGAGATTAAAATTTAGTATTAAGTGTTGTATGCAAATGAGTACTTGGAAAAACACTATTCTTTCTCTTTAACACTCCTTGCTTTACTTCATTTTTATCTAACCACGCTTCAACTATCACAGCTTCAGGATGAACCTAACCATCTTAGAAATGCCTCCACAATTTGAAAAAAGCGCATTTAAAATACACATTCCCTGAATTTCTTTACATAGCCATTGAACCTGTCCCTGAGAGGCTCAAGAAGTCATTTAATCATATTCCTTAATTTACTCCCTCTTCCTTCCCTTGATCGATTATTATTAGCTATAAATTAGGCCCTTGATTATTATTAGTTATTAGTTTCCATATCCCTAAACCTAAGGGATTTAAAGTACTCTTGATCTCTGTATACATGTAATCTCATGGAATAGAAAAAGATAGAAAAGTTTCAGATAAAAGTATCACAAGATATCGGAAACTAGATTGACAAGCTTCAGCATCAATTAGTCATTTATATTATTGATCCATACCTTTCTGGTTCTTATACAACTCCATGCCCAAATTACCAGCTTATTTCCTTTTCCTACTTTTTTGGTCCTCCTCCCTCAGTATCTCAACTACCTCATAGATAAAGTGGAGTTCAATACAGTAAAATTTGAGGAAACTAGTAAATCAAATTTACTAACAAGTTTAATAGGGTGGAGAAAAATTTACGGAGAGACTGTAATTCTCTAGTCCTAGATCTTACTCGGAGCACAATAAATTCTAAAACAGCATCAACCTTCACTGGGGAAAAAAAAAAAAAAGGCACCTCACTAGGTAAGAGACTGAATGATGATTTCAATTATTAGCCTTTGACACTGTTATATCATCTAAAAGGTAACAGGAATAACATACATAAGAGGGAAGTGAAAGGATCTTCAGATGATATCGTTATTAATGTACCTTCATAAACTTAGCTCCTCCAAAATACTCCTCTTGTTTAAGCCGTGATGTCTTAACATAGCGTGAGACATAGGTTGCTTTACCATCTTTGATGCGGATACCATGAATCATTCTGCAGCACTATGTAAGGTTGATCACATATTTTTCAAAATATATAGAGAAATAGTAATGTACTATGAAAAGTCAAATTCCTCAAAACAAGAAACAAACGACACCAACAAGAAGAAATTACCATCAATTCCCAATGTCATTATATCTGGTAAGATTCAAATGGATACCATTTAGATAAAATAAGTTAAATTTCTACCTCAAAGTTTAAGCTGATAAAGATGGTTGAATTTCTACCCTTAACACATCATGTGGGACAACACGTGTGGACAATACCAATAAATGGGGCGATGCAAAGACTTGAACATGGGACCCCCCTTGTAACCATGTTAAACATTCACTTAGATAGAGAAAGGTTGAATTTATACATGTAATAGGATCATAGCAAAAAGTGAATGCAATAAGCATTTCCTCTTCCTGATTTAAAACAGGTTTACACGTAATGAAGTTAACTCCTCAGAAGAATCCCACCATCATCAAGAGTGTTGTATTTTCTATAGATCTCTACATTAAAAGCTAGGCACCACAAATTATTTAGAAGTACACCAGCTTGGTTCTTGCATATTATTTTGAATCCCAATATCCAATCTATCAACAACAATCAAAACTTTACTTTCGTTCAAAAGACTTATTAAGAAAATAACTCAAAAACTCTATTTGAAACAGGTTTCAAGGTGATGGAAATAACTACCCCAATAGAATCCCACCAGCATCAGGACTGTTGTATTGCTATAAACCTCTACACTGAAAGCTAGGGAATGCACACAACCTTGAAGCATGTTTCCTTGATTCTTGCAAATAAATTTTGCATACCTATATTCAATCTATCAACAACATCGAGATATCTACTTCTTTTGAAAAACTTATTAACTGCTAGGAGTTACTAATGAACAACTCTAGCCTATCAAAAAAAAAAAAAAATGAACAACTCTTCAAAGAGTAAAGCTTCAACAGAATGGAAGATGGAGGAAGTCTCAGGTTTGTGGGTTTAGCAGAATACTTCAAAGTCAAATTACAACTTCAGCTAAAGGTTTCAACCAAGCATGAAACTTGCACATCAAATTAGGTCTTCTAGTGGGACTGTAAACAATTATTCAAGATCTTGTTTATGACATTGAACTCAAGATGGTAATTGAAAGGCAACCCTATCATGAATATTAGATGAGTATCTGAATAGGGAAAATAATTTTATACATAAAGACATTTTGCACTAAAAACTAGCAAAAGAACCATTTAGTGGTGAAAACTGTCCTCTATAATCTCCCTACTGCCTTTTTTTTTTTTTTTTTTTTTTGCATACAATGAAATTCACCATTTTCCTTTAACCAAATCTATAAGCTACCAAAAAATTTTTGATCAAATGAAGTAGATCATGAAACAATTCACTTCACTAATTCCAGAAGACATCATCATAAACATGCTATTTCCCCTCTGTTAGATAAAAGGCAACCATGCGATTTTCAGATCAGATGGATAAAAGATAAGATAAACCATTTTATTCCTTTGTTTATAGGTGACAGAACAAATTCCCATCGTGTGTCCTTAATGAAAGAAACATAAATACGCACCCATCTCCATCAAACCTGCAAAGGATAAAAATAAGAATAAGGCTAGAGAAAAGCACTCAAATACGTGTCTTGATTTAAGCATAAAGAGAAATCAACAAACATGATATTGCAATATAAAAGTAGAAGGATGAAGTCAAAATAATACGTGGTTCTCTGAAGGAAGATGAAGAGAGAGGCAAATAACAAGAGGCCTTGCAAAAGAAATACTCTAAAGAAAAGGACATACCAATGGTATCCAGCAACTGGAGAAAACTTGGGGTTGGGACCGACTCTGACAAACTCACCATTAAGGCATTCCTGCAGTGGAAAGTTTTCATGCATTAGACAAGCTGAAAATGCACAGCATGATATCCAAGATAATATTTAGCAAAGATCACAGTAGCAACTTCTTCGGTACCTATTAGAATTTAGAGTCAAATTTCAGAAAACAGTTAAAGATAAGATACTAGAAGATAGAAGAAAACAATATAGGTTGAATTAGTCAATCGTGAGAATTTAATATTTAATGCCTCCCAAACCTGTAATAGAAGGAAAAACATCTCTTAATTCCCATGTACGCATGCAGTGCCAGAATCGAAATTGCTTCAACTTCTATAAATTTAGAATTCCGCAGATAAACGTATTTATAGAAAAAGAAATAGAACAGAGAGACCTGAACAGTCGCGGTGATCTTCTTCACATGAATTAACAAAATTCAGGTAGTATTTATTTAATTTTTAAGTACACAAAGATGGTAACAGTAATTCCAAAGTTACTCACCGGAAGATGACCTTTAACTGGAAGGTCCATATAAGGAGGTGTCTCCTCAACAACGGGAGCGAAATTCCCCATCAGATAATGCAGGCTCTGTTTAGAATCATAACCCAACTTCACCGCAACTTTCTCTAACCAATCTAACAACTTTGAAGCCAACCCTCTATTGGGTTTTGGATTCACAACCACCACTTGGCTTCCTGCAACAATTCTTCCGACCTCCTCCTCCTCTTCTTCCTTTCTCCCCATTCTCCTATTTCACACTCCGTAACTGATCCTTTTTCTTGATTTTTTTTTTTTTCTTCCTTTCTCCCTACTAAATACTATTAGAGAAACCACGGCATTTGAACGTTCGGTATATCTCACATTGAGTGTGTGTGGCAGTAGTGAAATTGTAGATGGAGGATTTTTCTTTCCTCTGCTGTCTGAATCATCGATCATT
>JAHSUH010002933.1:0-51741 GCA_025388415.1 Cynanchum wilfordii | reverse complement strand
TAAATTACTCAAATAGTGGTTCGGTCGATCAAAAACTTCAACAACGAGACATAATCACAATCAAATCTCAAGAAACAAGCCACTTATTCAAAAGTAAATTTTTATTCAATTTATTCTCTTTTATTCAAGGTTTTTATTGTTTGCTTAACAATATCAACTTTAACTACCCTTGTAGCGAGTTCCACTCCGATGACTCTCGGATCCCGAGGACCTTAGGGTACCTGGCATTCAATTCCCATAAGAAGTGGTGCTCAAGTAGCAAAGGATACATGGAAAACAACCTTTTATTCAATGATTTATTCAACGAAAATTAAAAGTGTGGCAAGTATCTCAAAGAATTTTTTCAAGTGAAAATTCAAGTCATTTCCATTCCCAAAAGACTTAATACTAGTCAAATAAACTGTCCAAAAGTAGTCCACTAATGAGAACAACCAACCAAAATAGCGTGTCAAAAGAGTTTTAGGAATTTCCTATAATCATGCTCGTATCAAGTATCAACAAAATGAACTGGCCGTGTTCTTTCTGGCCGTGTTCCGTCTTCCGCATGGGCGTGTTCATGAACCGAGCACGTGTTCAATGGCTTGGCAGGGCGTGTTCAATGGCTTGTCGGGGCGTGTTCTTGACTTGGCGCGTGTTCCTGGCCGATTGTGTAAATCTTTCCGGAAATTGCATAATTAGTCCCCGAACTTCGCTCTTTTGATCAATTGACTCCACAAACTTCATGAAAACAGAATATCACAATTAAGTACATATTAACATATTTATCTCAATTTACTCTAATAATCCTCAACAATTATGCACAATTACCCTTCCAAAACATCATCAAATTTAGCGTTATCATAATACCCCCACAACTTAACCTTTGCTTGTCCTCAAGCAAATCAAAGAAGGAATTTGAATCAAACAAATCATTGAAGAGAAGTGCATAAATGTTTTCTAAAAGAATTCAAACTAACTAGTTTACTTTTCAAAGATCTCATAAACAAAGTGTTTAAGGAATGATTCACTTCTATGCCTCATCAAGTGTTTTCATGTTTAAATCAAGAAATATAAAATTGAACAAATCATTTTCAACTTAATTACGAAAAACGATCATAAAATCATCCCGAGTGCGGTGTGTGTGCTCTATCTCAATTAGTGATCCAAATAGCAAATTTCCTTTCAAAGTAAATTACTCAAATAGTGGTTCGGGTCGATCGAAAACTTCAACAACGAGACATAATCACAATCAAATCTCAAGAAACAAGCCACTTATTCAAAAGTAAATTTTTATTCAATTTATTCTCTTTTATTCAAGGTTTTTATTGTTTGCTTAACAATATCAACTTTAACTACCCTTGTAGCGAGTTCCACTCCGATGACTCTCGATCCCGAGGACCTTAGGGTACCCGGCATTCAATTCCCATAAGAAGTGGTGCTCAAGTAGCAAAGGATACATGGAAAACAACCTTTTATTCAATGATTTATTCAACGAAAATTAAAAGTGTGGCAAGTATCTCAAAGAATTTTTTCAAGTGAAAATTCAAGTCATTTCCATTCCCAAAAGACTTAATACTAGTCAAATAAACTGTCCAAAAGTAGTCCACTAATGAGAACAACCAACCAAAATAGTTGTGTCAAAAGAGTTTTAGGAATTTCCTATAATCATGCTCGTATCAAGTATCAACAAAATGAACTGGCCGTGTTCTTCCGGGCGTGTTCCGTCTTGCGGGCGTGTTCATGAACCGAGCACGTGTTCAATGGCTTGGCAGGCGTGTTCAATGGCTTGTCGGGGCGTGTTCTTGGACCGAGCGCGTGTTCCTGGGCTGATTGTGTAAATCTTTCCGAAATTGCATAATTAGTCCCCGAACTTCGCTCTTTTGATCAATTGACTCCACAAACTTCATGAAAACAGAAATATCACAATTAAGTACATATTAACATATTTATCTCAATTTACTCTAATAATCCTCAACAATTATGCACAATTACCCTTCCAAAACATCATCAAATTTAGCGTTATCATAATACCCCACAACTTAACCTTTGCTTGTCCTCAAGCAAATCAAAGAAGGAATTTGAATCAAACAAATCATTGAAGAGAAGTGCATAAATGTTTTCTAAAAGAATTCAAACTAACTAGTTTACTTTTCAAAGATCTCATAAACAAAGTGTTTAAGGAATGATTCACTTCTATGCCTCATCAAGTGTTTTCATGTTTAAATCAAGAAATATAAAATTGAACAAATCATTTTCAACTTAATTACGAAAAAACGATCATAAAATCATCCTGCGAGTGCGTGTGTGCTCTATCTCAATTAGTGATCCAAATAGCAAATTTCCTTTCAAAGTAAATTACTCAAATAGTGGTTCGGTCGATCGAAAACTTCAACAACGAGACATAATCACAATCAAATCTCAAGAAACAAGCCACTTATTCAAAAGTAAATTTTTATTCAATTTATTCTCTTTTATTCAAGGTTTTTATTGTTTGCTTAACAATATCAACTTTAACTACCCTTGTAGCGAGTTCCACTCCGATGACTCTCGATCCCGAGGACCTTAGGGTACCTGGCATTCAATTCCCATAAGAAGTGGTGCTCAAGTAGCAAAGGATACATGGAAAACAACCTTTTATTCAATGATTTATTCAACGAAAATTAAAAGTGTGGCAAGTATCTCAAAGAATTTTTTCAAGTGAAAATTCAAGTCATTTCCATTCCCAAAAGACTTAATACTAGTCAAATAAACTGTCCAAAAGTAGTCCACTAATGAGAACAACCAACCAAAATAGCTGTGTCAAAAGAGTTTTAGGAATTTCCTATAATCATGCTCGTATCAAGTATCAACAAAATGAACTGGCCGTGTTCTTTTTTTTCCGCTTCTTCTGTATGGGCGTGTTCATGAACCGAGCACGTGTTCAATGGCTTGGCAGGGCGTGTTCAATGGCTTGTCGGGGCGTGTTCTTGGCTGAGCGCGTGTTCCTGGGCGGATTGTGTAAATCTTTCCGGAAATTGCATAATTAGTCCCCGAACTTCGCTCTTTTGATCAATTGACTCCACAAACTTCATGAAAACAGAAATATCACAATTAAGTACATATTAACATATTTATCTCAATTTACTCTAATAATCCTCAACAATTATGCACAATTACCCTTCCAAAACATCATCAAATTTAGCGTTATCATAATACCCCACAACTTAACCTTTGCTTGTCCTCAAGCAAATCAAAGAAGGAATTTGAATCAAACAAATCATTGAAGAGAAGTGCATAAATGTTTTCTAAAAGAATTCAAACTAACTAGTTTACTTTTCAAAGATCTCATAAACAAAGTGTTTAAGGAATGATTCACTTCTATGCCTCATCAAGTGTTTTCATGTTTAAATCAAGAAATATAAAATTGAACAAATCATTTTCAACTTAATTACGAAAACGATCATAAAATCATCCCGAGTGCAGTGTGTGCTCTATCTCAATTAGTGATCCAAATAGCAAATTTCCTTTCAAAGTAAATTACTCAAATAGTGGTTCGGTCGATCGAAAACTTCAACAACGAGACATAATCACAATCAAATCTCAAGAAACAAGCCACTTATTCAAAAGTAAATTTTTATTCAATTTATTCTCTTTTATTCAAGGTTTTTATTGTTTGCTTAACAATATCAACTTTAACTACCCTTGTAGCGAGTTCCACTCCGATGACTCTCGGATCCCGAGGACCTTAGGGTACCTGGCATTCAATTCCCATAAGAAGTGGTGCTCAAGTAGCAAAGGATACATGGAAAACAACCTTTTATTCAATGATTTATTCAACGAAAATTAAAAGTGTGGCAAGTATCTCAAAGAATTTTTTCAAGTGAAAATTCAAGTCATTTCCATTCCCAAAAGACTTAATACTAGTCAAATAAACTGTCCAAAAGTAGTCCACTAATGAGAACAACCAACCAAAATAGCTGTGTCAAAAGAGTTTTAGGAATTTCCTATAATCATGCTCGTATCAAGTATCAACAAAATGAACTGGCCGTGTTCTTCTGGCCGTGTTCCGTCTTCTGTATGGGCGTGTTCATGAACCGAGCACGTGTTCAATGGCTTGGCAGGGCGTGTTCAATGGCTTGTCGGGGCGTGTTCTTGGACTGAGCGCGTGTTCCTGGGCTGATTGTGTAAATCTTTCCGGAAATTGCATAATTAGTCCCCGAACTTCGCTCTTTTGATCAATTGACTCCACAAACTTCATGAAAACAGAAATATCACAATTAAGTACATATTAACATATTTATCTCAATTTACTCTAATAATCCTCAACAATTATGCACAATTACCCTTCCAAAACATCATCAAATTTAGCGTTATCATAATACCCCACAACTTAACCTTTGCTTGTCCTCAAGCAAATCAAAGAAGGAATTTGAATCAAACAAATCATTGAAGAGAAGTGCATAAATGTTTTCTAAAAGAATTCAAACTAACTAGTTTACTTTTCAAAGATCTCATAAACAAAGTGTTTAAGGAATGATTCACTTCTATGCCTCATCAAGTGTTTTCATGTTTAAATCAAGAAATATAAAATTGAACAAATCATTTTCAACTTAATTACGAAAAATGATCATAAAATCATCCCGAGTGCAGTGTGTGCTCTATCTCAATTAGTGATCCAAATAGCAAATTTCCTTTCAAAGTAAATTACTCAAATAGTGGTTCGGTCGATCGAAAACTTCAACAACGAGACATAATCACAATCAAATCTCAAGAAACAAGCCACTTATTCAAAAGTAAATTTTTATTCAATTTATTCTCTTTTATTCAAGGTTTTTATTGTTTGCTTAACAATATCAACTTTAACTACCCTTGTAGCGAGTTCCACTCCGATGACTCTCAGATCCCGAGGACCTTAGGGTACCTGGCATTCAATTCCCATAAGAAGTGGTGCTCAAGTAGCAAAGGATACATGGAAAACAACCTTTTATTCAATGATTTATTCAACGAAAATTAAAAGTGTGGCAAGTATCTCAAAGAATTTTTTCAAGTGAAAATTCAAGTCATTTCCATTCCCAAAAGACTTAATACTAGTCAAATAAACTGTCCAAAAGTAGTCCACTAATGAGAACAACCAACCAAAAATAGCTGTGTCAAAAGAGTTTTAGGAATTTCCTATAATCATGCTCGTATCAAGTATCAACAAAATGAACTGGCCGTGTTCTTCCGGCCGTGTTCCGTCTTCTGTATGGGCGTGTTCATGAACCGAGCACGTGTTCAATGGCTTGGCAGGGCGTGTTCAATGGCTTGTCGGGGCGTGTTCTTGGACTGAGCGCGTGTTCCTGGCTGATTGTGTAAATCTTTCCGGAAATTGCATAATTAGTCCCCGAACTTCGCTCTTTTGATCAATTGACTCCACAAACTTCATGAAAACAGAAATATCACAATTAAGTACATATTAACATATTTATCTCAATTTACTCTAATAATCCTCAACAATTATGCACAATTACCCTTCCAAAACATCATCAAATTTAGCGTTATCATAATACCCCACAACTTAACCTTTGCTTGTCCTCAAGCAAATCAAAGAAGGAATTTGAATCAAACAAATCATTGAAGAGAAGTGCATAAATGTTTTCTAAAAGAATTCAAACTAACTAGTTTACTTTTCAAAGATCTCATAAACAAAGTGTTTAAGGAATGATTCACTTCTATGCCTCATCAAGTGTTTTCATGTTTAAATCAAGAAATATAAAATTGAACAAATCATTTTCAACTTAATTACGAAAAATGATCATAAAATCATCCCGAGTGCAGTGTGTGCTCTATCTCAATTAGTGATCCAAATAGCAAATTTCCTTTCAAAGTAAATTACTCAAATAGTGGTTCGGTCGATCGAAAACTTCAACAACGAGACATAATCACAATCAAATCTCAAGAAACAAGCCACTTATTCAAAAGTAAATTTTTATTCAATTTATTCTCTTTTATTCAAGGTTTTTATTGTTTGCTTAACAATATCAACTTTAACTACCCTTGTAGCGAGTTCCACTCCGATGACTCTCGATCCCGAGGACCTTAGGGTACCTGGCATTCAATTCCCATAAGAAGTGGTGCTCAAGTAGCAAAGGATACATGGAAAACAACCTTTTATTCAATGATTTATTCAACGAAAATTAAAAGTGTGGCAAGTATCTCAAAGAATTTTTTCAAGTGAAAATTCAAGTCATTTCCATTCCCAAAAGACTTAATACTAGTCAAATAAACTGTCCAAAAGTAGTCCACTAATGAGAACAACCAACCAAAATAGCTGTGTCAAAAGAGTTTTAGGAATTTCCTATAATCATGCTCGTATCAAGTATCAACAAAATGAACTGGCCGTGTTCTTCGGCCGTGTTCCGTCTTCTGTATGGGCGTGTTCATGAACCGAGCACGTGTTCAATGGCTTGGCAGGGCGTGTTCAATGGCTTGTCGGGGCGTGTTCTTGGACTGAGCGCGTGTTCTCGGGCTGATTGTGTAAATCTTTCCGGAAATTGCATAATTAGTCCCCGAACTTCGCTCTTTTGATCAATTGACTCCACAAACTTCATGAAAACAGAAATATCACAATTAAGTACATATTAACATATTTATCTCAATTTACTCTAATAATCCTCAACAATTATGCACAATTACCCTTCCAAAACATCATCAAATTTAGCGTTATCATAATACCCCCACAACTTAACCTTTGCTTGTCCTCAAGCAAATCAAAGAAGGAATTTGAATCAAACAAATCATTGAAGAGAAGTGCATAAATGTTTTCTAAAAGAATTCAAACTAACTAGTTTACTTTTCAAAGATCTCATAAACAAAGTGTTTAAGGAATGATTCACTTCTATGCCTCATCAAGTGTTTTCATGTTTAAATCAAGAAATATAAAATTGAACAAATCATTTTCAACTTAATTACGAAAAACGATCATAAAATCATCCCGAGTGCAGTGTGTGCTCTATCTCAATTAGTGATCCAAATAGCAAATTTCCTTTCAAAGTAAATTACTCAAATAGTGGTTCGGTCGATCGAAAACTTCAACAACGAGACATAATCACAATCAAATCTCAAGAAACAAGCCACTTATTCAAAAGTAAATTTTTATTCAATTTATTCTCTTTTATTCAAGGTTTTTATTGTTTGCTTAACAATATCAACTTTAACTACCCTTGTAGCGAGTTCCACTCCGATGACTCTCGGATCCCGAGGACCTTAGGGTACCTGGCATTCAATTCCCATAAGAAGTGGTGCTCAAGTAGCAAAGGATACATGGAAAACAACCTTTTATTCAATGATTTATTCAACGAAAATTAAAAGTGTGGCAAGTATCTCAAAGAATTTTTTCAAGTGAAAATTCAAGTCATTTCCATTCCCAAAAGACTTAATACTAGTCAAATAAACTGTCCAAAAGTAGTCCACTAATGAGAACAACCAACCAAAATAGCTGTGTCAAAAGAGTTTTAGGAATTTCCTATAATCATGCTCGTATCAAGTATCAACAAAATGAACGGCCGTGTTCTTCGCCGTGTTCCGTCTTCCAGATGGGGGTGTTCATGAACCGACGCGTTGTTCAATGGCTTGGCAGGGCGTGTTCAATGGCTTGCGGGGCGTGTTCTTGGGACCGAGCGCGTGTTCCTGGGCTGATTGTGTAAATCTTTCCGGAAATTGCATAATTAGTCCCCGAACTTCGCTCTTTTGATCAATTGACTCCACAAACTTCATGAAAACAGAAATATCACAATTAAGTACATATTAACATATTTATCTCAATTTACTCTAATAATCCTCAACAATTATGCACAATTACCCTTCCAAAACATCATCAAATTTAGCGTTATCATAATACCCCACAACTTAACCTTTGCTTGTCCTCAAGCAAATCAAAGAAGGAATTTGAATCAAACAAATCATTGAAGAGAAGTGCATAAATGTTTTCTAAAAGAATTCAAACTAACTAGTTTACTTTTCAAAGATCTCATAAACAAAGTGTTTAAGGAATGATTCACTTCTATGCCTCATCAAGTGTTTTCATGTTTAAATCAAGAAATATAAAATTGAACAAATCATTTTCAACTTAATTACGAAAAACGATCATAAAATCATCCCGAGTGCAGTGTGTGCTCTATCTCAATTAGTGATCCAAATAGCAAATTTCCTTTCAAAGTAAATTACTCAAATAGTGGTTCGGTCGATCGAAAACTTCAACAACGAGACATAATCACAATCAAATCTCAAGAAACAAGCCACTTATTCAAAAGTAAATTTTTATTCAATTTATTCTCTTTTATTCAAGGTTTTTATTGTTTGCTTAACAATATCAACTTTAACTACCCTTGTAGCGAGTTCCACTCCGATGACTCTCGATCCCGAGGACCTTAGGGGTACCTGGCATTCAATTCCCATAAGAAGTGGTGCTCAAGTAGCAAAGGATACATGGAAAACAACCTTTTATTCAATAATTTATTCAACGAAATTTAAAAGTGTGGCAAGTATCTCAAAGAATTTTTTCAAGTGAAAAATTCAAGTCATTTCCATTCCCAAAAGACTTAATACTAGTCAAATAAACTGTCCAAAAGTAGTCCACTAATGAGAACAACCAACCAAAATAGCTGTGTCAAAAGAGTTTTAGGAATTTCCTATAATCATGCTCGTATCAAGTATCAACAAAATGAACTGGCCGTGTTCTTCTGGCCGTGTTCCGTCTTCTGTATGGGCGTGTTCATGAACCGAGCACGTGTTCAATGGCTTGGCAGGGCGTGTTCAATGGCTTGTCGGGCGTGTTCTTGGAGCGCGCGTGTTCCTGGGCTGATTGTGTAAATCTTTCCGGAAATTGCATAATTAGTCCCCGAACTTCGCTCTTTTGATCAATTGACTCCACAAACTTCATGAAAACAGAAATATCACAATTAAGTACATATTAACATATTTATCTCAATTTACTCTAATAATCCTCAACAATTATGCACAATTACCCTTCCAAAACATCATCAAATTTAGCGTTATCATAATACCCCACAACTTAACCTTTGCTTGTCCTCAAGCAAATCAAAGAAGGAATTTGAATCAAACAAATCATTGAAGAGAAGTGCATAAATGTTTTCTCAAAGAATTCAAACTAACTAGTTTACTTTTCAAAGATCTCATAAACAAAGTGTTTAAGGAATGATTCACTTCTATGCCTCATCAAGTGTTTTCATGTTTAAATCAAGAAATATAAAATTGAACAAATCATTTTCAACTTAATTACGAAAAAGATCATAAAATCATCCCGAGTGCAGTGTGTGCTCTATCTCAATTAGTGATCCAAATAGCAAATTTCCTTTCAAAGTAAATTACTCAAATAGTGGTTCGGTCGATCGAAAACTTCAACAACGAGACATAATCACAATCAAATCTCAAGAAACAAGCCACTTATTCAAAAGTAAATTTTTATTCAATTTATTCTCTTTTATTCAAGGTTTTTATTGTTTGCTTAACAATATCAACTTTAACTACCCTTGTAGCGAGTTCCACTCCGATGACTCTCGGATCCCGAGGACCTTAGGGTACCTGGCATTCAATTCCCATAAGAAGTGGTGCTCAAGTAGCAAAGGATACATGGAAAACAACCTTTTATTTAATAATTTATTCAACGAAAATTAAAAGTGTGGCAAGTATCTCAAAGAATTTTTTCAAGTGAAAATTCAAGTCATTTCCATTCCCAAAAGACTTAATACTAGTCAAATAAACTGTCCAAAAGTAGTCCACTAATGAGAACAACCAACCAAAATAGCTGTGTCAAAAGAGTTTTAGGAATTTCCTATAATCATGCTCGTATCAAGTATCAACAAAATGAACTGGCCGTGTTCTTCTGGCCGTGTTCCGTCTTCTGTATGGGCGTGTTCATGAACCTGAGCACGTGTTCAATGGCTTGGCAGGCGTGTTCAATGGCTTGTCGGGGCGTGTTCTTGGATGAGCGCGTGTCCCTGGGGCCGATTGTGTAAATCTTTCCGGAAATTGCATAATTAGTCCCCGAACTTCGCTCTTTTTGATCAATTGACTCCACAAACTTCATGAAAACAGAAATATCACAATTAAGTACATATTAACATATTTATCTCAATTTACTCTAATAATCCTCAACAATTATGCACAATTACCCTTCCAAAACATCATCAAATTTAGCGTTATCATAATATCCCACAACTTAACCTTTGCTTGTCCTCAAGCAAATCAAAGAAGGAATTTGAATCAAACAAATCATTGAAGAGAAGTGCATAAATGTTTTCTCAAAGAATTCAAACTAACTAGTTTACTTTTCAAAGATCTCATAAACAAAGTGTTTAAGGAATGATTCACTTCTATGCCTCATCAAGTGTTTTCATGTTTAAATCAAGAAATATAAAATTGAACAAATCATTTTCAACTTAATTACGAAAAAAGATCATAAAATCATCCCGAGTGCAGTGTGTGCTCTATCTCAATTAGTGATCCAAATAGCAAATTTCCTTTCAAAGCAAATTACTCAAATAGTGGTTCGGTCGATCGAAATCTTCAACAACGAGACATAATCACAATCAAATCTCAAGAAACAAGCCACTTATTCAAAAGTAAATTTTTATTCAATTTATTCTCTTTTATTCAAGGTTTTTATTGTTTGCTTAACAATATCAACTTTAACTACCCTTGTAGCGAGTTCCACTCCGATGACTCCCGGATCCCGAGGACCTTAGGGTACCTGGCATTCAATTCCCATAAGAAGTGGTGCTCAAGTAGCAAAGGATACATGGAAAACAACCTTTTATTTAATAATTTATTCAACGAAATCTAAAAGTGTGGCAAGTATCTCAAAGAATTTTTTCAAGTGAAAAAATTCAAGTCATTTCCATTCCCAAAAGACTTAATACTAGTCAAATAAACTGTCCAAAAGTAGTCCACTAATGAGAACAACCAACCAAAATAGCTGTGTCAAAAGAGTTTTTGGAATTTCCTATAATCATGCTCGTATCAAGTATCAACAAAATGAACTCGGCCGTGTTCTTCGCCGTGTTCCGCTTTCTTGTATGGGCGTGTTCATGAACCGAGCACGTGTTCAATGGCTTGGCAGGCGTGTTCAATGGCTTGTCGGGCGTGTTCTTGGACCGAGCGCGTGTTCCTGGGCTGATTGTGTAAATCTTTCCAGAATTGCATAATTAGTCCCCGAACTTCGCTCTTTTGATCAATTGACTCCACAAACTTCATGAAAACAGAAATATCACAATTAAGTACATATTAACATATTTATCTCAATTTACTCTAATAATCCTCAACAATTATGCACAATTACCCTTCCAAAACATCATCAAATTTAGCGTTATCATAATATCCCACAACTTAACCTTTGCTTGTCCTCAAGCAAATCAAAGAAGGAATTTGAATCAAATAAATCATTGAAGAGAAGTGCATAAATGTTTTCTCAAAGAATTCAAACTAACTAGTTTACTTTTCAAAGATCTCATAAACAAAGTGTTTAAGGAATGATTCACTTCTATGCCTCATCAAGTGTTTTCATGTTTAAATCAAGAAATATAAAATTGAACAAATCATTTTCAACTTAATTACGAAAAAGGATCATAAAATCATCCCGAGGGGTGTGTGCTCTATCTCAATTAGTGATCCAAATAGCAAATTTCCTTTCAAAGCAAATTACTCAAATAGTGGTTCGGGTCGATCGAAATCTTCAACAACGAGACATAATCACAATCAAATCTCAAGAAACAAGCCACTTATTCAAAAGTAAATTTTTATTCAATTTATTCTCTTTTATTCAAGGTTTTTATTGTTTGCTTAACAATATCAACTTTAACTACCCTTGTAGCGAGTTCCACTCCGATGACTCCCGGATCCCGAGGACCTTAGGGCACCTGGCATTCAATTCCCATAAGAAGTGGTGCTCAAGTAGCAAAGGATACATGCAAAACAACCTTTTATTCAATAATTTATTCAACGAAAATTAAAAGTGTGGCAAGTATCTCAAAGAATTTTTTCAAGTGAAAATTCAAGTCATTTCCATTCCCAAAAGACTTAATACTAGTCAAATAAACTGTCCAAAAGTAGTCCACTAATGAGAACAACCAACCAAAATAGTTGTGTCAAAAGAGTTTTAGGAATTTCCCTATAATCATGCTCGTATCAAGTATCAACAAAATGAACCGGCCGTGTTCTTCGGCCGTGTTCCGTCTTTCGTGATGGGCGTGTTCATGAACCGAGCACGTGTTCAATGGCTTGGCAGGGCGTGTTCAATGGCTTGTCGGGGCGTGTTCTTGGACTGAGCGCGTGTTCCTGGGCTGATTGTGTAAATCTTTCCAGAAATTGCATAATTAGTCCCCGAACTTCGCTCTTTTGATCAATTGACTCCACAAACTTCATGAAAACAGAAATATCACAATTAAGTACATATTAACATATTTATCTCAATTTACTCTAATAATCCTCAACAATTATGCACAATTACCCTTCCAAAACATCATCAAATTTAGCGTTATCATAATATCCCACAACTTAACCTTTGCTTGTCCTCAAGCAAATCAAAGAAGGAATTTGAATCAAATAAATCATTGAAGAGAAGTGCATAAATGTTTTCTAAAAGAATTCAAACTAACTAGTTTACTTTTCAAAGATCTCATAAACAAAGTGTTTAAGGAATGATTCACTTCTATGCCTCATCAACTGTTTTCATGTTTAAATCAAGAAATATAAAATTGAACAAATCATTTTCAACTTAATTACGAAAAAAGATCATAAAATCATCCCGAAGTGCGGTGTGTGCTCTATCTCAATTAGTGATCCAAATAGCAAATTTCCTTTCAAAGCAAATTACTCAAATAGTGGTTCGGTCGATCGAAATCTTCAACAACGAGACATAATCACAATCAAATCTCAAGAAACAAGCCACTTATTCAAAAGTAAATTTTTATTCAATTTATTCTCTTTTATTCAAGGTTTTTATTGTTTGCTTAACAATATCAACTTTAACTACCCTTGTAGCGAGTTCCACTCCGATGACTCCCGGATCCCGAGGACCTTAGGGTACCTGGCATTCAATTCCCATAAGAAGTGGTGCTCAAGTAGCAAAGGATACATGGAAAACAACCTTTTATTTAATAATTTATTCAACGAAATCTAAAAAGTGTGGCAAGTATCTCAAAGAATTTTTTCAAGTGAAAAATTCAAGTCATTTCCATTCCCAAAAGACTTAATACTAGTCAAATAAACTGTCCAAAAGTAGTCCACTAATGAGAACAACCAACCAAAATAGCCGTGTCAAAAGAGTTTTAGGAATTTCCTATAATCATGCTCGTATCAAGTATCAACAAAATGAACTGGCCGTGTTCTTCGCCGTGTTCCGTCTTTCATATGGGCGTGTTCATGAACCGAGCACGTGTTCAATGGCTTGGCAGGCGTGTTCAATGGCTTGTCGGGCGTGTTCTTGGGTGAGAGCGTGTTCCTGGGCTGATTGTGTAAATCTTTCCGGAAATTGCATAATTAGTCCCCGAACTTCGCTCTTTTGATCAATTGACTCCACAAACTTCATGAAAACGAGAAATATCACAATTAAGTACATATTAACATATTTATCTCAATTTACTCTAATAATCCTCAACAATTATGCACAATTATCCTTCCAAAACATCATCAAATTTAGCGTTATCATAATATCCCACAACTTAACCTTTGCTTGTCCTCAAGCAAATCAAAGAAGGAATTTGAATCAAATAAATCATTGAAGAGAAGTGCATAAATGTTTTCTCAAAGAATTCAAACTAACTAGTTTACTTTTCAAAGATCTCATAAACAAAGTGTTTAAGGAATGATTCACTTCTATGCCTCATCAAGTGTTTTCATGTTTAAATCAAGAAATATAAAATTGAACAAATCATTTTCAACTTAATTACGAAAAAAGATCATAAAATCATCCCGAGTGCAGTGTGTGCTCTATCTCAATTAGTGATCCAAATAGCAAATTTCCTTTCAAAGCAAATTACTCAAATAGTGGTTCGGTCGATCGAAATCTTCAATAACGAGACATAATCACAATCAAATCTCAAGAAACAAGCCACTTATTCAAACGTAAATTTTTATTCAATTTATTCTCTTTTATTCAAGGTTTTTATTGTTTACTTTACAATATCAACTTTAACTACCCTTGTAGCGAGTTCCACTCCGATGACTCCCAGATCCCCGAGGACCTTAGGGCACCTGGGCATTCAATTTCCATAAGAAGTGGTGCTCAAGTAGCAAAGGATACATGCAAAACAACCTTTTATTCAATAATTTATTCAACGAAAATTAAAAGTGTGGCAAGTATCTCAAAGAATTTTTTCAAGTGAAAATTCAAGTCATTTCCATTCCCAAAAGACTTAATACTATTCAAATAAACTGTCCAAAAGTAGTCCACTAATCAGAACAACCAACCAAAATAGTTGTGTCAAAAGAGTTTCAGGAATTTCCTATAATCATGCTCGTATCAAGTATCAACAAAATGAACTGGCCGTGTTCTTCTGGCCGTGTTCCGTCTTACTCTGGGCGTGTTCATGAACCGAGCACGTGTTCAATGGCTTGGCAGGCGTGTTCAATGGCTTGTCAGGGCGTGTTCTTGGACTGAGCGCGTGTTCTTGGGCTTATTGTGTAAATCTTTCCGGAAATTGCATATTTAGTCCCCGAACTTCACTCTTTTGATCAATTGACTCCACAAACTTCATGAAAACAGAAATATCACAATTAAGTACATATTAACATATTTATCTCAATTTACTCTAATAATCCTCAACAATTATGCACAATTACCCTTCCAAAACATCATCAAATTTAGCGTTATCAGTCAGCAACCACACTCCTTGTCCGAAGGGCGGGAGTTCGACACCCAACTCGGACATAGTGCTGACGGATCCGGGTGTGGATTATTCGGGTATAACCCGGACACCACACGGAAAAAAAAAAGAGGATTAAATTCATTGGACTAAGTCTAAAGGTAAGCCTAGGGAGATGAAATTAAAATTGGATTGAATGTTCTGTAATTTATAAGAACTTGGTTTGAAATTAGTCATGTAGTCAATTTTGGGATTTTGTTGGATGCTGCTTATCAAGTGGAGAAGGTGTCTTATTTTATTTTTATTTTTATCTAATTGGTATTTTATATTTTTAAAGACAGAATAAAGAGAAGAATGGGGAAATTAGTTTAGTTTGGAGGTTTTATAAAATGGGGGAAAAAAAAAGCAGAAAACATTTTAGGAGTTATTTTGATTAAGGAAAAATTCAGCTTTTGAAGAATGAATAGCTAATTTAATTATTTGATTGACGTGAATTGAGGTTCCGGTTGTTCTATATTTGTGAGATCTTTATAATTTAATTACTATCAGATCTTCTCTGTTATTTATATGTTCCTAGATTATTATTATTATTATTATTATTATTATTATTATTATTATTATCATTTTGGTTAATTAATACATTGTGCACTTGTATTTGTTTTTCATCATAATAATCTGTTAATCGAAACCTATTATATGGAACGTTTTGATATAATTAGATGTATAACATGATTTTATTTTGCTTTCATAATTAATTATTTTTATAAGAATATATGAAGTACTTTAAATAAACCGTGTTTATTAACTAGATTTATATCTATCTTATTAGTTGATTAAACCTTATGATCTTACTCTAAGATTGTCAATTGATTAATAATAGTTAATGAACTCTTATTAACTATTTATGATTTATTAATTTGATAGATAATCGGGATTGTCTTTTGTCGATGATCAAGTAAGTCAAACTATTACTGTAAAATTATGTTAATTAAATATCCATTTTATTGAATTCTTCTTGTTATATATTTGAGTTTTTTTTTGTATTTTATATTTTTCTCAGTACAGCATTTCCAAAAAGCACCTTTTTATTTTATATACATTTAAATGGGTAAATTTATATTTAATCTATATGGATCGACTCTATTTGCCAAATACTACAATTTTTGTATTTTTTTAATAATAGGATTTTATTTTTCGTAATTTCGATACACATCACCCTTTGACAAAAGACATACAATTAGAAGGATCAAAAGGAATGGTCTTTAGAATATCATCTGTCACCAAACTACTAGCAGTAACTCCAGAACATACCACTTCGGGGTAAACAGATGCAATGGCTAGTGAAGGGTTGGATGGAATTGTCATGCCTCGAATGTGTGCCTAGTTCATGGACTAAAACCCACAATTCAAGACACAACACGACAATATCATTAAATTTATCAACAATGTAAAGCCTCATACATGCGATAAATAAAAATAATATTCGATCAGTACAAAAAGCCTATTTTCCCCCCAACTATTTATCCATTCTATCCCCCTTTCCTTGCGTGAGTGTCCTTATACACTTGTTTTGAGATAGATCCGGACGAAAATGTCTTAATTTGAATGATTTACAATCGATATCATTACTCATACTCAAACATAAAAAGTCGTCTTTTTTAAGATCCAAGAAATTCCAGTACCTAGATCAAACAAAATTCTTTACAAGGTAAATTGGTAAATTTCATCCCTTTAGTTATATAATTTTTGTAATTTCATCCCCCTTTAAAATTTTTATATAATTTTATTCATTATCTTTATAATTTTGTTAAATTTCATCCTTCGTTAATTTTATTAATGGTCAATTGTTAACCAATTTTTTTTTATATAAGTAATTATATTAAAAGGGTAAAAATGTCTTTTTATTCTTTCCCTCCTTCTTTCTTCTTCGTTTACTTCTTTCCTTCCTTTAATTCTTCTTCATCTTCTTCTTTGTGGGGGTGAATGCCATTCCTAAATTTAAACTTGGGAGTTACATGCACAAACAAGAAAAAGAGGAAGAAGAAGGAATGAAAGAAGTAAAAGAAGAAGAAAGGAGGGAAAAAAGAAAAAAAAAATTTTTCCCTTTCAATATAATTACTTTTATAAAAGAAATTAAAAAAAAAAAAATTTGACTAGCAGATGACCGTTAATAAAATTAACATCAAGATAAAATTTGCCAAAATTATAAAGATAAAAGATCAAATTATATAAACATTTTAAAATCAGATGAAATCACAAAAATTATACAACTTAAGAGATAAAATTTGCCAATTTACAATAGTAAAAGTATATATAAAAAACTATCTATAAAATTATTTTATTCTTCGCTTTCTGGTCAAGATTTTGTGAAAACTTTTGAGGTTGAATCTCTAATTATTTATATTTTTTGAATTTTGTCTTAAATTTTAATTTTAAATAATTCAATTTTTTTTTTCTAAATTGGCCAATCCCATTTATTATGTTTAGAAGGTTTTTTTTTTAATCATTTTATATCTTTTCGAAAAAAATTATTATAAATAAATATATTGATTTTATTAAATTTTAAATTCATGATATTTAAGATGGACATTGAAACAATGATCTTGAGCAAAAGACCCTTTAAGTTTAATAGGTGAAGTTACGTGTAAAAAAAATTTATTCGATTGTTGAAAAGTTTTGATTATAAGGACCAATTTAAAAAAATTAAAAATAGATATATAAATGGTCAATTTGTTTGAAATAAAAGATTTAGGACACATATAAATTGAAATATATAAATAATTAATGGATTGATGGATGAATTCTCTAAATTTACTAGTTTTACAAAGATTTTGAAATACTATAAATTTTATTTTGAAACTTATACATATGAATTTAATTTTTAATGTATGAAATATTACGTAATTAAGGTTGGTAAAGCCTTTATTGAGTTTTATTTTTCAGTTTTGCTATTACTTTTACTTTTAAAATTTTTGATTTACTTTCATTTTTAATATATCTCGAATTGATGACTTCTTTAATTATAATAAGTTAAACTACTACTTAATGACCTATGATTCCATACCTCATGAGCTCTTATTAGTTGTATATATTTGTCTATCCCAGTCCTACTCTATTCCAAACTTTCTGTCTCCAACAGGTCAACTGAAGGGAACAACATTTGTTGCCCCTTTGGACTAGGCCGTAGGGAACTCTCCATGAAATCCAATCGTCTTTGCATAGAAGGACTTAGTACAATGTTATCTCTTGGAGCGTCCCACTTCCTGTAATAGAAACGATGAGGGAAAAAGGGGAGCCTGTCACGCCCCATTTTTAGGCATGTAACACGACAACATTCCCTAAGTTTCCCAAAGAATGTCAAGTCTTTTACATTCAATGATATAAAACTTTCAATAAAATCACTAAACTGTAACAAATCCTAAAAAATTGTGTCTAAAAAATTTCAAACTTTTAATGACAATACTAAAATCACTAATTTTAAGTTTCCTATACAATAGGAATTTATTCCAAATCAAAAGAAATAACTTCAACCCTCTTATTCAATAATCATCATCCCAACGATCATCATCCTCAAATTCATAATTTTCACAATCACCTGTAAGGGTGTGAGACATAGGGGCGTGAGTAGGTAGAACATTCCCTTCCTTAAAAAAAACTATCTTTGTAAAATTAATAATAGTAAAAAAAATTAAAAATAAAAATAATAATAATAATAATAATTTTCCAAAACATTCTTATCCATACTTCAGTAAAGTAAAAGACAATAAATCTTTCATGATAAATCATTCAAATTGTCATTATCCGGAGATAATGAAATACAATAAATTGTTCAATTCCTTCTTCACTTTTCTTTGACTATTGGGGGATAGTTTTGATGTTTCGCTAATGGGTCTTTAACTGAATTTAGTTCATAACTTTATACCCAGTAGGAGAGGGCCATTACTTTTTCATTTGGGTGGCTTTTTGTCCATGTCAATGGAAACATTTCATTTATGGTGGAACATGTTCCTCCCATTGCTAATTCATCAAGTTATCCCCAATAACATTAGAAAGTATAAAAATCAATATTTACTACATAAAAAAACAAATAAAGCTTTAGTGTTTAATTTACTGACTAAATCATAATTCAAAATAAAACATTTTCAAGACTCTGTAATAACAAGATTCATCACCCAATATCTTTAAATTATGAAAATAATTCAAACACATAATATCTTTTTAAATAATGGACTTAAAATAATTTAAAATACATATTTCCAAAATAACGTAAATAAATAAAAATATAACAATAATTAAATATTCAAAAGTAGTGGAGTGGACTTAAAAAAAAATAGCTTACTTAAAATAATATATAAATTATTTTAACATGTAAGACCATTTTTATTTTTTTTTTTTTATTTTTTTATTTTTTTTTTTTTTCTTTTTTTTTTTTTTTTTTTTTTTTTTTTTTTTTTTTTTTTTTTTTTTTTTTTTTTTTTTTTTTTTTAAATTTTTAAAACATTAAATCTTATCTTTTCTTTACTATAATAAATAGATTATTCAGAAATACCTAATAAATCGATTAAACACCTTAAATTTTCTAATAATAAAAATTTAAGAGTCATACATATTCTCATAAACAGATTTAGAAAAAATATATATATCATGTTTACGAAAACTTTCAATTAACGATAAATACCATTTAAAACATTTAAATCAATCGGATAACAATCATTCGCATTCGGTGTTTCAATACCATAAATCATTCCAATCATGCTTGACTTTCATTTACGATAATTAAAAGAAAAGGATAGTTCCACCTACCTTGATTGCGTAAACCAAAAACAAGCTCAAATACTACTGCTCTTCTAAATTTTTTGTCTCTTCAAACTCTAACAACAATCCATTTCACTGAATGAGTAACTACAACCCTATCCTATCATCATAATAATGACATACACTATAACATCTCTTACCTTTTCCACCAAAGTCTGAATATCCGGAATGTCCTAATTCCTCTCCTCTCTAGCGGCTCTCTGGTTCCGAAATGAAATGAACCCTATGTTAAATTGACAGAAAAATACTTATAAACCGCCAATTTTTTTTCCTAACTATTAAATAATTAATACTTAGTCCTCAAACTCTATAAATATCACACAAAGCCCCTTAAAATAAATTAGGGGTATTACATAGCCCTGCATTCTCCACTGCTACTTATTTGTATTTGAACTCCAACATATTTGGGGAAGCATCGAACAAAGTCACTTTAATTTGTCCTCCTCACTTGCAGCGATATCAAATTGGGGCTCATCTACAATGGATAGAAAAATACCTTGAACGGGTGGAAAGTAGGCTCAACCCTAACCCGTCGACACAAGACAATGAAGCAGGTCACATATCGAGCAACTTTGGAATGAAGGTATACCGGTTGGATCCCTAACTCCATTAACACCTCAACTAGAAATGTGTCCATTGGTAGCCAAAGTCTAGCCGCGAAGTGGGCTAGAGGAACATGCATCACTATTGTGGACATTCTCTCCGCCATTTCGGGCTGATGCAATTTGAAATTAGGACTGATGGTATACACTGAATGTAGTATAACTACCTATAGGGAGGAAGTCTTGTTGACACCCAAGTCAAAGATGGCATTTGCCCTCGCCGATCCACTCCTAGACGTGTTGGTCGATATGGCCCCCTCCTTGCTCCCACGAACCTCAATGCCCCTGCCTCTACAGGGACGCAACGAATTGTCTCTCCCTTTGTCTCGGGCGCGATGGGAATACCCATGGCAGCCCTAATCTAATCAAGAGGTCCCCGGGATAACCCCTCTCCACCCACAAAGTTAAGATCATTAACATCTCTGCACATATCTCTCGGTTCAGAATCTGGACTACTAAGGGAGCCTTGGGACATCATCGGAGGCACAACCTAAAAACTTTTAGAGCTAAAAATCCGGAAGAGGACATAGTGCCCTAAAGAACAAAAGCCTCGCACCTAGGGAGAAGTCTCACAATGACACTAACACCAATAAAAAAATGAGAGTCACGATAGAAAAGGAGTAAAGAAAAAAGAGCGAAGAATCGCTATTACCTCGAGAAAGTGAAAAATGCACAAGCGGTAGCTTGAAACCAACAATGTCTAACGAAGGACCACAATCAAAGATGTACACCGATGAGCATGGACTAGACTGTCTGGTAGAAATGAGACCAAAAAGAAAAAAGAGCTTAAAAAAGATTGGCGAGAAGCAAGGAAAATATCAGCAGAGATGTGGAAAATGGAAGAAAAAGGTGTTTTTTTGTCTCAAGAGCACAGGCCAGGTAGACGAAAAAGTAAGGAAAAGGATAAATTGTTATTCCAAAAACCTCTGCGTCGTATAAGGGCATTAATTACGCGTAGGAAAGGACGTAACACATGAAGCCCTAGATGGCGTGAAACCCAAGCGAAGGTTAGTAATGATGACCCTTGATATGGCATCCAAGAAAAGGAAAGTATAGCACTTGAGGCCATGCTCTCGCGCAACAATGCGGAAATTCATTTTGCATAATGCGAGGGGCCACTAAGACGTAGGTCGAGGATTCGGAGGTGGACACCACACAGCGGGTCGACTGGGCCCTAGAACAGATCTGCTTGGAATTTGGTCGGCAACTACAAGTACCATGTTGATGGTATGATCTTTAACACGGAAAGATACATGTGGTACGAATCATTAAATATACCTGACTCGACAGGCATTGTTTGGAGCCACCAAGTCAAACTGTTAGGAAAGGTACCTAATTCAAATGTCACCTTTCCGTTGGATCTCTCTCCACATATAAATAGCAACCTACACACTACACATAACAATGAAAGCCATGTATCATTAAACATTGTAATTGTTCTATTACTTGCTCTCATTCCCTCTTAGAGAGAGTCGTTGAGGATATTCCTTATCCCACGGCTCCCTGAGATTTTTCTAGATTTGGTCACTAACTTAATCATCGGAGAGCCAACACTGGGAATACACGTTGGCACTTTCCCTTCATTGAACACTTGGTTGGATGTAGAACCCACTAACCCCACATGACAAGACCAGAGAATCTTTCTCCGATGAATTATATACAATATTTTGGAATGTAAAACACTTATAGTTTGTAGATTATAAACAAAAAAAAAAATAAAAATTATTATTGTACATTACCCATATATATATATATATAATTTCTCTCTTTCTTTTCTTTCTATTCTTGATCAATTCTTTTCCCCAAGAAAAATTATTTTTCTTAATGGAGAGGAGAGATTAATGAATATAGTCATAAATATTAGTATTTTTTTATTAGACATTTTACATATATTTCTGGCATATGTACTTTAATTGAAATTGGGCACAAAGCAATTTTTAAGAACAAAATGATTAATTGAGTTCACACCTCTTTTTTAGTAATTAGTCATTTGGTTTTTTGGTGTGCGTAGATTATTTCAAACAAATAAAAAGAAATAAAGGGAGTAATAGATATTTTTAAAACGTTTTAACATTTGGATAATATTAAATGTGTACCAGTTTTTTAAGGAAACAAAAATATAACTAATAAACAAATAAATACAACTATGTGATGAATATTTTACTTATAAACATAAATAACATGAATTCAAATTCTCTTTTTAAATAAAATCATTGAGATTTAAAAAAAAAAAAAAAACCCCCATAATTAAAAGAGAAGACAATCAACAAATAACGTAATTCTCAAATTGGTTTGACTTGTATCCAATGGCCTTATCAATTCATCCTTAATTCCTGTCACTGAATATGGAAGCAAATAATGTCAAGAGACTGCCAACATATATTAAATATATATATATATATATATATATATATCAATAGTAGCAGCTTGATTGTTCAGATTCTACTTGTCGTAATTAAGTTATTTTTATTTGACTTATTAAGTAAAACGTTTTAAATTTGGCGCAGAAAAGACAAAAGAGACAATCTTATAGTGCATTTTAGTCATGTTGAGGTCTCTCTTTATATATGGATCCCTCGTGAATTCAAAATAAATTTTAAATGTACACATAAGATTTTCATCAAATTAAATACATGTTAAGCCATCAAGTTAGTAATAAGTGATAAATAAATTGTAAATGTAACACTAAAAAAAATATATATATATTTGTAAATGTAACACTGAATTTTCAAGCTTAATGCTTGTTGTTAGAGTCATAGAGTTAAAGTGACTTTTTTTTATCTACATCATTAACCATATGTAGGTTATATATATATATATATATATATATATATATATATATATAAAAAAAAAAAAATTTTTGTTATTTTTCTCACAAAATTCGATAATTTTTCTTTTCATGGTTATAAATAGTGTCCCCTAAGGCGACGACAAATGAATATGATTTTAAATATTATAGAAAAAGATATTACCTAATTAAGTAAAATAAATAATGCTTTTACCTGCGTTTTTATTTAGTATTGTTATTATTTTTAAGTTTGATATATTCAGAACGGCACGTCAGCTTTATGCGAAAATTATACGTGAAAGCAATTTTCAAATGTTGTCTTTTATGTAAAAGTCCATAATGTTTTTTCAGTTTTTACTATTATGAATTTTGTTGAGTATATGTAGTATGACTCTTGTTTGTCGTGTCACTTTTAGGAGTATGAGGGTACGAGCGCCTCGACAACGGTCTAAACCCTAATTCTGTAATAGAAAATTAATTTTTTAATTTTTTGGTTCTACTATTAGTATAATGTTTGCTCCAATTATTGGTTCTTCTTATACTTATCAATGTAACTTTTAAACTGTAATTGTGAGTCTACGAAATATAGTTCTAATGTAGCAATGGATGTAGATCTTTCGACTAAACCACATAAATTTATGTGTCTCATATTCTTACTGATTAATTTCGTTCTTGTAATTGCTTGTGTCTTTGTGTTTCAATTCCCAATAAAAATATCTTCTCTGTGGTTCTATGTTTTTATGGTCTATACTCAAAAAGTGAAAGGTGGTGATAAAAAATTAAAAATAATTTAAGAGTTTATATATATATATATATATATATATATATATATTTTTTTTTATTAGAAGAACGTAATTAATTTAAAGATATAATAATCATGTGCATATTATTGTGAAAATTATAAATATATTTATAAAACTTCTAAATATATATTGGTCAAGAATTGTAAGTTTATTTTATTCAAAATTAAAAATTTAAGTTTAAGTGTTCCTTATTCTTGGTCACAAACATAAGCGCATAGAAATAATTCTAATTTGAATAGAATTTTGTTGAATTTGCTCCTTTCCTAATCCCACATCGTGTAAGAAAGGAAAGGGAGAAGAAGATTGTTCCTATAAAAGGGGTGAGTCTCTTTAGCTTAAGTGCACAAACTAGAAAAAGTTTTAGGAATTATTTATTTTTAACTTTAGTTAAAATTGTCTTGATGTGAGAGTTAAAAGTTTTTCCTTGTAATTTTTTGTGGGTGTCTTAGTGTTAAGCTATAGGTGTGATGAGAGAAATTGTGTGATTATAACAATTTTTCACATAATGAATTTTCTTGTTTGGCCTTGGTTGCCCAAGTAGTTTTTCTTCTTGGAGCGAATTCAGGTGATTAAATTCCTAGCAAATTTAAGGATATCAACAAAGTGGTCCATCTATGATTTCCTCCATTTAATTAGATTTCTCTATAACTTATGTGTTTGGAGCATGTAACAATTGTGATATCTTGTTCCATTTTGTAAGTATATATAATTATTATAAATTTGAGATTATTTTTTGTATACTAAAAATGGGGTTAAAAAAATTGACCACTAAGTTGGATAATCAAAACGCAGACTCAAAGTTCAAATAGTGACAAAACAATTTAATTGGATTTAACTGTAGATTTTTCTGCAATATATATATATATATATGTAATGCACCATGACGAGTATCATATCACAACCAAAGAAAAATCATTATCTTGCTTCACTTATAACATAAAATCATCACCCTACGTAATTAATGGCAAAACCAGTGGCATTATTTGTTGAAGTAATAGCGCTAGTAATTATCATCTGCATGGTGAATAATAGTAATGGAGCAGAAATGGAGGCACTGACGTGTAAGGATGTGAATACCAAACTTTCTCCCTGCGCGAGTTACGTAAGGGGTCACCGTGATTTGACCAGAGAATGCTGCGACGGATTTCAAACCCTAGTGGATGCGTTCCGGACGAAAGCTGACCGGCAGACCGCTTGCGGCTGCTTCAAAGATATTGCTCGATTTATCAGTATTGAAGAACTTCAAAGGCTTAAAGAAATTCTAATGGGTTGTTCCATCAAACTCCCTTTTATTATCTCTCCTGTCGCTGACTGCTCCAAGTAATTCTTTCTCCTTCTGTCTTTCATATTACTTTTCAAATTATGGTTTGCTGTCGCGGTATCGGTCGCGGTATTAGAGAGGGCCTCCGTTTCATATCAGACTTGAAATATAAGCCTAATAGCGAATGATACAGAAATATATGGGTCAAATATATATTTGATATATAATAATAATTAAATATAATATAATCTATATGTGATTTTTACAATTTTTAAAAAATTTGTGATTGTTTTATCGACTTTTTTAGCTTCTTTTCAATTTTCTGTTTTTCTTTTTTGAAAAATTTGTCATCTATTGATTTTTATCAATATTGGTGAAAAATTGATCATATCGGTGAAATCTCGTTTTTGTATAGAGGGAGGCGAGACGAATTGGCCAATATTGCAAACCATGTTTCAAATCATTTATATAAATATATAAATAATAAATATTTAGAAGAAGAAGAACATTTAGTTGGTTTTGTCTGAAAATTCAATTATACCGGTAGTAAATTGGCATTTTCCTTGTAGTACTAAACTTGATCTAGCAATTAGGGGAAAATTAAGTGATCCAATTAGATAATACTTTATTATTTTAAAAATAAAAATAATTAATTTTGAAGTTTTTACTTTTCTGTTTTACTATTATTGTTGTTGTTATTAATTTTTTATTTTGTGTGCAGGGTGAACATTGTTATATAGATGGGAATGTCAGACTCTTCAAGTTTGTTAATTATGATATAATTATAGGACTGAATGAAACTATATGTATGCCTTTTAAATTATATATATATATATAGTAGTGAAATATCTGTCCAAGCTGCAGAGTAAATCTCAAGTTTAAAATAATAAAATAACTTTAATAATAATTATATTGTTAGGATTTGAACAACCCACATCTAAAACCTTTCAAGCATGAAAAGCAACACAACAGAAAAGATTAAAAGTATTTACTACATAAAAGATTAAAAGTATTTACAATAGAAAAGATTTCACTCCTCAAAAATAATCAAAAAACCTACAGTCTAAACACCGAATTTCAACAAGAAATTCTAATAAAATACAAAATAGGGATATGAATCTGTCTAAATTAAAACTACTGTTACAAAACAGTAAATCAAGGGAAAAAACGCAATGATCCAAGATTTACAAACAAGAATGGTATGAACCCTATATAGATAGAGAGATCACAATTTTGGAATACAAAACAGAGAGAGAAAAACGGTGAGAGAGAAAGGAGGCGGCAGACTTGCGGAAAATACACAAAAGAATGTATATGTATTTTAGGATTATACAAAGGTTTCAAGGAGGATTGTAGGATAAGACATCATCAATGGTTTTGATTTAACTTCAGTGTAAGTAAAACGATGCAGTTTTGCCTTGATGACATGGTTGCACTATTGTGCCATCCTAAGTCGTTTTGAGGCTTTCACAATGTTGTTTTTGGATTCACACTTAACATATATATTGATGTATTATATTTTAATTTTTAAAGATAAATAAAAAGTGAATGAAAAAATGAAAATCAAAGATTGTGAGAAAAACGCAAAAATTACTTGAAAATGTAATAAGCGTAAAGAAAAATCTAAAGAGTAATTAGCATACATGAGAGGAAAAATGAATAGATTGAGAAAGGAAAAACAAATATATATGTATATATATAAATCATTATTTGATCTTTATTCAAGAAAGACATAAGAAAATGAAAAGCTTAGGTTTAAAAAAAAAATTAAAAGTGTTTTGATAAATAAACTAAATTCAAAGTATAAAAAAATAAATAAATAAATAAAATTAATTAACTTGATAGATTAGATAAAGATAAAATTTTAAAAAGTTTAATAATATTATGAGTATAAAACTAATTATCTCTATTATTTATTTTTAATTTTTGAATTATTATTCTTTATCTTTTTATTCAATTGATGTCAAATGTGGTAGATAAATATATAAAAATGGGATTTAATCTTGCACCTCAGATTCATATTATGCTCATCAATGTATCATGTGTAAAAGGTGGAAAAGGAAGGAGTGAATACAAAACTCATAGAGGAGATGGCAGCCTAAACCCTAATTCAGTTCATGAAGAGATGATTGCGAGGCAAATTCAAAGTTGGTGATTGACATTAATACTAGTATTTAGGCTAATTTCTGATTTAAATTTCATTATTCTTGATATTTAACGTTTAATCGATTGATTGAATGTTATTGAAGATTTAACTTGATTCTTTTGGTGATTATTCATTGAATTGAGTGAGGCATTAATTGTTTATGATTGATTTTTAGCAAAACCCCTATCTAGCCTTTCTTGAATGTTATCACTCCCCCCTCTACGATTGTTCCATGTAAACCTCTTCAATGAGTCCCATCTGTTCGATGAGTCTGCAAAGTCCGTTCCTACTAGTCGATGCTATTGGTCTCCCTCCACTTTTGTCAACTGCATCTAACACCATGTTAAAGTCTCCCAAAATACACCAAGGGCCATTAAAAGCTTGCCCAATATCACATAAACTATCCAGAAAAGACTCTCTTCCCGTAGAAGTAGGGGGTCCATATATGGTGGTCCACCGCCAAGCGGATTCAATGGGGTTGTTCCGCACAATACAATTGATAAGATTGTTGTTGGCACCGATCACCTAGATATTAATCTCCTCTTTCCAGCACAGAATTAATCCACCAGCTCTCCCAATAGATGGGACGAATTCCATGTTACCCAACCCTAAATATTTCATAATACAAGTAACTTTACCCGTATTGCTGCATTTTACCTCGGTGAAAAACAACATGGATGGTCTGTGAGAAAACTACATAGTTCCTCAAAATTCGAACTGCCGTGGGTTGGCCAACACCCCGAAAGTTCCGGACGTAAGACTAACATTGGGACGGGTGGGGCAGCACAACTCCCGCCTCCCCGGCTTGGTGAGTTCTTGTTGAAGTAGCAATCTGCTCATTATCATTCCCCCATGGGTTTAGATAATCCCTTAAATGTCTTGATCGGGCCAACTTCTTGACGTGAATAAATCTACGGTGAACAACAGCTTCCCTTTCCTCCATGATCACTGTTTCATTCATCTCTTCTTGAATGTCTGCAGTGGTTGAAATACTATTTGTTGAGTCACATAACATTGGTTGGATTTGTAGATTAGCAAAACACCGATTGACAGCCTCATCCTCATAATGTCTGCTCTTTGTTATTCCGGAATTAGGAGACTCTAGTTTCCTCTTGATCAAAGGTAGTCTACTTGACATGTTATGTTCATGCTCCATCCCTTTAGAAGTTAAGTCTACTTGAATCACTGTATTAGAGACAATCTCCTCCACTAATATTGTTGGCCCGGATTCAAGTGGGCTTCTTGCTTGAAGATCCTGCATCAATTTCGGTAATGGATCCAGATCCAAAATATTATGTGGGCCTAACTCCATTAAAATGGGCTTGATATTTTCTTTTGGTATCCTAGGGTCTCTTATTTGTTCATAAAGAAAAACCTGCTTCAATTTGTCCAGTTCAGACCGGTCCAACTTAGGCGGGAAACTTATATTAGAAATATTTTGGAGAGGGGTACGAATGCTAGGAATAGCACCTGTTACTGCAACTGTCAGAGACTTAGGGGCTCGAGAATTATCCAAAGAGAGAGCATTCATACATGTATCTGTTTCAGATGAAGTACCGACATGTTGACCTTCTCCACCTCCTCCCACTGTCTGGAACACCGGATTATGATTTTCTTGACGGAGATTTCTGGACTGGTACTTTGTCACCGGGCTGTGTCATCATCCACCGACCATATTTATCTGTCTCGGTGTTTTCTCTGGAGTTGGGGAAAGCTTTAGTAGTGTGGTTGATCTTCCCACAGTTGAAACAAATTTCCGGAAGTCTATCATATTTGAAGTTGATCCATGTTTGATTCCCATCATCCCTCTTGATCATACAGCCTACCTTAAGACTTTCACTTGTATCAACTAACACCTTGATACGTATAAACTTCCTCATCCTCGTTTTAAGAGCATCAGCATCTACAAGGACTAGTTTACCAATGAACTCATCTATCTTTTCTGCATTCTGAGTGTTCATTTTGTTCAGCGGTAGGTTGTGTATTTGGACCCAAAAAACACATGGGGAGAAGTTAATTTCGTCTAGATGAAGATGGGGAGGCCATCTTAGCAAGTTGAGCACGGGCCCTTTGATAGCCAATGGCCCAGTGTCTAAGATTTTGTCCCTATCCTCAAAGTAAGTGAATGTACAAGAAATAAGATTCTTATCCAGCGCATTAATACGTATGTTGGATCCCGGATTTCAGGAAGAAGCGAGAATGGCATTAATGGTTGTGAAGTTCACTACCTTGTCCGATAGTATCTTTCCTATGAGAGTTAAGTCGTGAATGTTGCCCTCATGAGGTTCGGAGTTTGTCAGATCAAGAAGATATTCGGTTTCCATGCTTCAATAAATGAAGGTTGGAAAGTCAAAGGATGAGTTGGTGGATGTATAGGAGCTGAGGATTTGTTACGACAATGTAAAGAAGCCTAAAAGAAAGCTTCAAGGAAAAGCACTGGTAAGCCGGTGCAAAGTCTCCTCTTAGAGAGAAGGGAGAGAGTTTTCTCTAGAGAGAGAAAATGATGGTAAAATTAGTCACACACACCTTAACATAATATAAAAATTGCCATAATCATTTCAAGGTTTATAGACTTGGGCTCCTCTATATATAAATAATACATGATTGTGATACCTCGTTCGACATCGATAAGTAATATGAGTATGTAATGCTATATAAGAATGGATTTAGGTATTCATACTAAACTCGGGGTATCACTTTCGTCGCAATGAGGACAATACAAAGTAGTTGATCGCGAGTGTTACTAGGCTCATAGTTGCGGCATAGGCTTGCGGGTTCAGGTCATGACAATTGCTATCGGAGCGGGTAGTCAGCCTAAACTATGATAACTAAGTGCTACACCCAAGGGGTGGAGCCACCTCTAGAATCCTAGATGTCCACTGGTTGATCTTTGGTTGAGACCAATTATATTCAGGTGGGCCTTAGCGAGGACGCTAGGCCTTAAGGAGAGATGAATGTATTACCCCATCCCACATCAATAAGTGATATGAGTGTTAATTGTATATAAGAAAGAGCCTAGGTATTAATCTTTGGTGGATTATGTCTTTTGTCAATTGAGATTGTTTTGAGAATATTTACTTGGGACTAATTTTAGTTGATTGGTTGTCATTTTCTTATGGGTAACATTTTGATAGTAATGGATAAAATTAATGACCTTTTGCTTTCGAGGGAAACCTTGAGAGCACGGTTAATACCTGGATTTGGGGAGTGACATTTGGATATTGAAACAACTCCTCTTAGTCAATTTTATGGTGGTAATTAAGTATTAATCCTATTTAATTTTAGTTTCCAACAAAATATTATTGTTTTCAGTATTATTCTCAGTTTTTGTTAAACCCCATACCTTGAAGTAAACAACAAGGTGAGAATTAATCGAAGTGAGATTTGAAATTTCCAACGAAGTAAAGTTTTTTATTGTTTTTATTTCTAGAATAATTCACGAATTTAATCATTTAACTATTTTAATATTTGTGACTTTGTAATACATTTTTAATTTTATCATCTTTAGGGTTCATTGGCATAAGGCAGGTATGTATAAACGATAGGTATTCAACTTGTTTCTTATATTTTATGAAGTTGATCTTGTTAAGATCAGTGCTGCAATTGATCTAATTTGCAAGGTAGCTCAAAGAAGCGAAGGAAGCAACAAAGGGAATAGCAACTGTCCAAAAGGGGATTGCAACAATCTTCATCAAACATGCAGCATTTGTCCAATTGAAGTTTGTAGTATTGATCAAAGGGATAGCATAACATTACCAAGAGAAAAGGAAGAAAAAGGTCAAGATAGTTTAGTTTACAAGCAAGATAAACCTTTTCTTCTTTTAAAAGGAATACGATGGTTTTCATTAGATTTTTGTTTGTCCTTATGATTTTTCTTATATAAATTAGATTTTATAAGTATGAGTCCAAGTATTTATTGCCAACTTGATATATCTTTTTGGTACAATAAGGACGATACCTAGTAATTTATCATGATGAGCGTTGTAAGGATCTGTTAATCCGATTGCATTATTGTTGAAGCAGCATAATTGATCAAGGAAATGGAAGAAGCTCAATCAAGCAAAAACTGAAAATTTTGGGAGAATTTTATTGGGTAGAGATTGTGAAAGTTTTCATTGCGTACAGAAAGCTAATTATGGCTATATATATAGTACAACTCTACTGAACTAAATAAATGTCTTTCAACTACTATTGAACTGGCAACAACTTTCGTGAATTAAGGAAGATTCTTATGAGTGATTTTAATCTTCAGTGATCAGCAATAGATGTGTTTGTAACTGCAGTTGCACAAACAAAATACTTCAGTATCTTTATTACCCCCTTTAAAATTAGGCAGGGTTTGAGCATCAAACATGCCTAATTTGCCAAGTAAATTGTTGAACTAAGGAGCATGAACAACTTTAGTGAAAACGTCAACTAGCTAAGACTTAGTAGGAGGATAAGCAAGTTGAATAGGACTCTCCAAAACCTTATCTCATGTAAAATGACAATCAATCTCTATGTGTTTAGTCCTTTCGTGAAAGACTAGATTCTTGGCAATGTGGATAGCCCTTTGGTTTTTCATAGTGAAAGACTAACTGGCTTCAAATTCTTAACACCAAGCTCTTCAAGAAGCCTAACCTTCCATGAAACTTCAGAATCAGCCAAAGCCATAACTCGATATTCAGCCTCAGAGGAAGACTTAGACACTTTGTTCTGCTTCTTGGACTTCCAAAAGATTGGTGATTTTCCAAGCAACAAAACATAACCAGTAATGGACTTCTTGGAATTTGGACAAGTAGCCCAGTCAGAATCCGAGAAAGCTTGTAAGGTGAGCTATTCTAAAGCCTTATGTTATAAAATGCCTTAACCTATGGTTCCAACAACATACTTCAAAGTATGATGTAAGGCAAGTAAATGAGTAACTCGAGGTTTCCGCATAAATTGGCTAAGAAGTTGAACAACAAACGATAGATCGGGCCTGGTATTTGTTAGAAAGTATAACTTTCCTACCAATGATTTATAGTAGGCAACATCTTGTAGTAAATCTCCCTCATCAATATGTAATTTAACATTCAAGGGCAAATGAGTAGAAACAGATTTGGAAACATCTAGTTGACTGTATGCAAGCAGCTCCTTAGTAAATTTGCTTTATGTGAGGACAACACCTGTAAGCTCATAACGGATTTCAATCCCAAGAAAATAATTTAATGTTCCAAAATTTTTAATCTTAAAAGCATGATGTAAGGTTGTTTTAAGAGCATCAATGATCTTGACATTAGTGCTAGTGAGAATTATATCATCAACATATATTGCTAACACTGTAATATCTGCACCATCCTTTTTCAAGAAAAGAGAATAGTCATTTTTGGATTGAGAGAACCCTTGTTTCTGTAACTCTGTCAAAAGTTTGGCAAACCATTGTCGACTTGCTTGTTTGAGGCCATAGATGGACCTTTTAAGCTTACAAACCAAGTTGTCAGGATTAGCCATTCCCTCAAGCATTTTCAAATAATCTCCCTCATGCAAATCCCCATATGCATTGTTAGCATCTAATTGAAAGACTGGCCTGCCCTTGTTGGTAGCTAGAGCAATTAAACATATGACAGTTGACATCTTTACAACAAGAGGAAAGGTCTCCTCATAATCAATGTCATATTTCTGTGTATAACCCTTTGCAACAAGCCTTACTTTGCATCTTTCAAAAGAACCATCTTTCTTTAACTTATATTTGTATAGCCATTTGCACCCAATGGGTTTCTCCCTTATTAGACAAAGCCACAAAGTCCCAAGTGGGTGTGTCAGTAAGAGCTTTGAGCTCGGTATGCATAGCCTTAAGCCACTGTGGATCTGTGGCGGCTTCTTTGTAATTAGTTGGTTCTACCAATTTGTCAAACTGAGACAAGAGGGCAATATGTTTGGCAGGAAGAGATGAGAAAGACACCAGGTTACACCAGTGTGTTGTAAGAGGAGAAAAAAAAAAGAAACATTGCAAAGATAATCTTGTAGATAAGAAGGTGGTTTATGAAATCTATTTGATCTCCTAAGGAAAATAGGGATAGTAGAAGAAATAGGAGATGGAGAAGAATAAGGAGAGGAAGAAGAGGAAAATGGTTGTGGTTGTTGAAAAATGTCAAGTAAGTTAATATCAATGGTATCACTCATAGGAGTGACAAGAGGAAGAAAGATACCTGGAGGAAAAGAGTGAGAGTGTGATTGGAATCAAAGTGAAACGAAAAATGATGTTTATGAAATTCAACATTTCTAGTAACATGATTCTATCCATTGGATAAATCTAAGACTTTATAAGCCTTTTGATGAGGAGGATATCCAACAAAAATACAAGGTAAAGCTCTTGGAGCCATCTTAGATATATTCACTTTAGAAGTGTAAGCAAAAATAAACAACCAATTGTCCTTAAATGAGAAAAATCGGGAACTGCATTGTGCAGCTTCTCGAAAGGAGTCTTAAACTGTAAAACACTTAATGGAATGCACACATAATGCTCTCACCCCAATATTTATATGACAACTTAGTTTGAAAAAACAAAGCTCTAGTAGTCTCCAATATGTGTCTATGCTTTCTCTCCACAACTCCATTTTGTTGGGGTGTATCAGTACAACTTGACTGATTTACAATCCCTTTTTTTTAATAAAATTTTTTCATAGGCCCTCTGTAAGTTCTTTGGCATTGTCTGACCGTACACACAAAACTATATGTCCGAACTAAGCCTGAACATAGTTCACAAAGTTTGCAAAAATAGAAACAATATCATACTTAAATTTGAGAGAGTGAACCCAAGTATACCTTGTAAAGTCATCCACTACAGTGAGAAATTGAGTACATCCTATATGAGTTGTAACTTGAAGAGTACCCCAGATATCAATATGTAACAATTAGAATGGTTTAGAAGACTTTATACTACTATAAGGAAAAGGAAGTCTAGTCTGCTTGGCTAGAGGACAAACTTTGCAAATTATAGAATCCATGCAACTTTTTACATTACAAGTTGGCTGGAGAAGTTTGATATGACTAAAATGTAAATGATCTAATCCGACATGTCATAAGAGAGCATCATTAATAGCATTACAAGAAACTTTATTCATAGATTCACTAGACTGCTGCTTAGAAGTAGTGTTGGTGACACCATATAAACCAGAATGAAGTCTACCAAGAAGAATTGGAGGCTCTTTAAATGAAGCCCCTTGGATCATATGCACTTATCATGAGTAAAAATCATATTAGTTTTCATATCTGTGAAATTCAAGAACATGCAAAACATGTGAAAGAGTGACATGCTGGTTTATTTTAAAAAATCCTATATGATGAATAGGTATTTGTCTACCATCAGGTATGGGTAATGTGATGATGTTCTCCGCTCATAGTGATGTAGCTATCAAACATGTCAATGTTGCTGCAAATGTGATCAATAGCTACTAAGTCAACTAACCATTTCGTATTATAACTAGACAGAAGACAAAGAATACCTGCCAAATGTTCCTAAGTAGAAGTATTGATGACAACATCATTGGCATAACAAGAAGCATTCTCTGAAATCTTCTGATTCTCAAAAATTTCCATCAACTGATTGTACTATGCCACAGTGATTGGTGAATCATCTGATACTTGTTGTTTGTTATCAACATTAGCAATCTCTCAAGGTTTAGTAAAAGCATTTGTTGCTACTCTTTTGTCTTTGAAACCAGTGAAACCAAGTGGATAGACATGAAATTTAAAAAATCTTTCTCTGTTGTGGCTTGGAACATTGCAATGAGTGCAAAAGTAGGATGAGGTTGGTCTTTTATTTGTGAACTGCTTGGTATTAGCAACTGGTCTGAAACATCCTCCACCAGTGTGTTGAAGAATTTGTTTCTGAAACTGTTTATTGTTGGCCTGATTATTATTGGGATATGGTTTTTATTGTAATTGTTGTAACTTTGTGGTCTATAACTTCTGCTCAAGTAATGATCAGTCTTTTCCCTGTTATCAACAACAAAAACCATATTCTCTATGTTATGTGGTTGAACATGAGAAATTTCTCTCTGTTTTTCATCATAAGCCAATAATCTATATGTTTAAGTCAGTGTTGGCAAGGGTTGCATCATCAAAAAACTTTCTCTTGCAAAAGCAAAATAATCATTCAACTTCATAAAAAATTGTAATAACCTCTGGTCTAGTTGCATCTTTAAAATATTTTGAGTAAGATTACATGTACGTTTGTTGCAAGGACAAGTAAGTAAAGGATTAGCAGTGCTCATCTTATCGCAAACTCCTTTTATCTCGGTGAAAAATGCAGCAATACTCATCAAACCTTGTCTTATCTCATAAATTGTTTTGTTCAAGAGAAAATAATTGGGGACCAAACACATATCCAAACCTTTCTTCTAAACCAGTCCATCTCGCTGGCTGTGTTGAAATACAACACATTTCCAGAAATAACAAGATCTAGATTATATATTACCCAAGCAATCATCAAATCATTACATCTATTCCTAGCTTCAAAATCAAATGAATCTAAATCAGGTTTAGGAATTTTTCTAGTAACAAAACCTAGCTTGTTTTTCACAAACATAGCAATCATCATACTTCTCCTCCAATCAAAATAACCTTCTCCTTTAAATTGAACAAAAACTAACTGAGTTGAACAAATATAAAAAGGATGTATGTAATATGGACCGTAAGGATATTGATTAGGTTTCAAAGTAGAATTAGTTTGTGTTTTTCACTGGTTGTCAAGCATTTTTGCAAATGAAACACAGGTACAAATAACAGGCGTTCAACAAATCTGAATATACAGAGCAATAATCCACAAAACAACAATCAATAGATGTAGAGATGACCTTAACTTCAAGTGATCACAACTCCCAAAATTGCAAAAAAAAAAAAAATAGTAGGAATAACAACAAAAATTGTCAGAATTATTGCAGCTCCAATACCATGTTAATCTGATTGCATTATTGTTGAAGCAGCAGAATTGATCAAGGAAATGGAAGAAGCTAAGTCTAATAGTAAACTGAAAAATTTGGGAGAATTTTGAGAGAGAATTTTATTGGATAGAGAATGTGAAAGTTTGCATTGTGTATAGAAGGCTAAGTGTGGCTATATATATAGTACAACTATACTGAACCAAATAAATATCTATCAACTACTAATGAGCTGGCAACAACTTCTGTGAATTAAAGGAGATTCTTATGAGTGATTTTAATCTTCTGTGATCAGCAATAGGTGTGGTTGTAACTGCAGCTAAACAAAATACTTCAATATCTTCATTTGACTCATAGTCACATCAATGACTCGTGTCGTGATAATTGATGCGAGAGCAAGTAGTCAGCTCGGATGGTGAAAGCTAAGTACTACACTACATGGGGAGGAGTTACCTCTATAATCTAATAAGTCTAGAGGTTTATTTTGGGTTTAGACTAATAATGTTTAGTTGGGCCTAGTGGGGACGTTGAACCTTAAGAAGGTGAATGTAATACCTCATCCCACATTAATATACATATGTAAATATGTGATATCAAATATAACAATGGATTTAAGTACATATTATCAACTTAAGATAATTCTTTTAGTATTACGAGAACAATGTCAAATAGTTGATAAAGATACAATTCAAAGGGTACAACATCTATTACAAAATACACAACCTAATGGCTAAGTGACATTACATGAGAAGCTTTATTGAATGATTGTTGTTGGGCAATTAGGTTTGAACAGAAGCCACACAAGACCGACACCCAGAATTGAATCCAGGTATTGTGGAACCATGGTTTGGACTTGGGGGACGACTTGGGCCTCTTTGAAGCATTTGAAACAGATCCCCTGAGTACTTCATAATAATTCTCACTTCACAAATATATATAATATATATTAAAACATTATATGGATATATATGAATATGTCTATAAGTTAAAGAAAGAAGATAGAATAAGTTAAACTTAAAAAAAAAAAAAAAAAATGAACTCACTGGTTTCCGGTGAGACCCTGCCGGCCGGTGGCATGGCTGGTGTAATAGTAATGCACTGAGCTGAAAGCAACAAGAGAAGAAGAAGAAGGATGTTGTTGGACATGGTTGCTGCTTTCTTCTCTTGCTTTGCTTATTGAGATCGATTCATCGGTTGATATACAAAGTTTATTATACAAACTATATATATATATATATATAACACACATATATGGCAAATTGACATGTATAGTCCTCAGACCATAGGTTTTTGAATATTAAAAAGACACAAATACCCCTTAGACATTTATTTTTTTTTTTTTTTTTAATAACAAGAATTGATTAAGTGAACGTATTAATTTCACATTATTTAAATAATATAGTAACCAATTAAATTAAAAAATTAAAATCCATCAAAAAAAAATTAAAATTGAAACCAGTTTAATCAAAAATATATATATAATTTAAGGACTATTTACGTTAATTTGCCTACAAGAAATAGTCGCATTTTATACTGGGTAGGCATAAATTTTAGTTATTTTTGTTGAATATTTAGTCCTTGGACTTGACTTTTCTTGTTTTTCATATATTGATGAAGTCAATATATTGACTTCAACGTGTTTCTACCTAATCCGCAGATTTCTTTAAAGTACATAATTAGTGAATTTAGACTAGTTTTGATCTTTGATAATTTTGATCCCATATTTTTACATTTTTTTATGCGTTTAGTCCTTTGATTTAAAATAGAAAAAATAAATGAATAAAATTTTATCAAATATGTAACAAATAAAAAAATAAAAGAAAAAATAATTGAAGATAAAAATTATAAAAAAAGGATACCTTGAAGGTGAAAATTTAGTTGGAGATCATGTCAGCAGAATGGTTCGTCCCACTGATGAGTTGGAACAGATACCTCTTCAAGATACTTTTTCGGATGAGCAACTTTATCGGTTACGAGGCAAAGATCCATGGTATGCATACATTGTTAATTTTCTAGTTTTTCATGATATATGTGCGCATTCTAGTGTAGATATTGTTGTATGTAGAATTCCCTAGAATATCCAAAAAATTATAAAGTCTTCTAAAATTATAGTGAGATTTGTTATTAATTCATCACATTATTTGCTATCTTTTAAATATTCTAACTTTCAAATATTTTATAATTTTTGGAGTCTTCATTATTTTCTCCCTATCGCCATTATTGCTTTAGGGCTTATTCTTTTGAGATTAGGATTACCATAGGAAACTATTTGTCAAAAGATTTCCTTAAGAATGACTACTTTAGTCCCACATTTAATTTTTATGGAATGCAATTAATATTAATTATATAATGTTTCTTATTTTAATTAAATTTTATTTTTATGCCATAAATTTGTATTATACAAATAGTATAATAATTTGTATTATTGTAAAATAAAAAAGAGAGATTCAATTGGTCAAAAGCCCAATCCGTGTCTTTTTATTTTTATTATTACTATTATTTAATTTGTGAATATTCATGTGTCCAATTTTTTCTGCTCTACTTTTTCAACTTTCTGACCGATTCTTTTTCAACTTTGGCTATAAATATATATTCTCTTTCTAACCATATTGAAAAATTTGGTCCTATAGTTTTTGTAATTTTATCTATATTTTATTTTTTTTAATATTTCATCATTTAATCTAATAATTTGGTAATTTTATCATTTAATCTAATAATTTTGTAAATTTAATCTCTTAACTTAATAATTTAGTAAATATCATCTCTTGACTTAATAATTTGGTAAATATCATCCCCTAATTTATATGATTTTTTAAATTTCATCATTTAACTTATATAATTATTGGTAAATTCTATCCCTTAACTTAAAACTAATATAATAATAATAAAAATTAAAGGGGGTAAAAATATAAATTTTAATACAAAATCTTTTAATTTATTATTGTAAATTTACATTTAATAAAAAATATTGTATATTATAAAAGATATTATATCATATATATATGTAAATTTATATTTTATAAATGTATTATTAAAGATGATATCCCAAAAATTATATAAGTTAAGGATGAAATTTACGAAATTATTAAGTTAAAGTATGAAATAATACAAAAAAAAAATAAAATAGAGATAAAATCACAAATATTATATTAATTAATGGACCAAATTTTCCAATTTGCCTATAATTGAATTTTAGAGGAAACTTATTTACATATCTGAGGAGAAAAAACAATATTAAACATAATTCTAGCACTTTTCACGTTGCTAGAAATTCTTATTCATTGATTTTTACGTAATCAGAAAATATGAAAAAAAAAAAATACAAATAAAAACAGATTTATTTATTATCATGCAGCCTTCCGAAATTTGATATTTAAAGGAAAATCACTGAGAGCCAAACGCCTTTGTCCATTCACGTAAACAATTCCAATGTCTTTGCACTGAACATCACAGTAACTGCAAAACGTAGGACAGTAAACGAGCTTATATCCATATCCATACTTTTCAATCTTGAACCAGTTTTTTATATACTCCGGAATAGGGTTTCCAACTACTCCACCAAATCCAACAAAGTGTTTCCCAGTTTCTGCATCGTATTCCTCATCAACCTTCCACACAGTACGATCATTACAGCTTTCAGTAAACCCGAATTGGATGTTCAAATCAGTTGAAGCACGAACTATACCTTTCTTAGGGTTTATAGGGAAAAACTTTGATGGTAAACCTTCTTTATTATTATCTGGATCTTGGACTAAGCCAAGTGAGCAAGAATCGTTACCGACAATCCCACGAACCACTCCTCCACCTCTGCCCCTCCGGTGGATGGATGCTGGTAGTATATAGTAGAAGGAATCTACACGAAGCTTCTTTCCGGCCTCGTCGAGTAAGGGTTCAGGTAGTTCTGCTGCTGAAGAAAATGAGTAGGTGAATGATGAGAGAAGGATGATTGAGAGAAACACAAATGAGGTCCTCATTGTTTAATGTAGCTTTTGCTGTGTGTTTGAGGAATTGATGTATTGTTCTTGAACTTAAATAACTCTACCAAGTAGATAGAGATGGTGGTTACTATGGGCAATTTCATCCATGGCTTTGGACTTCAAGGTCAAACTTTTAAAGATATGGGTTTTGACCATTAAGATAAGTGGATAATACTAACCTTAAAAAAAAGAAGAAAAAGAGACACTTGCTTTTAATTATTTCTTACAAGTGGGATTGAACAGACACCAGTAATTTTTGTTGTTATTATTATTATTAGATTTGGTGGGAAAATATAATCTCTTACATTAGTTAAATTCCTTAAAAAGATTTATATGATTTGAATGCTCATTTAGTAATATTTGGAGAATTATGAGAAGGTTAAATTTGAAATAATTTTTGTGACACAAAATACTTATATTTTAAATATGTAAGAATTTATTATTAAATATAAAGGTAAGTTTGAGCACTCAAATATTTTAACTTTAAAACATTATTTTCATATACGGATAAAAGTATTAAGTAATTGATTATGAATGATATTAGACCAATAATCGCATTTAAGGGCTTAGATTATGAAATAATTTCTATAATTTCTTGAGGATTTCTTTTTTTGAAAATGTTTATTATTTAAAGTAATTTTTTAAAATAAATTATATATTTTATCTATTACATAAAAAATAAAATAAATTAGATATTTATGAGTCATAAATTTTTCTTTATTTTTAATAATAAAAAAAAATCTTTTTAAATTTATGTAATATTAAAATTAAATATAATGTTCATACATATTTTCTTATATACCTTTGAGCAATATTATAACTCAAGATTAATTTTCTTATTCAATAAAAAAAAAAAAAAAAAAAAAAACCATTAATTGTCTTATTTATGCAATCAAAACATAAAAATAGTTGTGTCTATTTTTAAAATTTGATTTAATCTTCATATTATTTATTTTTGTTTCGTTAGAACATTTAGTATTCGGAGCCATTACGACTCCGATTCTTTCTCAGAAAAATGTTTCACCCTCGCCGTCACAACAAGTGTCAAACCATCGACGCATTTAATCTTCATATTATAACAAGTCAATGATATACTTTAATCTGATTGTGTGTGTGTGTTCTTTTTTTTTTCCCCCTTGAATACAAAACTAAAATATTATTAAATTCAAAATTTTATTAAAAAATAATTAATTTATTTTAAATAAAATTTAATAAATCATAAATTATTATGTTTTTAATATTTCATTAGTATATATATATAGTTGTCCATATTGAGCTAACTTCTCAAGTTGGGTTTTAGTATTTTAATTAGGTAGCCACTAGTAATGCCCAAACCATACCCACGTGGCCTCTTGATTTTGATTTTTCACTTTGTACATTTCTGCCGCCCTTACCACCGGAATCATATCGAAGGTTTCATTAAATTAAACACAGAGCAAATTGGCAAATTTCATCTTTAAATTATATTATTTTTGTTATTTCATTCTTATTTAAAATTTTTATTATTTTTATAATTTTGGTAAGTTTTATCCTTTCATTATTAAATTGATGGTCAACTATCTGTGTAAAAATAAATTTATATAAAAAAGTAATCATATTAAAAGGGTAAAAATAGAAATAAAAAATTATATCTAAATCAGGTCTTCTTTCCTCCCTCAATCATGTCGAATCAGGTCTTGAAACTCTTAATGCTTTTTCCAGGGCGGATGGTCGAGGATTCGAATCTCTCCGAGGTGGTTAGTGTCATGTTAAAAGCTCCGGGTCAGACCCTAACCCTCGAATAAGAGTTGAACTCTGCGAGCGCTCCTCAGACAAAGTCCGGATTAGTCTTACCGAAAAGGGGGGCACCGGACGCCCCAAGTGGGTACCAAAAAAGAAACTCCTTCATTTTTGGAAGGCGTTCAATGATTTTCTGTTTAGGAGGATAGATTTCAATTTCTTGACACTCTTGGATAATTTTTTTCGCAGTGATTCAAAGAGGATCTCAAGTTTTATTCTTAACTTTCATCTCTCTGCATCGGAAACCCAAGGTTAGATCTGATTTTTTTAAGAATACATGGAGAAAATACTTTTGAGATTATATGTAATAATTAGAGAATAGAATAGGGACATGCCAATTTTAAAGGAATTAACACAAATATGTATATATATATATATATAACAAAAACCAAATACTCAGCAATGAACCAGATCAAATATTTGATTCTCTCTCGACTAAAAAAAAAGAGAGGGGCAATTTTTACAATTTTTTTTTTTTTTTTTTTCTAAAAAAGGAATCAATGCAAAATCCAGTATAGCATAATATAGATCATGAACATTTAACTCTCAAAATAAATGTGAATAGCAAACAAAAATACGCAGCAATCGAAGAAAAAATTATCTTCATCAAAAAGAGTTATCTTCATGAAACCCTTGATTAGGTTATCAGGAAATAAATTTATTTTCCTTGAGAACCATCTGTATTCGCACTCCAGAACTTAAAAATCTTCGATTATACAAAAACAGAGGGTCCATGTTTGCCAACTCTATCGCCACCGCCACCTCCACCTCCAAGGATTTCAGATATGATATTTTTCTTTCCCTTTATACCCTTTTAATTTAATTATTTTTTGTATAATTTTTTTTAATTTAATGATAAAAGGATGAAAATTACCAAAAATTATTAAAATAAGGGATGAAATAATATAAAAATTTTAAATAGGGATGAAATAACAAAAATTATACACGGGCGTGAAATTTCTTTTAATAAAAGATCATATATGAAACCATTAAATATCAATTTGTGTTTAATTATATATTGAAGATTGTTTGAGTTATGCAGTTTGGTAAATGTGGCTCTCCAGAGTTTTCTAGAAGTATATTATTATATAAAATTTTAATTTTTACACTCAGCGAGAGTCGAACCCACGTCCTCACGTGTGGTAAGCTCACGTCTTACCACTAAACTAACCATCATTATTTATTAATATTTGACGTAATTTAAATATATAGTTAACTTTCTCACTTCATTTTTTTTTTTTGAAATGGGTTTCATGTTTTTATTATTCCACTTCTTCTTCTCCTATTCCTCCTCCTCAACACCACCTCCCACCACCATTATCACAACTCACTTTCAATTTACTTTCCAGTGTCAACCAATCATGTCTAATGCCACAAGATTATTTCCCTAATATTAGTAGCTCGTGATGCAATAAAGAATATTTCGAAGAATAACTTTTTCATCTCATTCCACATTTGTATTGATTGATAGTAGAGCGGATCCTTTCAAGGATAAGGAAAATGCTATAAGGTTGATTTGCTCTTCATTTACACCATGTGGTTTCATTCCATAACATATAATATGGAATTCTTTCAGATACTTATGAGGATCTTCACCTGAAATCCATATTGAAATGAAGGATGTAAGTGGATCAATCCAAATTTTAGTTCAAAATTAATTTCAATATTAGAAAATGTAATGTATACAAGTTGTTGTTGGGAAGAAAGACACCACAGTTAACAATTTAACCAAAATCGGAGTTTTCCAAGAATTACCTTTTTCCAAATAACAATAAAATGCAACCAAAATACCAATTAGAATAATGCAATAAAGGCTAAAAAATAAATGTACGAGACACCAACAATTTTAACATGGAAAAACCCAAGATTGGAAAAAAATCACGGGACTTAGTCCAACAAAATTTCCACTATCAAATATAATAGGAATACACAAATCTTTCCTAGACAACACTAGGAGTACACCAATACAATCTTCTTCCAAAACTACATCAATAACACAAATTAAGGTTTGGAAGGATATTACCAATGGTAGAACAAAAACATAGATTAAACCGATCAATAGATAGAGGATGATGAGAAGATCCCGTTGCACTAGATCTCGCTGAAAACAGACACCAAACATCTTCCCAATCAAATCCCCAAGATTTCTCTTTCTTCTTCGCATGCGGTGGGCTTCCCCTTTTTCTTTCTGTTTTCCCGACTCTCACCAAAATTCAATGAACATTTTATTTCAATTTCCTTTCTTTTTATTTGTCACAATAAAAATTATATTTGTCTTGCTTCATGCTCAATTCTTATAGAAATTTTTGTAGTCATAGAATCTCTTTGCACGCTTCAGTAGTTGCAATGTATTCTGCTTCGGTACTTGAGAAACAAGTAAAAAACTAACAAATAAATAAAATTATGAAAAGCTGAAATAGATTCCTCGAAAATGGTGTCAAATTTGAAAGAGTTATTGAAACTCTTCAAAATAAACTATTGATTCTATAACTTGTAGAATTACTGAAATGAGGTCGAATACAATATTTTAACTTGTAGAAATAATGGTCAAATGAGTTGTGGTTGAGTGGTCAGCACTCATGCTCCTTGATAACTCTACTTTTTGTAGAGTTATTGCTAATCTTTTAAGCTTGATTTAAGTTAAGAAGGAGTGATACGTCTTTTATTTTCGGTAATTTGTGCTTATTTCTTTTAATTGTTTAATTGCATTTACGTTTTGAGTAGATTTAGTCAACAAACTATCTTTTGATCTATTTTTAATGTACACTCCACTACGTACATTTCATATTATTTTCTAAATAGTCCCTGTGGGATCGATATCCCGTACTTGAGTACTATATTACTTGTTGACAGGGTTATGCTTGCACTCGTGTTACATATTTTGCACAACACTCCTAACCTAAAGATTAGGGGTTCAACACCCAATTCAGTCATAGTGCTGCCAATTCAGACTTAGTCACGTCTTGAGGAAAATATTCTTCTGACTAAATTCAGCTTCTCATCAATTTTAAGGCGTGGTCATTTTTATATAAAATATGCCTTTGACCTAAATTCTAATTAATTTCTAATTTTTTACTACTAAAATCAAATTAAATATAAATTCTACAAATTAACTTAACATCTTAATCACCTCAAAAAAAAAAAAAAAAAACTTAACATCTTAATAAGATGTAATATGAAATTAAACATAATAATTATAATAATTTATGGTTTACCAAACACCTTCCTTTTTTTTTTTTTTTTTTTTTTGAATGGTATGAAAGTTTATGAGATGATAATTGAAAAGGTAAAAGTACTACATATGTTTTTTATTTGAAAATAAAATAAAATAAACTCCTTATGTTTTGTCACTAGTTACAATGAAAATATAACATGATTTCTATTTTAGACATGTAAAAGCTAATATAAAATATATTCTTATTAGTTTTATTATAAAAGAAATATCCATTAACTTCTATTATTATTTGCCTTTTTTATCTACACCAAACATTAATTTTTTTCTTATTTATTAAAATGTGGTAAATTTTATTAATTAAAAAAATGAAGTGATGACTAAAATATTATTTATTTATTTATTATCATACTTATTATGTATCAAAATAATTTTTAGTTTTCTAAAAAAGCTTATGAATATCTTTTTCTAATACTCTTAGTGATTATTTTAAGGAAAGAATGTGAACTTTATTATTATTATTAATTTTTGTGGCATGTTTTAAACTTTTTTTTTTTTTTTGGTTTTTATTATCTGTATCCAATAACCATTTTGAGCCCAAACTAAACCGATAGGAGGAGGTTCTCCCTACCACTGTCTCTTCATAGGTAAGGTTTGAACTCGAGAGAACTTGTGGATGGAGAACCAATCTCCTTTCACTTGAACGAACGATGTTGGTAACATGTTTTAAATTTATCATCTATTGAATTTTTAGTGAAGGGGATACGCCCATCTTGACTAGAATGTAAAAACTTATTTGATGATAAGCTTAAAAGAACCATTACATGTTGGTCCAAGTATAGGTATAGAAAAAAACCAATGCAAGGTTTCTTTGCTTAAGGAAAAATAAGTGTAGGGAGAGCTATTTCTCAATAGGGGTCTGATGTAGCTTGACTCCAGATTAGTTGGAGTTTAAAGTGTCTTCCAAACATGAATAATTAACTTTAAAAAAAAAATAGGATAATTTATTTTATTAGTATTGTAGATATATAAATTTTATTTATATATTTAAATATATAATTAAATATTATTTATATATTTTAAATATATATTTATATTTATATTTTATATATTTGGATATTAAAAGATTTACCCCCTTAGATGAGTGACACGTGGCAGCCTCATAACCATTGATTGTCACTCACTCCATCTATAAATAGATGGCAAATTCCCTCAAGAAATGGTGACCAGACTCACTCACTCAAGAAGTCTGTGAAGTGGAGAGATATTCGAAGGATACCGAACCTTTGTCGAAATCGGCCCTTCCTCTCAAAGTCCAAATTCATTCCGAGACAAAGTCCAAAAACCCTCGGAAGAAGAAATCGAGTTGTTCGATAGATCGAGATCGAGCCCAAAAGCCCTCGACATCGAATCCATTCCGAGATCCAACCCAAAACACCCCTCGGAAGAAATCAAATCAATTGGATCGAGACAAGCCCAAAACGCCTCTCGGATCCACGACGGATCGAATCAACGGATCTATAGAGATTGGACCCGAAATCTCATTTATTGTATAAATTTGTTGTATTCAATTATTATATTTCTTGTAATTCCGATTTTACAGGAAATAAAAGAAATTATTGTCTACAAATTTGGCACGCCCAGTGGGACCATCTCTACCGTTCATCTCTTTCCGTCAATACCATAGAAATGGAGTCCAAGAATGATGTCAACAAAGCTGATTCAAACGACGTTGCTGCGGAGGTAAGTGTTGGTGTTTTGACGTCTGCGACCTATGTCGGTCCTACCACGTGAAGCAAAGGAAAGGTGATTGTTGATTTGCAGAAAAGACCAATTGGCGACGCCTCCCACAAATTCACCAATCCTTGTTTTGACGTTGCTGCAACGCAGAACCAACCGCGAGGCGCTGTAGATGGAATGGTTCAAAGGACACTTGCAATGCTTGGAAAACAAAGTCGATGCAAACAAACCAGAATCAAGAAATGAAGATTTCTTTGCGGATTCTTCAGGTAATGTCCAACAAGATCAAAAGAATACTAATGATGGCCTTGAAGATTCCGCTGCAAATACCTCTGTCATGCCCGATATGATGTCAAACGCGTCAACCATAGAAGAACAATTGGAAAACTTGACAAAGTTGGTGGCGGACCTCACATCACAATTGGCGAAGCAAGATCGCATCATTGCGCAATTGGTGAGCAACAATGGTAAGTCTACTCCAACAATGCAAAGGTACGTTGAGACTGCACGAAACGATGTTAACTCAAAGCGAAAAGAAGAACCAAATGATTTTGGGGCAGTCAATATTTGCTGAAAAACAATCTCAAGTGATTGATGGATCCAAAACAAATGAAGAAGAGCGAACAATTATGTTTCTGTTGATGGACTCATTCCGACAAATGAATTAAGGAATTTCATTACAGGTATGATAACCGATAAATATGCAGGAAAATCAAAATCATCATTTGCGTATTCAAAGCCATATTCGAGGAGGATTGCTGGTTTGAAGATGCCTGAAGGATATCTTCCTCCAAAATTGCAGCAGTTTGATGGAAGAGGCAATCCCAAGCAACATATTGTTCACTTCATTGAAACATGTAACAACGCTGGCACAGAAGGAGATCTTCTAGTCAAACAGTTCGTTTGATCCCTCAAAGAAAGTGCATTCGACTGGTATACTAACTTACCCTCTGCATCAATCGACAGTTGGAACCAACTTGAAGTTAAGTTTTTGAATCGCTTCTACAAAGCACTCGGCGAACAGTAAGCATGCTTGAGTTAAGTCATACGAAGCAATGGAATGATGAACCAGTTGTTGATTACATCAATCGATGGAGAAGTTTGAATCTGAATTGCAGAGATCAATTATGTCAAAAATCTGTGATCGAGATGTGCATCCAAGGAATGCAATGGAACCTTCAATACATTTTGAAAGGAATTCAACCAAAAACATTTGAAGAATTAGCTACACGCGGACGAGATATGGAGCTAAGTATTATCGTCAATCAAAAGTTTGAAATTCATGTTGAACAACAACAACATCAAAATAGGGGCAACGTTTCCTCGGAATCATCTGAAGATGAAGAGTCAACTTCAAATGTTGACGATGCTTGAATCAAATCATCGGCGCTCCTCCTTGACGTATGAGGTTAAACCGCAAGTTACTCCTTGATACGAGGATAAACTGTCTACAAAGTTGAAAAGTCCTCCTTGACGTATGAGGTTAAACCGCAAGTTACTCCTTGATATGAGTTTAAACTATCTACAAAGTTGAAGAAGACTCCTTGATACGAGGATAAACTGTCTACAAAGTTGAAAAGTCCTCCTTGACGTACGAGGTTAAACCGCAAGTTACTCCTTGATATGAGTTTAAACTATCTACAAAGTTGAAGAAGACTCCTTGACATGAGTGTAAACTGTTTGCAAAGTTAAAGAAGCCTCCTTGATACGAGTGTAAACTGTCTGCAAAGTTGAAGAAGCCTCCTTGATACGAGTGTAAACCGTCTGCCAAGGATTTAAAGAAGACTCCTTGATACGAGTGTAAACTGTCTACAAGTTCATATGTTGATGCAAAAATCCTTCTTGACGTACGAGGTTAAACTGCAAGTTACTCCTTGATAAGAGTATAAATTGTCTACATGTTCGAACAAGACTCCTTGATACGAGTGTAAACTGTCTACAAAGTTGAAGAAGACTCATTGACACGAGTGTAAACTGTCTACAAAGTTGAAGAAGCCTCCTTGATACGAGTGTAAACTGTCTGCAAAGTTAAAGAAGACTCCTTGATACGAGTGTAAACTGTCTACAAGTTCATATGTTGATGAAAAAATCCTTCTTGACGTACGAGGTTAAACTGCAAGTTACTCCTTGATAAGAGTATAAATTGTCTACATGTTCGAACAAGACTCCTTGATACGAGTGTAAACTGTCTACAAAGTTGAAGAAGACTCCTTGACACGAGTGTAAACTGTCTACAAAGTTGAAGAAGACTCCTTGACACGAGTGTAAACTGTCTGCAAAGTTAAAGAAGCCTCCTTGATACGAGTGTAAACCGGCTGCGCAAAGTTGAAGAAGCCTCCTTGATACGAGTGTAAACTGCCTAGAAGTTAAAGAAGACTCCTTGATACGAGTGTAAACTGTCTACAAGTTCATATGTTGATGCAAAAATGCTCCTTGACGCACGAGTTAAAACTGCATGTTACTCCTTTGATGTATGAGTTTAAACCGCAACTTTGAACTACGTTCGACTTGATTCCTTTGCAGGATACGTAGGCAACTTAGATAAATTCTAAGTTCAGTCATAGCAAAAAAAAAATGATTACAGATGAAAAAAAAAAAGGGCCTACACAAGGGTAAAGAAAAATTGCAGTACTAAAATAAAAAATTAAAAAATGCAGCAAAGTACTGCTAAAAAAAAGCATTAAAAAATAACTGTAGAAAAAAAAAAGCAGTAAAAAAAAGATGTAAAAAAAAAATAAATATTGAAAAGAAAGAACAAAAAAAAATATAGCAAAAAGCTATTGAAAAAAAAAAAGAGGCAGAAGTAAAAAAAAAATTGCAAGACAAAGTTGTGAAAAAAGAGAAATTTTATTGATTTCAATTCTTTTAAACAATATATGTTTACAAGATTAATAAACAATAAGGGGCATGAAATTAATCTATCTACAAAGTTGTCCAATCTCCGAAAATTCTATGATTTAATTAAAGTTGATGAAGATTAACGTCGAAGTAGACGATTATAATTTATTCAAAGCGACGAAGGTGCAAGATTTCTTAAATCAATCTTGACAAAGTTGATGATGAATCTTTCAAATAGACATTTGGAAAGTTGAAAATCATTCTCCAAGTTGATATCCGCAAAGTTGTTGACGACAATGGTAAGCTGCAAAGTTGTTGACGACAATGGTAAGCCGCAAAGTTATTGACGATAATAGTAAGCTGCAAAATTGTTGACGACGATGGTAAGCTGCAAAGTTGTTGACGACAATGATAAACCACAATGTTGAGGCAATAGACAACAATGTTGATGGCGGCGATAGACATCAACTTTATTACGGTGATACACAACAACTTTGCTTGCGAGGATAAACAACAACTTTGTTGGTGATGATGAGCAGCAACTTTGTTGGCGACGATGAGCAACAATGTTGATGGCGGCGATGGGCAGCAACGTTGATGGCGACGATGGGCAGCAACGTTGATGGCGACGATGAGGACTTCTCCGGGTTTTTGGTGGTAAAGGGAAGAGAAAATTCTTGTGAACATTCTTGTGATCGAGAATCCGCTTCATGAATGGTGGAGAGTAACAAGTTTACTTTTCTAGAATGTGAAGATGAGGACGAGGAATGAGTTTTGCGAGTCACAGTAGAAGACCACTCAGCAGCATCGTGGTAGTTTACAGGCCCGTTGCGACGATCATGAATATCAATATGTGGAAAAGGTGAATTGACATCTCCGATATCCATCGTTGCTGAAAAAAAAAAAAAAAAAAAAAAAAAAATCGGCCAGCAAAATAAATAAAAATATATATATATATATTTGGCCCAAAAACAAAGAAAGAAGAAAAAAATTGGCCCATACAAAAGAAAAGATATCGGTCCACACAAAAATAGAAATTGGCCCAGAGAAAAGGGAAATCGGCCAACACACAAAAAAAAAAAAAAAAAAAGGAAAGGAGGGCGGTTATAAAAAAAAGTCGGCCTACTCATACAAAAAAAAATATATTGGCCCACACACCAAAAAGAGAAAGTTGGCCCACACATAAAAAGAGATATATATGAGTCCAAAAAAAAAAATAAATAAATATTTAAGGCCCACATGCAATAAAACAAAAGCAGTTTGGCAATTGTTGAATATGCCTTCCGCATGATTAACAAGAAGCATAACTTTTGACTTGGAAATTTTGTTGTCGAATCCATCAGCATAGGTGAGATAGCGAAGAAGGGTCTTGAAAAAAAAAGGAGAAGAAAGCTGCTGAACTCCCCGTAAAAGAAAGAGGAGAAGTTGTAATCCAGTTGAAGTAGGCAAGTAAGAAATTAGTCCATCTGTTGTTGAGTTGGCCAAGGTGAAGAGAATCTTGTGAAGCTCCAAGAAAGAATCAGATTGGGAGAGAGATCGATGCAGGGTTGAAATGTGTGTGTGTGCACTTAGGAGCTCGTATACGTTTGCACCAACCTGTTAAGTTGAAAATTGTCACACCTCGAGACATCTAACAGAGCTTTGATAGTGGAGCTTGAAATAGTTCTTGCTGATATCCGGGACGACATGAAGCATATGTGAAGTTTCTGTGCCGGTGGTTGCTTGATCATTGCCTTGACATGGAATTCATGCAGAAATTTATTGATGGTAGCCTCAAACAAAACTTTCTCAGGACTCGGAATAACTTACACTGAAGTTGTTGCAATTCTTGAAGAGGCATCTAAAGAGAGGAAATTTGAGAACAAAGTGGAATGGGGAAATTGACTTGGCTCTGGACATGAAAGGTACGTATCCGAAGAAAATAATAATAATAATAATAATAATAATAAAGCACTCCACATGAAGCTCGGTGATGATAATCAGTTATGGACGAGCACCATTTGGAGGGTCCTGTAATCGTCAATACATCTACCAAAACAAGTTGTTGGGTCATCAAGTGCTTGATCATGTCGTGAAGTCCTGGATTTGAGGATAATAT
>JAHSUH010002931.1:2500-5000 GCA_025388415.1 Cynanchum wilfordii | reverse complement strand
CAAAGCATACGGATGAGCACCACCCGACACGCAACAGCGCACACGGTCGACCACCACGGCACCCACACGAAGGGCCCTATGTCGCGCTTTGTCGAACAGAGACGAGCACCATCGCGGGACACGTCTGCTCAAATCGGGACGGAACATCGCGCGTTTTTAGCCCGACTTTCGAAACCGACCGGGCGGAACCTGGTCGGGCACGGCGACCGTGCGACGTTACGCGACCGCATCCTGTGGGCCGCTCTCGGTTTCATTTAAATGGGACATTAGACAGCACTTGTTACCGAGCCAAAGCTCGCCTCGGACTGCCCTTGTGTCGCGGGCGCCTGCGCTCTTGCCCGGCCGGCGCTGGGCCAGGGCCCTCAAACGACTCCCCCCTATAGATGTCCCGGCAACTTTTTCCCTTGTCGGAGCAATAGATACTGATTTTCCGGGCGAGTGGGAAAACTTTGTCGAATTTTTTTCTCTTCCCAGATTTTATCTTGGCCTGAAAATTTACGGGATTGTTGCCCGTGAAGTGTAGAATGCGTAGAATTTTTCTTTCTGAATTTTTCGGAATCAAAAGTTTTTTTTTTTTTTTTTCACCATGGCACCCGCCCGCGCACATGGTGGCACCTGTCCGCGCACATGGTGACACGGTTCCGCGCACAGGGATGAGCAACATGACACACATGGCCGAGCTACGGGACACACGTCTACACACATCGGCGGGCACCATCCCGCACATTGACGGGCATCAAAGCATACGGATGAGCACCACCCGACACTCAACCGCGCACACGATCGACCACGACGGCACACATGGTGGCACCCCGCCCGGGCACATGGTGGCACCTGTCCGCGCACATGGTGACACGGTTGTGCGCACAGGGATGAGCAACATGACACACATGGCCGAGCTACGGGGCACACGTCTACACACATCGGCGGGCACCATCCCGCACATTGACGGGCATCAAAGCATACGGATGAGCACCACCCGACACGCTAACAGCGCACACGGTCGACCACCACGACGCACACACGGGAGGGGCCTATGTCGCGCTTTGTCGCAAGCGAGAGACGAGCACCAACGCGGGACACGTCTGCTCAAATCGGGGACGGAACATCGCGCGTTTCTAGCCCGACATTCGAAAACCGACCGGGCGGAACCTGGTCGGGCACGGCGACTGTGCGACGTTACGCACCGCATCCTGTGGGCCGCCCTCGTTTCATTTAAATGGGACATTAGACAGCACTTGTTACCGAGCCAAAGCTCGCCTCGGACTGCCCTTGTGTCGCGGCAGCCTGCGCTCTTGCCCAGCCGGGCTCGCCGAAGCCTCTAAACGACTCCCCCATAGATGTCCCGGCAACTTTTTCCCTTGTCGAGCAATAGATACTGATTTTCCGAGGCGGTGGGAAAAATTTGTCGAATTTTTTTCTCTCTTCCCATTTTATTCTTGGCCTGAAAATTTACAGGATTGTTGCCCGTGAAGTGTAGAATGCGTAGAATTTTTCTTCTGAATTTTTCGGAATCAAAAGTTTTTTTTTTTTTTTCACCATGGCACCCGCCCGCGCACATGGTGACACGGTTCCGCGCACAGGGATGAGCAACATGACACACATGGCCGAGCTACGGGGCACACGTCTACACACATCGGCGGGCACCATCCCGCACATTGACGGGCATCAAAGCATACGGATGAGCACCACCCGACACTCAACCATGCACACGGTCATGACTCGACGGCACACAGGAGGCACCCGCCCGCGCACATGGTGACACGTGTCCGACATGGTGACACGGTGACACACGGTGCACACACGGGCACGGTCCTCACACATGGCGGGCACCATCCCGCACATTGACGGGCATCAAAGCATACCGGATGAGCACCACCCGACACGACGGTGTCGAACACGGACACACGGGGCACATGGTGGCACCCGGCCATGGGCACTTAATGGTGACACGGTTGTGCCACGCTGGGGATGAGCACCATGACACACATGGCCGAGCTACGGCACACACGTCCACACACAGCGGCACCATCCCGCATATTGACGGGCATCAAAGCATACGGATGAGTACCACCTCGACACCGACGCGCACACGGAAGGATGGAAGGGAACCATGGGACACACATCGTCGTGTTCAAAATTTTTTCTTCTTCTTCTTCTTCTTCTTCTTCTTCTTCTTTTTTACTTGCCCGCGGCAACGCGCCGCGAATTCCCCAGGTGGGCGGAGGCCCCTGAAACTACTGCCCCCCTATAGATGTCCCGGCAACTTTTTGCCTTGTCGGAGGAATAGATACTCATTTTCCGAGGGGGTGGGAAAACTTTGTCAACAATTTTTTCTCACTACCCGAATTTATCTTGGGCTGAAAATTTGCGGGATTGTTGCCCCCAAGTGTAGAATGCGTAGAATTTTTCTTCTGAATATTTGGGGGTCAATTTTTTTTTTTTTTTTTTCTTCTGAGATAGGCTCAAAAATATCGCCCATTTTTTTCCCCAATGCGCA
>JAHSUH010002929.1:0-12231 GCA_025388415.1 Cynanchum wilfordii | reverse complement strand
AAACCTACGCCGCACATTGGTCACACATTTAAAGTTTCCACCGAGTACCTCTCGGTCCCACATACCATCTGTCATCAGATTTCCGCTACTTGCCATCCCACCTGCCAAGGAGATACCCGGCAGGAGTTCTCTCGCCAGGGAAATTCCCCCGAAAAGGGAGGCAGAGGGGTGCGCCGCGCAGGTTGAAAAAGGGCAAAGCACACACAGCCCAGGCGCTCGGAAAAGGTATAATGATCCAACCCACACACTACGGAAACCGCGAAATCGAAGGGATCCGGCGCGCCAGGGAAGGTTGCAAAAGTCCCAGCCGCACGGTCACACACTTTGAGCCGCTTTTGCGCAAGTGTCGAGAACTTCCTCGGTGGGGTAAAGGGGAATATGCCTGGCTCAAGCTTAATAGGTGAGGGAGTGATGGGGGACAGTAGCCGCGCTGCAGGCTCCCGTGGGTGATGCGCAGAGCGCGCCCACTAAGCCAACTCCCTCTCACCCCTCCTTCCGTCAGGACTCTGCACCTGATCTGCCTGCAGCCGCTATTGCGCTGGAATCCAACTCATGAAGAAGGCTGCATCCATTTAGCCCTCTTCCTCTTCTACACACGAAAGTGCTGAATCCTAGCAAAGAAGTGGTGCAAACCTGCTTCCACCACGACTCAACAGCCTACCATACAATAAAGCTACTAACTGTTCCATTGTTCAGCTGCCTGCAGTTGGCTCACGATGCCAGTCGGTAAACGGGTGTCACAGACTCATGCGTTGGGGCACGCTCCCGGGCGGCCGACAACCCCGCAACACCCCGCCCCGCCCACCTTGGCCCCGGGTTTTGCAATCTGGTCTCAGGGGGTTGTAAGGTGGTGGGTAGCAATTACTTTGAAACATAAGTGGGGTAGTGTAAACGATTTTTCTCCCGCACCCCTATGCGCAAAAATCGCTCCCGATTTATTTCTCCAGAGCGCTGCATCGGTGCCACCTTCCTCTCCCCCCCTCTACTCCTACATGAGTGAAGGAAAGATGCAAATCAATTCCCCTAAGAGACTTTTACCCCATATGAAGAGGAGAGAAACTTAGGAAAGAGTTGAAGCTAAATTGATGATAGCTTACGATCTTCACAAGGGGCTCGCTGTCGAGTGCCTCCCCTCCCTTTGACCTTCCTAATGCGTTAAGAAAAAACAAAGGTTATTAAATATTTCAGGGATTAGCAAAGACAAAACAAAATATAAAAGGAAAAGTGAAAACAAAAGAATAAATTTCATAGCGCACATGAGATGTACGCATAACTGAGTTTATGAAATCGATCAGAACCGTTCGACGGAGTATAATTTATAAGTGTGAAATATAAGGGCTGTGGACCAAGAGTGATTTTTTGTTTTTTTCACATTAAAATATAGATTGATATATACATACATATATATATATATATATATTTATATGTACTATGATTAAAAAGCATAGAGTTTTTGCCTGATTGCGTAATCTCGTTCTAGAAGCAACACTATATTTATGCAATTCAACAACAACCATAAAAATAAAAAATGTGATGGGGACATGTTACTACTTCGTTCATTTCGCTAATCAACAGAAAAAAAAAAAAATATCGTATTTTCAATTACAAAGAAGTTGATTTCATTTATAGATACATAACCTTCCATTAGAAATGCACCGAGAAGACATGCTTATGTAAAAAAAAAAAAAATGATAAACATTTACACTTAGGATATTCGATGTTCGTATGAATACTGAAATTCCTTAGAAATATCTTGTTGATAAGCATTGAAACTATAAGAAATAGTATGCACTTTCTTATTAAAATATTTGTCTCGGTGATGTTTTGACTATTCATCCTCGCTCTCGAGGCACTGGGGGTCCCAATCTACCTGAAACCAAGGGTGCCTAATCACATCCTCTATGGATATACGTTTGCGGGGATCTACTATCATCATGCGCGCAATTAAGTCCCTCGCCTCGTTTGAAATATGTTTAATGACCTGGTACTCGCCATGCTCAATCTTTGCCAATAGTGAATTCATATTTTTGCTCTCAAAGGGAAGCCTGCCTGCCAACATAACGTACAAAATAACGCCACAGCTCCAGATATCAGCAGACAGGCCGTTATAGCCGCGCTCCATTAACACTTCAGGGGCCACATAGTTGGGTGTGCCACACACAGTCTGCAGTAAAACGTCTTGCTGTAAGTTACTCAACCCAAAGTCCGAGATCTTCAACGTATCATTTTCGCCCATCAAGAGGTTTTCCGGTTTCAGATCGCGGTGCGCGAAGCCGTATGAATGGCAGTAGTGCATCCCAGCGATGAGCTGGTGAAAATACTTACGAGCGGTCGGCTCGTCGAAGCGCTTCGCCGCGACAATCTTATCAAACAGCTCGCCACCCGAAACGTATTCTAGAACAATGAAGTAATGGTTGTTTGATTGGAGAACATCCTTCAGCTTGATAACATTTCGGTGTCGCATGTTTTTCATAATGGCAACCTCCCGAAGCATTTGATCCTCCATGTTCTCCATTTTTAAGCGAGACTTGTTGATAATTTTTATAGCCCATAACTGGCCCTGGCTGTCTGTCGCCTTTCGGACCTTCGAAAAATTTCCGGTACCTAGTAAGCTACCAATCATGTATTCGCCCACATAAACATCCTCCATTTTAGTAACTAAAAAAAAAAATACCCTGTATCCGTTTCTAACGTAATAGATACGAAAAATGGCAGAAGGCAATAGACTGGTGGAAGAACAAGTTAAGTGATAACTAGGAAATTCAGAGTTGCAACCATCGGTTCTTGAAATCAAGGTAGCTCAGAAATAAAGGTCTACGAAAGCACAGTAAATTCTCTTACAAAAAGTTGTTAAAAAGTAAGGTGAAACATATATATTTATATATATCGGGGCAAGAAAAAAAACGAAAAAATATGTAAAATAAAAAGTATGGTAACAAAATGCCAAGAAAAACGATGAAAGTGAAAATAAATAAGTATACATATATATATATATACGTCGTAAGTTTAAATTTCCATTAAATTTTGGTTTCCAATATTCGCGGAGTTGATTTGATCCTAAATCAATGGCCTAATAAATTTTGAAACTATAAAACGCTCGTTTTGAAATACAAAAACAAGCACACAAAGTGTGAAATCCCTTGTACCATTACTAAAAATATTTTCGGAATGACACCCCTTTGATCCAACTATGTTTGGAAATGTAGTCTCGTTTTCATTTTTTCAAATGAAAAACGGTCCCGTCCAGGATTGCATGGGGGGAGGACACCGCAACACTAAGGATTTGCTGCAAGCCCTTTGCAGCCGCACACTCTGAGCGCTTTCGGTATCATATAGTATAGAATATTCATTAACGACTTGAAGAGGGAAAAAATCTGCAAACCTTAGGACGTCATTTTGATCGTAAAGTCGATTTTTTTTGTTTCAAATCATAATGTGTAAACTTGTACAGATGGCAATAGCTAGTACCGATAATAAACCGTTAGAAGTATCACCGCGTAGCGTCCCTGATAAGTTTTTAGGCAGCTAAAATTTATTTTAAAAAATTTCATTCTCTTCCCCTTACAACAAGCTCTGAAGTCACAAAATAGTGGTTCTTGGATTCCCATGCATTGTTCATGAGCACCGTGTTTTGATAATGTTCTTTTTTTTCCACCCTCCTTCAATTACTGCTTTCCCTCAAGTATTTATTTTTCCATGTTGCTCCTCTTGCGACACTTCTTGTCCATAATTTTTAGCCAAGCATGAACTTGAGAATCTATTAGTTTCCCTATCTTGGAAAGAAACACCACTGGTTCATTGAGGACCAGTAGTATACCCAGCAACACGGGGCGAATTAATAAAATGCACATTATAAATTATTGTTTTCCCTCCTGCAACACACGCTTCAACAAAAGACAGCCACACAGAATGAGATCATTTGTAGGAAAATACAAAAGTAAGACACAAAAAAATACCTAAGAAATAATAAATAGTACAAAATCAAAAAAACTCATTTATTGAAATCGGAAGAAACTAGGATGAAACACGCCCTATTAAGCTTTTCGTCATTCAAGAACTAAATAAAAAGTGCAAATAAACTTTACATAGAATATAAATACATATATATATATATATATATGTATATGTATATGTATATGTATATGTATATAATCATTGGGAATTCGGAAAATGTGAAAGAATATTAACATTGATTCCCCGTTTTATTTATGCGCCTAATGTCTAAGACGAAACTATGTATCAGTAGATCAAGGCAATCTAGTAAAATAAGAAAACACTTTTAGTTACATCATTTTAATATTCCAACCAATCTGGAACCAAGGGTGCTTGATAATTCCCTCCATTGGGATACGTTTTCGGGGGTCTACTACGAGCATCCTTTGCATCAAATCTTTGCAGCTTCGTGATAAGTTTTTGGGCAGCATGTACTCGCCATGCTCAATCTTTGCCAATAATACCTTCATATTTTTGCTCTCAAAGGGCAGCCTGCCTGCCAACATAACGTACAAAATAACGCCACAGCTCCAGATATCAGCAGACAGGCCGTTATAGCCGCGCTCCATTAACACTTCGGGGGCCACATAGTTGGGTGTGCCACACACAGTCTGCAGTAAAACGTTTTGTTGCATATTGCAGAGCCCAAAGTCCGAGATCTTCAACGTATCATTTTCGCCCATCAAGAGGTTTTCCGGTTTCAGATCGCGGTGCGCGAAGCCGTATGAATGGCAGTAGTGCATCCCAGCGATGAGCTGGTGAAAATACTTACGAGCGGTCGGCTCGTCGAAGCGCTTCGCCGCGACAATCTTATCAAACAGCTCGCCACCCGAAACGTATTCTAGAACAAGAAAGTAGTTATGATGCGTTTCCAAAACATCTTGCAGCTTCATTATGTTTCGATGTCTCAGCTTTCTCATCACAGCTATCTCACGTAGTATTTGTTCCTCCATTGACTCGGCCTTGATGAGGCTTTTGTCTATAATTTTGATGGCCCAGACATTGCCAGTTGGGTCAGTCGCTTTCCGAACACATGAAAAGTTGCCGGATCCTATTTTGGGGCCTAGTTGGTATTTCCCAATATAATCTAGGTTCATGTGTAAGGAAATCAGAAGCCTAATTTAAGCGTGTGAAACTTGGGTGTTGATTCCCCCGCTTTACCATAGAGTGTTCTGTAACAGGTACACAACTCGCGCAAGGGTTACGGGTAGCGCAAAAAGTAAAACAAATCTGCCGAAGAAAAAAAGGTGTATCGCCCTCACTGAAAGATAAATTTTTAAAAGAGGGTAAACAGTTGAATCAAATGAATTAAGTAAATATTAAAATCATGATCACAAAGTCTAGGTGTTCACCATTACATGCAGTAGTTACCTATATTGTGCATCTCAGCTTGAGTGAATTTAAAAGCCATGATATAACAAAAAACAAGGAATGAGTATGTGTGGGAAGGAACATTCTTATCAATACTAGTCATTCGTGGAAATGAGCTTAGCTATTAAAATGGCGAAGACGACAAGATGACCATATCGCCCGAAGAAATCGAAGTGATATGTCCTCCACGCATTACGCACGCCCCTATTCTGCGTACAATGTGACTTTTACTCCACAGCTCCGCATCCGCGAGCACTAGATTAATGTTGTTATCAAATCCCTTTAGAATTCCATGGACTTCTTCTTTTCATCTAAAATGGCTACAATCTTTCGGTCCAAATACTTTTCCAAAGATAGTATACTCTCTTTCTTTTTGAGAATGTGTGCTGCCTCGGCTAACATAGTGCACTAGTTAATCTTACCTACGACTTGCCTTATGTAAGAAGTGTGCGTGTGAGCTGCCTGCTATCTTCAAGAAAGTATAATTGATGTGGCTTTTCTCTCTAGGAAATAGGAAGGTGGCAATAAATAAAAATAAGGGAGGTGAATAAAATAAAAAAGATCCCCATGCAGCGATAAAGCAAATTAAAAATAACAATAAAGGACTTCTGAACGCAGTATTATATCTTCTTCTTTTTTTCTGAGGAGGGGGAAAGGGAGAAGACGATGGGTAAAATTAATGACAGTAAACAAAACACCCGGACTCATAGAAACAATAAACTGTAGGAATATGAATTCAGTCGCCAACTCGTTACCCCTCATGAGCTGAAAAAGACAACTCAAGAAAGATGTTCCACATTTACCCTCCTACTCCCCCTCCCCCGGACACCCACCTCTCCCCTTACCTTCTAACCCTATCACACAGAAGTTATGGTGCGGTCCACTCAATCGAGCGTGGGAACTGCTCGTGATTGACAAACGGCAAATCCTGCAAATCCTTCTCAGGATGATGCTGCTCCATCTGCTGAACTGGAATCGGGTGCATAAACCATGTCTGATCTTCCTCAAAGGGAGATTGGTCCAGCTTGCCTGGGACTTGCTGCATCGGCCATAGTTTGTTAACGTTATAGAGCGGTGTTGGTTCCTGACGCACTGTGAGGTCTTTATCAAGGTAATTGGCCGTGTAAACCAACCAATCGTCGATGCAGGCGGATTCGCGTGGTGTGACAGGAAATCGTGACGTGGCCGTGTGATACTCATGTGGAAATTTGGTCGCGTTTTCTGGAAGGTGTGGCAACGACTCTAACCTAAGCTTGCCTTGTTCACCAGTGACTTTTGCGAGGAGAGCGTCTGTCGCGGCCTGCGTACGTAGCTGCGGGTTTACCATTCGACGCGGGGCCCGTGCGCTCAGCGGTACGGCAACCGTCTCTGTCGCAGATAAATCCCCGATGTTTGGATTTGCAGCCCGCAGGTCAGAAACCGTGCACTGAAGTCGCCGAGCCACCGATTCCCATGTGTCGTTTTGAAAGACCTTTTCGGCTGTGGAAAACTCTTGTTCTCGGTAGGAAACCCATGTAATGTGGGGTACGTTTAATTCCTGGATCGACTCATCGAAACCAAGCTTATCGCTGTCTGTCCGGTACGTAAGTGCCGCATATCCGTTAGCTTGCTGGAGGTCCTCCACGCTGCAGTCTAGCAGCTCGGCCGCTTCCTCCCATGTCTGGATACGGGTGTTGTTGTCCGGCCTCGTAAGAGACAGGACCTGGGGAATCGCACCGAAGCTAGGCAATCTCCTGCACGCGTTACCTGGGATGGTGAGAGAAATACCCTCAGCAAGGTCTTCGAGGCCATTGTTGGACTCTCGGAGCTCTTCCGCGCTACATCCAAGCCGCTCAGCCACTGACTCCCACGTATCTCCTTTTTGGACCGCCTCAACCGATAGAAAACCAACCGGGGTACTCTGCCAGTCGAGCGCAAAAGAGAACATACGGTGGTGCTCGTGAGATGTCGAAACACAAGCATCGTGCTCCGTTGGAAACACCGAGGCGTCATGTACAACATTGCGGCGGTATGTTGTGTGGAATTCACACGAAGTCTGTCGATGCAGCCAGTGTCGAATACCATACATACGCTGCTCAAACTCGGAGCTCTGGAAGGGTAGTTTCACCACGACTACGCGAAAGTACTTTCTATACTCGTAATGGGCTGTTGACATTTCCAATTCCGTGAAGCAAGTGTCTGACGAAGAAGTCCAGAATTCCGCCATGCGCACCCACGGCTCCATGTGCTCCACATGAGGCCAGGAGACCTGAGGGTCGTACAGGTTAGAAAAGCCAGCTATTGGAGCATTGCAGCGGTTTATAACTCCGACGCACTGCTCCTCTAGTCGCTGTAAATCAGCACGAACAAAATTGGCTACCTCCTCCTTGTCGTAAAAATCTTTTCCCCCGAAAGGTCCTTTGAGCGAACAGTTAAAACACTCCATAATCTCGGGATCGAAACCGCCACTTTCGACACCTTCAAGCATTCTTCGGACCACTTTGAGTTTCTCTTCGACAATTTGCCTGCCAACATCCCTCAAGAACGCACAAATATCTTCCGACAGCTTTCCTACGTGGTGGTCCCAGAAACCCTCCAAAACAATGCGGTATGTCACCTCAGACCCCTCGATTCCACTATCGTCACTGTTTTCAAAAGTGAAACGCTTATTCCGCACCTTTGCGATTTCATATTCATACCAGTCCTCGGTGTTCCAACGGAAGGGAAAGACCGAATCGTCAACCGGTATTTTTCCTGCACAGGATGACGGTTCCTCCAGCCGGCCCACATCCCATTGTTGCATCAAAGGAGTCAACACTTTGCCGTACTGGTGCTTCTCGATGACTGCACGGTCCATGATAGTCTCCAGACTCGGGAGAAGCGTGGGATTGCCGCCGCTAGCCATCAACGTCAGGTAAGCATCCCGGAACGGGAAGTACTTCTGTCCCTTTCCTCTTGATTTCTTGGGGTCGTAGCGAGAAAAATCCCGTAGTCGCTTAACGTATTCCCTTCCTTTGGAATCAAACTCGTTGAATGGACGAAAACGATACGCATTTGCAGGTGCGCTGGCACTCCAAGGGCGGAAATCGCCCAAATGATGCGTCATGGAGGTGCAGATATACCAGCTGTCGACATACTGGTCCTCTGGCACATCGGGGCGCGTTAAATTGCCGCGTATGCTCACAGGGAACTTATCATCGACGGGGTCTATATACTCGTTGGTCTTGGTGTTATTCATGTTTTGAGGTGCATCCATAGGCGGGGGGCCATCAAACTTAGGCATCTGTGCCGGGAAACGATACCGAGACCAGTAGTACCGCACCCACAAGCTTCGACGCAGCATACCTTCGTCCAGACTACAATTAAATGCAACTACAACCCCCTTCTCTAAAACTGCAGATAAGGAAAAAAAAAAATGGAGACAACATATTTCAAAATGGTTCAAAGAGAGGGTCATTTTTCAAATCGAAAAAGTCTGAGAGGGTATGCGAGTAAGGTTGCAGCCCACAAGTGTCAAAAATAGTAATATCATTCAAATACAATTCACACCTTTGCCACTTGAATAGTATCCCCTATTATTTTAGAAGGGATTAGGACCATGATGAGTTTTAAAAACGCCTAAGAAGGATAATTTCTAGAAAGTTAATATAATGTTGACACAGCAACTACTCTGTGTTTCGGTATAAAAATGTGTTTTCCCTGTCGGCTATGACCCACCCATATTGGCGAATAAACTCTTCGTATACTCCGAAGCTAGAGGAATCAACGGGAGCTTTTAGGGCTTCCTCTTTGACGGCTTCATCTACGGATGAGAATACGGAAAACCATAAAAGGCCGTTGCTCACACCACGGATAAGGGCCACCTTTCCGTTGCGCAGGCTTTTTGTGAAACGAACTATTTGTCCTGGTTTAAGCCTAAATTTGTTCTCCTCACTGGGCTCAAAAGTCACGCTACCACCGGACTTACACTCTGCAGTTTGATACATTGTTTCGGTTAAGGGTTGATCTTACAACGGGCAGTTATTGTATCAATTCTTTTCTTCGGATAAGCAGGGAATTTAAATTACAAGTGTCAAATATTATAGAAAGTACGAAAGAGATGGAAAGTGAAAAGAAAACATAGCAACCTCCTTCAGTTCTCATGGTTGATAAGGCATAAAAGCTATTTTTTCAGACAGCTGAATAAGTTTATATATATACATGGGTTCTCTGCAATTCTCAAAGGAGTGGTATGCGCTTTCTCACAATATTAGCATTAAAAAAGAAAAAACTATAGGTAAATTATTGCAGACAGTAGAATAACGCACAAAGATGCTGCAATGAAGAATACAAAGGAGCCTGTCGAAGCCGGCTTCAACATCACAGTTCGCGCACCGTTTCCTTCTTGAAATAAACTGCCAACTAAAAGAGTATATCGTGTGTTATTGAACCGGACCACATGCTTACTCCGCTCCCACGGCGGTCCCCATCTTTGCCCAACGTGAAGCTGCGGTGAGACGGCAACTGTGTAGGCGGGGCGCACTCCTATTTTCGAAAGCGCTGCACCGACCATTACAGTTGGATCGCCGTAAAACTCGCTAAACATGTTAGTCGCATAATCTGGCGTCGAAGATGACAAGTTCAGGGAAGCGTTCAGAAAATCACAGCTGAAATTGACAGAAAAACAATACCATAACTTTCTAAGCAAGTCAGTATCAACCTTTGGATCTGCGTCACTGCCCAGTATCACACGGAGCGCGGCATTGGACGCCTCAATTATACCTTCCACATTCAGTCGCTTATTTGCAAATGGTGTATCCGATGGAGTATAAACATGAGGATTTTCGTAGAATTCGTCGTAACGAGAGAGGGTAATGACGGTTTTGTTCACCTCAGAAAGAAGATTGTTTTCCTCGAGAAAATCGACATAAGTGGTGGCAGGAGAGGCATAAAGGAAGCTGGTTTTCGCTTTCTGAATTTGCAGACTACGGAGTAACTTATCTACAGATTGAAGCGCAATGTTCGATCCTCGGTCGATTCGCCGATCCACGTGAAAATAGAGTTGGGAATCTGAGTACGATAGCTGATCCAGTGCCACAATAGTGTCAAAGTTTAAGAAGTTGACGGATGTGAAGTTCAGATTAAATTTGTACGCTAGCTTCAGGCATGCCTCTATACCAACAGACTCACATGCAAGGGCCGAAGACGCGTCCTGGATAAAACGTGCACTGCCGATGCTTCCACTATACTCACCAGCAAAAAAAAAAGTAGCCACCTCAATGTTTGGAGCTTGCCGCTTGATTGCCTCTGTGATTGCAAGTGCGGCTGTGATCCCACTTGCTGGGGAATCCGCGCCCGGCGTGGGGAGGTGGCCGAAGGTGGCTGTCGTTAGGGGTACCATCAGGGCAATGGCCCCTTTCGCTGTTTTCCGTTTGAAGGAGTGACGGGCATCGCTCCAAGACCACGAGGAGTCACCCGTTGTTGCCCATACGGACCACCCGCCCAGCGGTTGGCATGTCCTATATGAAGAGGAAAGGCAATCATCAGAAGTGCTCAAGAGGTACATTTGATTGCGAGTTTCAACCGCATAGACAGGAAAATCGTAGCCCTTCCGCCACCGCTTTTCATTAAATTGCGCCTTATCGAGCACGTCATTCCACTGTTGCTTGCCGTTCGTGTAGACCAAGATCGTTAAGCTGGAGTAAATCCAGTTACTATGTGGCGGCACGCTCGCATTAAGCAATCTTTTTCTTTCTGTGTCCTGGCCACTGATAACAATTGCGTCGATAGACAATAGCTTTGGGTGCGAGGAATTACGGTACGATTGTATGGCGTCGATGAAGCAGTTTAAATCGTAGCTGGTAGCGATCCCACGGTTGCTTAAGGGGCAAAAGAGCACAAGAGCTACACTTTGCCCGACGTTACAGAAACTCCTGGGAAGTGGAAGATCTTCAAGAAATCCACGCCACGCACTCGCCATGACGTCAGGCGTCTCTGCGCACATGCTAAAGAGCTTCGTATGTTTGCTTACATCAACAGGAACTAATACAGATGTCATTGTTGCGGAGGATTTCATGCCGCTTCCAAAATATCGAATAGAATTTGTTAATTCAGCCGTCAGCCCGAGCAAATAAGCCTCATTGAGGTTAGTATACATTTTATCGTAAAAGACTCCATAGGCCTTTCTATTCCAAATTTCTACATCAAACCCGTAGTTCTCCTCCGTAGCCACTATGCAAATTAGACATGTCAAATAACATGAGAAAAATGCTACAACAGATTTAAGGCACTGTTTTCTCACTCGCGCCTGTGTGGCACACATTTACAAGTCGACGTTCTATAAAATATGAAAATGATTTGGCAGCTAAAAAAGAACAAATAAAAGAAAAGCTAAAATTCAAAAAAATGGATGGTATAAGAAAACATCTACAATAGTTTTGCTAGCATTATCGCTTCCCTTCCTTATCCTTCTGAAAAGATACTGTACAAATTAAAGCACAGACGTGGTTCCCTATGGACAGATAGAATATTTTGTGCTTATGTGTGTGTGTTTTTTCTAATGCTGCGCGAATATATATATATATATATATATATTAGTGCAGAAGCTAAAATACTATCGGCTGTGAACGGTAATGGGAGCAGTCAGGGTCAAAACATTTTTGCACCCATGTCCTATTCACAAGATCCATAACGAGGTACACATTGTTGGATTTATGTTCTCGCATGACGTTTTGGCAGTACCGTGTTCCCTAAGTGAAAGAATTACGTAGCGCTCACCGACACTCCTTGTAGATGTAATAAAACACTTGCATCCACAGATATCGCTATAACATGCCTCTATCTGTTTTATAGCGCTCAAAGTGCCCACATGCTCAATCTCGGAAACACATGACGGGGTCCGATAGAAGC
>JAHSUH010002925.1:0-11694 GCA_025388415.1 Cynanchum wilfordii | reverse complement strand
TTTTATGTATCAATCCTTGCATCTCCTACTACTGGCGGGGTGACGGCTAGTTTTGGTATGTTGGGTGATATCATTATTGCCGAACCCAATGCTTACATTGCGTTTGCGGGTAAAAGAGTAATTGAAGAAACATTGAAGATAATAGTACCCGAAGGTGTGCAAGAGACTGAATATTTATTCGAGAAGGGAGCATTCGACCTAATCGTACCACGTAATTTTTTAAAAGTGTTCTGACTGAGTTATTAAAGCTCCACGCTTTCTTTCCTTTGGCTAAAAACTAAAATAAAAACCAAATAGAGGGCTAAGTTCAATTATTTGTAGCAAAGAAGTAGTTAGTTTATTCGGAATTAAAGGAAATAGGAATTTTGTTTGGCGACCTAAGATCTAATTGTACAATACAAAGATGAAAAAATTGATTTATTTAGCTCTACGTTTTATTCTATATCCTCACTTAGATATAGATATATAGATACTTAGATCTATACTAAGGATTGAATATAGTTATAGTTAAATAATAATGAAAATTCTTAATTATAATTATTATAAGATATCTTTATTTATAAATAATAATAACAGGTACGAACAATAAATCGAGGTACCTATTCATGAACCTTCCCGCTTTTTTTGTGCCTTTAGTAGGCCTAGTTTTTCCGGCAATTGCAATGGCTTCTTTATCTCTTCATGTTCAAGAAAACAAGATTGTTTAGACCTGATGGACCCCATCTCTTCTATTTTTTTTTAAAAACTTAGACTTGCATCATAACTAACACAGATATCTATTTAGCGAAATATGATATAACATGTGATTTCTGCCGAACATAAAGACATAAAGTAAAGGCCTCTTATACCTGCAGAAACATAATAATATATGGGTAAATGAATTCTAGCCGTTTTCAAATCTACCAGGATCGCTGGATGGCTGAAAAAAAAGTCCTCGGATCTATATGTATAGTGGGATCATATGAAGGGTATGTTATTTTTTGAGTTTTTAGTTTAGATTAGATCTAAGTAATTTGATGAATTACTCCTAAAGGTTCACATCAAACTAGTGCTAGTTGATGAGAGTTACTTCGGAAACAAAACAAAAAAGGTAAAGTCAGATTAATTTGAGGGTTTCTCTCAATTCCAATAAAAAAACCGGATCAAGTATGAATTGGCGATCAGAACATATATGGATAGAACTTATAATGGAGTCTCGAAAAATAAGTAATTTCTGCTGGGCCTTTATCCTTTTTTTAGGTTCATTAGGATTCTTATTGGTTGGAACTTCCTGTTATCTTGGTAGAAATTTAATATCTTTTTTTCCGTCTCAGCAAATCATTTTTTTTCCACAAGGTATCGTGATGTCTTTCTACGGGATCGCGGGTCTCTTTATTAGTTCCTATTTGTGGTGCACAATTTCCTGGAATGTAGGCAGCGGTTATGATCGATTCGATAGAAAGAAAGGCATAGTGTGCATTTTTCGGTGGGGATTTCCTGGAAAAAATCGTCGCATATTCCTCCGATTCCTTATAAAAGATATTCAGTCCATTAGAATAGAAGTTCAAGAGGGTATTTATGCCCGTCGTGTCCTTTATATGGACATCCGGGGCCAGGGGGCCATTCCCTTAACTCGTACTGATGAGAATTTGACTCCACGGGAAATTGAACAAAAAGCTGCTGAATTGGCCTATTTCTTGCGTGTACCAATTGAAGTATTTTGAAAAAAAAAAGGAAATGGGTGTTTTGAGGAAAAAATGCAAGAATCCTCTTTTTTCTATAACATAACCTATAACCTAAGTGAAGTTTCATCAGAAGGGTCATTTCGAGCCAAAGCGGGGCGGAACAATTACAAAACGAAATTCTTTATTTTTGTCACTCGGCGTTTTATTTTCTCCTTTCTTTTGTCTTCCTTAATAACCAAGACAAAAATAACAATTAGATTTATTAATAATGATAACTAGAAAATTTCTGGCTTGTTTTGCTACTTTGAGTATTGCAATATCTTTCCCTCAATTAGTAGTATTCTACTATTCCTGTCTGTAGGCAATCAGGGAATTTTTTTTTTTTTTAATATTGGATATTGTGGATTCTTTCGTCTCAAAATTGGATTAATATTCATTACTTAAACTTAAAGTTTCTTTCAGTCATTCATTGAAAGGAGACAGTTGTTTCGAATTTGCGCAATTGAGATATCGGGAAACTTTTTTTGTAGTTCTTCGTTGGAAATGGATTGATTTTTAGTCGATTTCTCCAGTCTTTCGAGATTAAAAGACTAATCAAAAAAGCACAAATAAAATAGATTAAATTAATAGGTCCCGTACCTTGTATAGAACTCATGCGTGAAAGAAGGATTCGATCTCATAGAGTCGACGAATGAAGTGGGTTGATTAACAATTCACAGATGAAAAATGGCAAAAAGAAAGCATCCACTCCTCTTGTATCTATAGTATTTTTTCTTGGTGGCTTTCTCTCTCATTTAAAAAAGTCTGGAATCTTGGGTTACTAATTCGTGGAATGCCGGGCAATCCGAAATTTTATTGAATGATATTCAAGAAAGGGGTATTCTAGAAAAATTCATAGAATTAGAGGAACTCCTCGTCTTGGACGAAATGATCGAAGAATACTCGGAGACACGTCTACACAAGCTTCCTATACCTCTCGGAATACAAAAAGAAACGATCCAATTAATCAAGATACACAACGAAGATCATATCCATACGATTTTTCACTTCTCAATAAACATAATCTGTTTTGTTATTCTCAGTGGTTATTCTATTTTGGGTAACGAAGAACTTGTTATTCTTAACTCTTGGGCCCAGGAATTCCTATATAACCTAAGCGACACAGTCAAAGCTTTTGTATTCTTTTATTAACCGATTTATGTATCGGATTCCATTCACCCCACGGTTGGGAATTACTGATTGGCTCTGTCTACAAAGATTTTGGATTTGTTCAGAATGATCAAATCATATCGGGTCTTGTTTCCACTTTTCCAGTCATTCTTGATACAGTTTTTAAATATTGGATTTTCCGTTATTTAAATCGCGTATCTCCGTCACTTGTAGTTATTTATCATTCAATGAATGACTGATAACGGATCCACTCATATTAATCTAATCCAATTCGAAGGTTTGCAACTTTGTAGTTGTACATAAACAAAGCATTGAAAATTTATGCTTTCTATTTTTACCCATCGTCAGGATGAATCCTATATTATTCCAGTAACTAACAGAATCGTGGATAGGGAACTATATTAGTGACTTACCCCACCTATTGTATAAATTTTGGTATCAACGGTTGAACCATGGAAACTAGAAATACTTTTTCTTGGATAAAGGAACAGATTACTCGATCTATTTCCGTATCGCTCATGATATATATCATAACTCAGACGGCCATTTCAAATGCATATCCCATTTTTGCACAGCAGGGTTATGAAAATCCACGAGAAGCGACGGGGCGTATTGTATGTGCCAATTGTCATTTAGCTAACAAGCCCGTGGATATTGAGGTACCGCAAGCGGTACTTCCTGATACTGTATTTGAAGCGGTTGTTCGAATTCCTTATGATATGCAACTGAAACAAGTTCTTGCTAATGGTAAAAGGGGGGTTTGAATGTAGGGGCTGTTCTTATTTTACCGGAAGGTTTTGAATTAGCCCCCCGATCGTATTTCTCCCGAGATGAAGGAAAAGATAGGAAATTTGTCTTTCAGAGCTATCGCCCTAATAAAAAAATATTCTTGTGATAGGCCCTGTCCCCGGTCAGAAATATAGTGAAATTTCCTTCTTTCTTTCTTGACCCCGCTACTAAAAAGATGTTCACTTCTTAAAATATCCTATACGTAGGCGGGAACAGGGGAAGGGGTCGGGATTATCCTGACAAAAGGGAGCAAGAGTAACAATACAGTTTATAATGCCACGCGGGTATAGGAAGGAAAATCATACGAAAAGAAAAGAGGGGAATATGAAATATCGCATAACGGATCCTGATCTGGACTAAGTGGTTGATATTATCTCAAGCCAGAACTTCATTTCAGCCAATCTAACCTTCTCGAACTGTTCTTTTAAGAACAAAAAGATTTGTGCCAGATAAAAAAAAAAAGGTTTTTTTTTTTTTTTTTTTTGTTTTTTTGTTTTTAAATAACAGATGCCAAGAAGAATAAAAGGCCTTGACACGTAATGGATCTTGAGTACTATTTCCGTATCCCCCTGACCAAATCCGCCCACATTAGGATTACTCGTTAATGGTTGATCAAATTTCAGGGATTCCCCTCTCGAAATAAGAAGTTCTGGTCCTGGGGGGATAATATCAACCACTTGACGTCCATCCGGATCTGTTATGGATATTTCATATCCCCCCCTCTTTTCTTTTCGTATGATTTTCCTTACTATACCCGCTGCTGTAGCATTATAAACTGTATTGTTACTCTTGCTCCCGTCAGGATAAATCTGACCCCTTCCCCTGTTCCCGCCTACGTATATAGGATATTTTAAGAAGTGAACATCTTTTTAGTAGCGGGGTCAGGGGAAAGAATAGGAAAGGAAATTTCACTATATTTCTGACCGGGGACAGGGCCTATCACAAGAATATTTTTTTATTAGGGCGATAGCTCTGAAAAGACAAATTTCCTATCTTTTCCTTCATCTCGGGAGAAATACGATCGGGGGGGCTAATTCAAAACCTTCCGGTAAAATAAGAACAGCCCCTACATTCAAACCCCCCTTTTACCATTAGCAAGAACTTGTTTCAGTTGCATATCATAAGGAATTCGAACAACCGCTTCAAATACAGTATCAGGAAGTACCGCTTGCGGTACCTCAATATCCACGGGCTTGTTAGCTAAATGACAATTGGCACATACAATACGCCCCGTCGCTTCTCGTGGATTTTCATAACCCTGCTGTGCAAAAATGGGATATGCATTTGAAATGGCCGTCTGAGTTATGATATATATCATGAGCGATACGGAAATAGATCGAGTAATCTGTTCCTTTATCCAAGAAAAAGTATTTCTAGTTTCCATGGTTCAACCGTTGATACCAAAATTTATACAATAGGTGGGGTAAGTCACTAATATAGTTCCCTATCCACGATTCTGTTAGTTACTGGAATAATATAGGATTCATCCTGACGATGGGTAAAAATAGAAAGCATAAATTTTCAATGCTTTGTTTATGTACAACTACAAAGTTGCAAACCTTCGAATTGGATTAGATTAATATGAGTGGATCCGTTATCAGTCATTCATTGAATGATAAATAACTACAAGTGACGGAGATACGCGATTTAAATAACGGAAAATCCAATATTTAAAAAACTGTATCAAGAATGACTGGAAAAGTGGAAACAAGACCCGATATGATTTGATCATTCTGAACAAATCCAAAATCTTTGTAGACAGAGCCAATCAGTAATTCCCAACCGTGGGGTGAATGGAATCCGATACATAAATCGGTTAATAAAAGAATACAAAAAGCTTTGACTGTGTCGCTTAGGTTATATAGGAATTCCTGGGCCCAAGAGTTAAGAATAACAAGTTCTTCGTTACCCAAAATAGAATAACCACTGAGAATAACAAAACAGATTATGTTTATTGAGAAGTGAAAAATCGTATGGATATGATCTTCGTTGTGTATCTTGATTAATTGGATCGTTTCTTTTGTATTCCGAGAGGTATAGGAAGCTTGTGTAGACGTGTCTCCGAGTATTCTTCGATCATTTCGTCCAAGACGAGGAGTTCCTCTAATTCTATGAATTTTTCTAGAATACCCCTTTCTTGAATATCATTCAATAAAATTTCGGATTGCCCGGCATTCCACGAATTAGTAACCCAAGATTCCAGACTTTTTTAAATGAGAGAGAAAGCCACCAAGTAAAAAATACTATAGATACAAGAGGAGTGGATGCTTTCTTTTTTGCCATTTTTTCATCTGTGAATTGTTAATCAACCCACTTCATTCGTCGACTCTATGAGATCGAATCCTTCTTTCACGCATGAGTTCTATACAAGGTACGGGACCTATTAATTTAATCTATTTTATTTGTGCTTTTTTGATTAGTCTTTTAATCTCGAAAGACTGGAGAAATCGACTAAAAATCAATCCATTTCCAACGAAGAAATACTAAAAAAAAATTTTCCGATATCTCAATTGCGCAAATTCGAAACAACTGTCTCCTTTCAATGAATGACTGAAAGAAACTTTAAGTTTAAGTAATGAATATTAATCCAATTTTGAGACGAAAGAATCCACAATATCCAATATTAAAAAAAAAAAATTTCCCTGATTGCCTACAGACAGGAATAGTAGAATACTACTAATTGAGGGAAAGATATTGCAATACTCAAAGTAGCAAAACAAGCCAGAAATTTTCTAGTTATCATTATTAATAAATCTAATTGTTATTTTTGTCTTGGTTATTAAGGAAGACAAAAGAAAGGAGAAAATAAAACGCCGAGTGACAAAAATAAAGAATTTCGTTTTGTAATTGTTCCGCCCCGCTTTGGCTCGAAATGACCCTTCTGATGAAACTTCACTTAGGTTATAGGTTATGTTATAGAAAAAAAGGGGATTCTTGCATTTTTTCCCCCCAAAACACCCATTTCCTTTTTTTTTTTACAAAATACTTCAATTGGTACACGCAAGAAATAGGCCAATTCAGCAGCTTTTTGTTCAATTTCCCGTGGAGTCAAATTCTCATCAGTACGAGTTAAGGGAATGGCCCCCGGCCCCCGGATGTCCATATAAAGGACACGACGGGCATAAATACCCTCTTGAACTTCTATTCTAATGGACTGAATATCTTTTATAAGGAATCGGAGGAATATGCGACGATTTTTTCCAGGAAATCCCCACCGAAAAATGCACACTATGCCTTTCTTTCTATCGAATCGATCATAACCGCTGCCTACATTCCAGGAAATTGTGCACCACAAATAGGAACTAATAAAGAGACCCGCGATCCCGTAGAAAGACATCACGATACCTTGTGGAAAAAAAATGATTTGCTGAGACGGAAAAAAAGATATTAAATTTCTACCAAGATAACAGGAAGTTCCAACCAATAAGAATCCTAATGAACCTAAAAAAAGGATAAAGGCCCAGCAGAAATTACTTATTTTTCGAGACTCCATTATAAGTTCTATCCATATATGTTCTGATCGCCAATTCATACTTGATCCGGTTTTTTTTTATTGGGAAATTGAGAGAAACCCTCAAATTAATCTGACTTTACCTTTTTTTTTTTGTTTCCGAAGTAACTCTCATCAACTAGCACTAGTTTGATGTGAACCTTTAGGAGTAATTCATCAAATTACTTAGATCTAATCTAAACTAAAAACTCAAAAAAAAACATACCCTTCATATGATCCCACTATACATATAGATCCGAGGACTTTTTTTTCAGCCATCCAGCGATCCTGGTAGATTTGAAAACGGCTAGAATTCATTTACCCATATATTATTATGTTTCTGCAGGTATAAGAGGCCTTTACTTTATGTCTTTATGTTCGGCAGAAATCACATGTTATATCATATTTCGCTAAATAGATATCTGTGTTAGTTATGATGCAAGTCTAAGTTTTTGAAAAAAAAATAGAAGAGATGGGGTCCATCAGGTCTAAACAATCTTGTTTTCTTGAACATGAAGAGATAAAGAAGCCATTGCAATTGCCGGAAAAACTAGGCCTACTAAAGGCACAAAAAAAGCGGGAAGGTTCATGAATAGGTACCTCGATTTATTGTTCGTACCTGTTATTATTATTTATAAATAAAGATATCTTATAATAATTATAATTAAGAATTTTCATTATTATTTAACTATAACTATATTCAATCCTTAGTATAGATCTAAGTATCTATATATCTATATCTAAGTGAGGATATAGAATAAAACGTAGAGCTAAATAAATCAATTTTTTCATCTTTGTATTGTACAATTAGATCTTAGGTCGCCAAACAAAATTCCTATTTCCTTTAATTCCGAATAAACTAACTACTTCTTTGCTACAAATAATTGAACTTAGCCCTCTATTTGGTTTTTATTTTAGTTTTTAGCCAAAGGAAAGAAAGCGTGGAGCTTTAATAACTCAGTCAGAACACTTTTTAAAAAATTACGTGGTACGATTAGGTCGAATGCTCCCTTCTCGAATAAATATTCAGTCTCTTGCACACCTTCGGGTACTATTATCTTCAATGTTTCTTCAATTACTCTTTTCCCGCCGCAAACGCAATGTAAGCATTGGGTTCGGCAATAATGATATCACCCAACATACCAAAACTAGCCGTCACCCCGCCAGTAGTAGGAGATGCAAGGATTGATACATAAAATAACTTTTTATTTGATTGATAATCATATAAAACAGACGATATTTTAGCCATTTGCATCAAGCTCACACTTCCTTCTTGCATGCGCGCCCCCCCGGAAGCACACACTATAATAAGGGGTAGAAATTGGTTGGTAGCGTATTCAATCAAACGGGTGATTTTTTCCCCGACTACGGACCCCATACTGCCCCCTATAAACTCAAAATCCATAACCCCAACTGCTACGGGAATGCCATTTAGTTCGCCTATGCCTGTTTGAACAGCCTCGGGCAATCCCGTCGTTGTTTGATAAGAATCAATACGATCTTTATAAGGTGGTTCGTCCTCTGCATGAAATTCAATGGGATCAAGAGACACCATGTCTTCGTCCATAGGATCCCAAGTATCCGGATCGATCGAAAGATCTAGTCTATCTGAACTATTCATTTTTCAAATGCCATTCACAGTGTTCACAAATATACAATTTTGTGTTAAAATATTTCTTATAATTTAATCCATAACAATTATCACATTGAACCCACAAATGCCTATATTTGCTAGAGTCGTCAGTTTCACCGTTATCATTAGACCTATCTTCGATATCATTAGAACTATCTTCAATATCATTAGAACTATCTTCGATATCATTAGACCTATCTTCGATATCATTAGAACTATCTTCGATATCATTAGACCTATCTTCAATATCATTAGAACTATCTTCGATAAAACTATCTTCTAGAGTTAAATCACTATCTTGCGCATCGATATCATTAGAACTATCTTCAATATCATTAGAACTATCTTCGATATCATTAGAACTATCTTCAATATCATTAGAACTATCTTCGATATCATTAGACCTATCTTCGATATCATTAGAACTATCTTCGATATCATTAGAACTATCTTCAATATCATTAGAACTATCTTCGATATCATTAGACCTATCTTCGATATCATTAGAACTATCTTCGATATCATTAGAACTATCTTCAATATCATTAGAACTATCTTCGATATCATTAGACCTATCTTCGATATCATTAGAACTATCTTCGATATCATTAAAACTATCTTCTAGAATTAACTCACTATCTTGCGCCTCGATATCATTAAAACTATCTTCGAAATCATTAAAATCATCTTCGCTAAAACTATCTTCGAAATCATTAAAATCATCTTCGCTAAAACTATCTTCGAAATCATTAAAATCATCTTCGCTAAAACTATCTTCGATATCATTAAAATCATCTTCGCTAAAACTATCTTCGATATCATTAAAATCATCTTCGCTAAAACTATCTTCGCTAAAACTATCTTCTCTATCATTAAAACCATCTTCGATATCATTAAAACTATCTTCTAGAGTTAAATCACTATCTTGCGCGTGGGTTCGTATACCCGCCGAACCCTCCGTTTCGCCATTATTTCTACTTTCACCACAAATGTACCTATAAATGTAACTATCACTGCAATTATCGATATCACTTACCATGGAAGTAGCGATAGAGATTTGAGACTGAAGATAACTCTCAATGCACCTATTAATATGATTATTCCAACTAGATTGAGTATCGTTATTAGAGCAGGTATCTTCACTCGTAGATTTATTATGCAGATAACTAGAATCCCAAAAACAACTTTCTAGTTCACTCAGAAACAAATGATTGTTGTCAATCTCAAAAATTTGATTTTCACTATCAAAATATATCAAATAACTGTCTCCATTTCTATCCTTAACCAAAAAAGTTGGAGTGGAGACTAAATTCCGAGTGTCTTTGGCGCCGAATAAACGATCAACATTACTGTAACTAGAACCGTCACGACCCCCACAACTCTGAATATTTTTAGTTGTATCTTTTCTATTCGAATCTTCAATTTCACCGGTATTTTCAATAGGACCAAGACTGTCCATTGATTTATTTAGCCCGCACCAGCGCTCTAACTCCTTCTTAAACAACATCGAATTAAACCACCACCTTTCCATAGAGTTTTCTTGCCCCCTATTTGTATGAAACTATAATAGATGAATAGTCATTCGATCAAAAATTCTTTATTTGAATATCTTCTTTCCTATTAGACTAAACATAGAAACCCAATCGCTAGCATTGTTTATTAACTAATAATAAAAATAAGAAAAAGGTAATAGGTGTGAGTATTGAAAAAAAAAATTATCTTTTTTGGGAAATCCGGAGTAATACTTCACTATACACTACTATACACTATATATGAATATGATATGAGGGAATCTCTTGTCATTATAAATACAATGATAAAGAGCGCTTTTTCTTATGTCGTATCAAATTCGCATCGAAACAAAAAAAAAATCTTTTTAAGAAATCATTTTTTTCGTCAAATTTCGCCTAATAACGTAATAATTTCAGGTTCTATTCCACCAATATGGAAAGAAAAGGACAATATACAGGATGGGTATAAAGAATTGTGATACTTGGCTTGATTCAGGAAAACTTCAGGATATAAAAGAATAGACCAATCCCAAAGATCTGTAGATTAATTGTGGATTCAAGACAACAATAGAAAGATTTGAGCCTTAGATTTTTTATTTCAAATCTTCTATATCTAGACTATATCTAGATAAGTATGTATTAATATTAAAATATTAAAATTATTAAAATTTATTATTAAATATAAAATATATTATTAAATTATTAAAATTATTAAAAAAAAAAAAATAAAGAATCTTTTGTATTCGGCTCAATCCTTTTAGGAAAAGATTGGGCCGAGTTTAATTGCAATTCAACTAAGATAACAAAAAGTAATTACAAAGTATCCACTGCTTTAAAAATTAAATCTGATCTCCTTCCATACCTCACAAGCAGCCGCCAGTTCAGGACTCCATTTGCTAGCCTCACGGATAATTTCATTACCCTCAACAGCAAGATCGCGCCCTTCATTACGAGCTTGTACACATGCTTCTAGAGCTACTCGATTCGCTACGGCACCTGGCGCATTACCCCAAGGGTGTCCTATAGTTCCTCCACCAAACTGCAGTACAGAATCATCCCCAAAGATCTCGGTCAGAGCGGGCATATGCCAAACGTAATACCCCCTGAAGCCACCGGCAGAACACCTGGTAGAGAGACCCAATCTTGAGTAAAATAAATACCGCGACTTCGATCTTTTTCAATAAAATCATCACGCAGTAAATCAACAAAGCCCAAAGTGATGTCTCTTTCCCCTTCAAGTTTACCTACTACGGTACCCGCGTGAATATGATCTCCACCAGACATACGTAACGCTTTAGCTAGTACGCGGAAGTGCATGCCATGATTCTTCTGTCTATCAATAACTGCGTGCATTGCACGGTGGATGTGAAGAAGCAGGCCATTATCTCGGCAATAATGAGCCAAGCTCGTATTTGCAGTGAATCCCCCTGTTAAGTA
>JAHSUH010002923.1:0-28439 GCA_025388415.1 Cynanchum wilfordii | reverse complement strand
CCCAAAGTTATTTTTCTCTCATTATATTCATGTTGTGTTGATTTCCGCACATTAAAAGGGTATAAAAATCCAAAAAAGTGGTATCGGAGCGTTTGGTGAGGTCCAAGCAAATTTCGGCCGAAAATGTTTCTTCCCGAAATTGTGTTTTGAGTATACCATTAGAAAGCTCTCGTCGAGACGATTCCGATCATATATTTTTCAGAATTTTTCGACCACCGGAAGGCCTTCAAAACTCCGGTCAAAGTTACTCTCTCTTCGGTCAACGGCGCCGGAACAATTGCCGGAAAAACCAGGCACCTAAGGTTGAAGACGACCCAGTCAGGGCTTAGTCAGCGCCACGTCACTGGCAGGTGGCCGCCACATCATCGCCACGTCACCGACAAGTGACCGCCACACAACTGCCACATCATGACCAAGGTCCCAAAATACTGCCACGTCATCAACACGTGTCTGATACCTGTACGCCACATCACTTCCACGCAGGGCCACATCTCTGCCACGTCAGCAAGGTACAAATCTTAGCTGCCACGTATCACTACGTTCTTCTCCACCATTTTTTACACCGGAGAGGTCTATCCTACCATTTTCGACCGTTTCGGACACAACGGTGCACTCCGTTTTGTCAAATTCAGCCTCTATAATTTTATAAAACACAAATTAAGTTAAAATGGCGGTAGAAGACACATCATCCTGGAGCTATGCTCAAGCTCACGGCTTCAAATTATATCCTTTGGAAGCCAAGGATGGAGGATTATCTTAATTGTAGGGATTTAGCTGATCCATTGGATAATGTTGGAGTCAAGCCAACTGCAATCAATGAAGGTGAATGGAAGAAGATGAACAAGAAAACTATTGGTCATATCAGACAATGGATTGACCATAGCGTCTTCCACCACGTTGCGCAAGAAACCGATGCATATACTCTCGGAAAACTTTAGAGAGTATGTACCAAGCCAAGACTGCAGAGAATAAAGCTCTCTTGATGTGCCAGGTTGGTGAATCTAAAGTTGAAGGGCGGTTCCTCTGTGGCACGAACACACTAGCGAGTTTGAGGCCTAGTGAATCAACTCAATCTGTTGTTGGCTTGCGGTTAGATGATGAGCTACAAGCCTTACTCCTACTCAATTCCTTACCAAGCGGTTGGGAGACATTGCAGGTATCTCTTAGCAATTCCTCCCCCAAATGGTAAAGTTACCATGACAATGGTAAAGGATGCTCTCTTCAATGAAGAAGCCAGAAGGAAGGACGCTGGTACAGACCAATCACATGCCCTCATCGTTGAGGATAGAGGAAGACATCAACAAAACAACAGAGTCGGAGGTAGAGGAAGAGGAAGAAGTAGACCCAGAGGGAGGTCCCGGACACGGGACAAATCAATTGCGCCAAACACCAACTATAATAGTAAGATCAAATGCTATTATTGTAACCATGAAGGTCACATGAAGAGAGACTGTCGAAAGTTCAAACGAGAACAAGGTTAAGGCACCAACCAGCAGAATAGGGAAGACGAAGAAACCCTAATCACTGTTACCGGAGATGTAGCAGTTCTGTCCTGCACTGAAGAGACGTGTCTCCACGTAGCCAACCAAGATTCCGAGTGGGTGGTAGACACTGCAGCATCATACCATGCCACTCCTCACGGTGAGTTCTTCACTTCGTACCAAGCTGGAGACTTTGGTACAATGAGGATGGGGAACACGAGCTATTCCAAGATCATGGGAATAGGCGATGTTCGGATCAAGACAAATGTTGGTTGCACAATGGTGTTGAAGGATGTCAGACATGTGCCCGACCTTCGGCTAAACCTTATGTCCGGGGTAGCTCTTGATCAACAGGGCTATGACAACCACTTCAGCAATGACACGTGGAAGCTGAAAAAAGGTGCCATGGTTGTGGCTCGGGGACATATGTGTGGAACTCTCTACAAGACCCATGTGAAGGTTTGTCCAGAAAGCCTAAATGCAGTGGAAGCTGAGTCATCCCCAAACCTATGGCACAAAAGACTTGGCCATGTTGGTGAGAAAGGATTGATCACATTGTCAAAGAAGTCTCTCATCACGGTTGCTGACAACATATCGCTCAATCCTTGTGAGCATTGTTTATTTGGAAAGCAACATAGAGTTGCATTCCGATCCCACTCCAGAAGACGATCGGAGTTGTTAAGTCTAGTCCACTCCGACGTATGCGGCCTGCTCGAGGAGGAGTCATTGGGAGGTAACAGGTATTTTGTTATATTTATTGATGATGCATCGCGGAAAGTGTGGGTTTATTTTTTGAAAACAAAGGACCGGGTATTTCATAACTTCCAAATATTCTACGCTATGGTGGAGAGAGAAATAGGGAAGAAGCTGAAGTGTATCCGCACAGACAATGGGGTGAGTACACTTCAAAAGAGTTTGAAGCATACCGTGCTTAATGCGGTATCCGACATGAGAAGACGGTCCCACGTACCCCACAACATAATGGTGTCGCCGAGAGGATGAATCGAACCATTGTGGAGAAAGTCAGATGCATGCTCAGTATGGCAAAATTACCAAAGCCATTCTGGGGGGAAGCTGTTCGTGCTGCCTGCTACCTCATCAACAGATCACCATCAGTACCTTTGAATTTTGAAGTTCCGGAGATAGTATGGTCCGGTAAGAAGAATGTTTCCTACTCCCATCTCAGAGTATTTGGATGCAAGACATTTGCACATATACCTAAGGAACAAAGACAAAAGCTAGACATGAAGTCTACTCCATGCATATTCATTGGCTATGGAGATAATGAGTATGGATACAGACTGTGGGATCCAGAATGCAGGAAAGTGTTCAGAAGCGGGGATGTTGTGTTCCAGGAGGACCAGTTCTATGAGGAATCAACTAAATCTAGTGATTCCGGATCCTATGCAGTAGATCTTTCTTCAGATCCAGTACCAGTCCAACCTACCATAGATACTGGAATGCAGGAGGCAATTCCATAAGAAGAAGAAGAAGAAGAAGAAGAAAGAGGGGGTTGGAGGGGGGGAGCAACAACCCCCTCCACCAGAAGCCGAAACAACTGAAGGTGAAGTACCTGAAGTCGAAGAGCCTCAACTAAGGAGATCTGCAAGAGGCCGTGTCTTAATTAGCTAAGGATGACAATGGAAAGTTGCTAAGGCACAAGGCTCGATTGGTTGTCAAAGGCTTCGAACAAAAGAAAGGGATCGACTTTGACGAGATATTCTCACCAGTGGTGAAGATGACCTCAATTCGAGTTATACTTGGATTGGTAGCCAACATGGATTTAGAGCTTGAACAGATGGATGTCAAGACAGCCTTTCTACATGGAGATTTGCAGGAAGAGATCTACATGGAGCAACCAGAAGGATTTGAAGCACCTGGGAAGGAACACTTGGTCTGCCAACTGAAAAAGAGTCTCTACGGCCTAAAGCAAGCGCCAAGACAGTGGTACAAGAAGTTTGACTCATTCATGACGGGTCATGGGTACAAGAGGACTGCTGCTGACCAGTGTGTGTACGTACAAAGATTCCCAAATGGAAGCTTTATGACACTTCTTCTCTATGTAGATGATATATTGATTGTTAGCCAGGATGCCGCAAGATAAGCAAGTTGAAGAAGGAATTATCTCAATCCTTTGACATGAAAGATTTAGGCCCAGCTCATCATATATTGGGCATGAAGTTTGTTTGTGATAGAAAAGCAATGAAGTTGTGGCTATCACAGGAAAAATATGTTGAACAAGTGATCAAGCGATTCAACATGGATAATGCCAAGTCAACAGGACTCCATTGGCTAATCACTTCAAATTGAGTAAGAGTTCGTGTCCATCCTCCAAGAAGGAAATGGAACAAATGAAAGCAATCCCATACTCCTCGGTGTATTGGAAGTTTGATGTATGCTATGGTCCTGACGAGGCCGATATTGCTCACGCGGTTGGAGTTGTGAGTCGATACCTTTCCAATCCAGGGAAAGAACATTGGGAGGCAGTCAAGTGGATTCTTAGGTACCTTAAGGGTACTTCAAAGATGTGTCTATGCTATGGGGGAGCTAACCTAGTCTAGGAGAGCTATACAGACTCAGATATGGCCGACGATCTTGATGGTAGAAAATCAACATCGGGATTTCTTTACACTTTTGCAGGAGGAGCTGTGTCATGGCAGTCAAGATTGCAAAAGTGTGTTGCTTTATCCACAAGCAGGGTTTAGTACATTGCAATTGCGCAGAGCGTAAAGAAATGTTGTGGTTAAAGAGACTTCTAGAAGAACTAGGGGTTAAGCAATAGGAGTACAAGATGCATTGCGATAGTCGAGTGCTCTGGATTTGAGCAAGAACCCAATGTATCACTCCCGGATAAAGCACATCGACACTCGTTATCACTGGATACGTGAGGTGATGGATAGACAACTATTGAAACTTGTGAAGATCCACACGAAGGAGAATCCTGCAGACATGCTAACCAAAGTAGTTACACGAGAAAAGATCAATCTTTGCCAAGACATAGCTGGAATGGATTCTATGTGATCATCAATGATGAATGTGGTTGGAGGGGGAGATTTATTGTGTCCAGCTCCCATTGTCAATGGTTGGCAGCAACCATTGTTGAAAATGAAAGAAAGGAGAAACCATTGTTGAATCATGGAGATCTTGTTCACAATATTTTGGCCCTATAAATAGAGGGCTTCTCAAGCAATGAATATACACACAACAAAGAAACTAATCAGAGAGTGATTAGTTATTTAGAGTGAGAGTTTTTTTTTTTCTTTTAAGAGTTGAGTTGAGAGAGTGGTAGTTTTCTTCTCCTCCTCCTTTGTAAATTTGTTCTTCATCTATTGAAGTTATTTTTCTCTCATTATATTCATGTTGTGTTGATTTCCGCACATTAAAAGGGTATAAAACCCAACAGGAAGGTAAGATGTATCGAGCCCAAAATTGTGATAGCAAACCATTCATCAATGAAAAACGAAAATATCTAGCATTAGATGTGTTGATTATACGAAATCTTTATTTTCTCCTTTTGACCTCAAGGTAAGGCCAGGCTTTCCTGTTGACTATTATTGCATCACCGAAATATTTCGGTTGCCATTGTGGGTGAATTGTTGGATTATTTCTAGTTTGATTCATGTATATAGATCCATCTTTACAAAAACTACGATCGATTACCATAAGATGTCGATCAAATTCGGGACTTGACGGAAGGTTCAATTTTGTTTCTAGGGCAGGATCGTCCTTGATGATGTAAGGAGCAATTAGCGCTAAGAGGTTGACTCTTGTTAGGCCAAGGGCGTGGTCATGGTACCATAAATTGCCGACGTGTTGGATGTTAGGGTATATGTAGGTTATTTAAGACCATTTCAGGCCTTTGTCACAGTAGTTGGTGGTGAACCATGCTAGGGCATTGCCGTCGCTCTGTGGTGGATGGATTCCTCCATGAAGATGTACCACGGTGGGTACACCACCACCTTTCATTGGAATAGCGGTATTTATGGTTGGATCCCATGGAAGTATGTGTTAATTAGGAAGAAAATTTTGTCATGTAACATATGTTGGTACTCCTTGGATAGCCTTTATCAGTGGACCAGGCACGATCGTTGTTCTTTGATGTTCCGTATGTAAACACCGTTGTTGCTTGGTAGATCACAGTGAAATTTCTACAAGAAAAAAAAAGTAGACACTACACAATTATTGACTAAATAATTAATTAATATCAAGAAATTATTAAAACATGGCATGCCATATATATATATATATATATATATATATATATATATAAGTATTCAAACTCGAGACCCTTTTTCACAAAAATAACTGTAAGAATATGATCTCCGATTTGTATTATGTATTCAAAGAATATATACAATTGAGTCAACATTACAAAAGGAAATAGAATGTTTCTAAAATATTCACAATATCCTAGGAAATCAAATCAAATAATATATATGGAATAATATATACCTACATTAAGAGAGAATATCTAATGATATCTAAAAATATCTAATACTCCCCCGTAGTAGAAACGGGAGGTGAACGGACGTTGAGACTATCTCGAAAATCAGTAAAGAGTTGCAGCGGAAGACCCTTAGTGAAGATATCAGCAATTTGAGATCGAGATGGAACATGAAGAACACGTACTTGACCACGAGCAACTTTTTCACGAACAAAATGAATATCCATTTCAATGTGTTTAGTGCGTTGATGTTGGACGGGATTATCGGAGAGATAAACAGCACTAACATTATCCCAATAAATGAGAGTTTCTTTTTGAATGGGACAATGAAGCTCTAGCAAAAGATTGCGAAGCCAGCAGGACTCGGAAACAACATTGACTACTCCTCGATATTCAGCCTCAAGCACTAGAACGAGATAAGGTAGGTTGACGTTTGGCGGACGAAGAAATCAAATTGTCACCAAGATAGACACAATAACCCGAAGTCAAAAGACGAGTATCCGGGCACCCTCCCCAATCAGCATCAATATAAGATAAAAGAGTGTGAGCGGAGGAGGAGAAGAGTTGAAGACCAAAGTCAAGCGTACCTTTAACGTATCGAATAATATGTTTTAAAGCAGACATGAGATGAGTGCGAGGATCATGCATAAATAGACAAACTTGTTGAACAACATAACAAATATCCGGTCTAGTGAAAGTCAAGTATTGGAGAGCTTCGACGAGACTTCGATATTCAGTGGGATCATGATATTGATTTCCTGCAGAGGCACTGAGTTTAGATTTTGTGTCAATAGAAGTAGAAGATGGTTTGCAGGAAGACATGTGAGCACGATCAATGATTTCTTGGGCATACTTCCTTTGAGAGAGAAAAAGACCAGAGGATGTACGAGTAATAGATATCCCCAAGAAATAACCGAGAGGACCTAAGTCTTTCATCACAAACTCAGAACTCAACATAGCCATAATGGATTTCCGAAGTTCCTTGGAAGAAGTGGTTAGAATAATATCATCAACGTAGAGAAGAAGATACGCCATATCATTCCCTTTACGGTAGATAAAAAGAGAATGATCCGAGATACTATGAGAAAACCCAAGGTATGGACATAGTCAGCAAATCGTTGATACTAGGCACGCGGAGCTTGTTTGAGACCATAAAGAGATTTCTTGAGGAGGCAGACATAATCGGGATGATGAGAGTCTCGAAAACCCGGTGGTTGATGCATGTAAACAGTTTCAGTGAGATTACCATGAAGAAAGGCATTTTTTACATCCAATTGATGAAGACACCATGATTTAGAGAGAGATAAATTGAGAACAGTACGAATGGTGGCAGGTTTGACCACTGGGCTAAAAGTAGCACCACAATCAATACCATGTTGTTGACCTGCACCATCACCTACAAGATGAGCTTTGTAACGTTCAAAGGAACCATCATAGTCGGTTTTGTGCCCGAAAATCCATAAACTTCGAATAACGTTAGCATTAGCAAGACGGAGCACCAACTCCCACGTCTTATTTTCAATAAGAGCATCAAACTCGTCTTTCATGGCCAATTTCCAATTAGGATCATGGAGAGCATGAAGTGGATTAGTAGGTAATGGAGAAATATTAGAAGAAGAAGTGTGTAAATTAAAAAGAGTTTTTGGTTTGAAAATACCATGTTGGGCCCTAGTTACCATTTGAGGGGAAGGAGGAGGTGGGTTGAGGGAGGACCTAAAATAAGATGGAGATGAGGAATTAATGGGATGGCCCGCGGTAAGTTGTGAAGGAGTATCTTGAGGAGGTGAGGAATGGGCCGCAAAAGATGGAGGGGATTGGGCAGCCCAGTCGACCGAGGAGATGGGCTGAGATGGTGGTGAGGTGGGTTGGCCCATTGACAACAGTGGTGAAGGAAAAGTGGAGAATGGTGGTTGGGCCTGTTGGACCGGCGAGGAAGGTGGACTGAAATTTAAATGAGCAGGCCGTTGGGCTTGGGCCGTAGTGGGAAGCTGGACCAGAAGAGGATTTATAGATGGGTCGGAGTCGGAGGAGGCCTTGGGCCGAGTATAATGCTGAAAACAAATAGAACCGTCAGAATTATAATTAGAAAAGGGGGACTGCAATTTAGAGAAAGGAAAACTAAATTCATTAAATAAAACATGACGGGAATTGGAAATTTTATTTGTAGACAAATCAAAACATTTGTAACCTCGATGATTGGGAGGGTACCCCAAAAATACACACGGCGTAGAACGAGCCTACAATTTGTGACGAGAAGTAGAGGGAATAAGAGGGTAGCATATACATCCAAAAACTTGAAGATGGGAGTAGGAAGGATTTTTATTATAGAGAAGGGAAGTAGGAGACCGAAAATTAAGATTTTTGGAGGGAAGAATATTTAATAGATAGGTAGCCATTTACAGAGCGTGAGGCCAAAAAGAGAGGGGAACGAAGCATGAGTGAGGAGAGTGCGGAGAGCATTATTTATTGTTCGGATTTGGCCTTTGGCTTTGCCATTCTGAGGAGAAGTGTAAGGACATGAAAAATGCAGATGAATACCGTTAGAATCACAAAAATTTCGGAAAGGACCATTATCAAAATCTTTACCATTATCACATTGGAAGCATTTAATATAACGCTCAAATTGTGTCACAATATAAGTATGGAATTTAAGAAAGACAGAATAAACTTGAGATTTATGGGAAATAGGAAAATTCCATAAAAAGTTAGTAAAGTCATCAAGAAATAAAACATAATAGCGATGGCCACTAGAACTTGAAACGAGAGAAGTCCAAATATCACTGTGCACAATATCAAATGGCAAAGTAGTAGAAGACAAAGAAGAAGTAAATGGTAATTTAGTTTGTTTGCCAAGTGGACAAGAATGACAAAAAAATGTATTTCTCTCTTTATTACAAGAAATAAAACGTTGATGACGAAGTGTGCTTCAAATAGAAGCACCGGGATGACCAAGACGACTATGCCATAATGCAAGAGAGATAGCAGTGAAAGAGGATGTGATGTGTAGTTTATTATATATAAAAAATAATATAAATAATCGAATAATTAATACTAAAAATAATAGGAATCTCTAAGATTAAAATAGGATTGTCACTAATAAAATAAACTCAACTTGGCAGAGCACATATCGAAATAGTTTAGTAAATAAGGTGGTATTCAAATTTTAAATTTATAAACATCGTTTTTCCCTAAGACTTCTATTAAATTCTAGTGTGGAAAATATAATCAAACTAATTATGAATATGATTTGTGAATAAGGATCATTCAACAAGTAAACCAACCAATATCAAGAATGATAGGATTGATTTCTACATCTAGAAAGCAAAGTAAAATAAAGTAAAGTAAGAACAAGGATGAGATAATATTGAATATGTGAAGAACTCACTAAACACATTAGAGAGAGTGGAGGATACACTTCACAAACAAAATCGAGTACCATGATTCAACTATTACAATTTCACCAAATCCGAGTCTAAAGATGAACTTCATCAATACGTGTCGTTGAAAGAAATTCATACGTGAAGAACAACTCAAATATATTAGTAAGATCAAATCCCTACTAATCATCCAAGGTCCGGTACATCAATAGGAAGACAATCAAACTAATCTAGCACTAATCGTATATCCAAGGTCCGACTTAACAATTAGTGTTAACCCGAACCACAAAATCGAATTAGAGCTCAACTCAAGATAGATAATCAAATCAAAGCCATAATTGAAATTGCAATTCAAGTTAATGAAATCATAACAATCAACTCACAATAGATCAATCTCATAGTGAAAGTATAATATAAAACCAACCACTTCTACCCTAAAGAAATGTAGAAGAAGAGAGTTCCTATTGGGTTGGTAAACTAGATTACAAGAGTTATCAACAAAAATACTTGAAGAAGGTAAGAAAATAATTCCAAAACCAGTTGTCAATTGAATCCGGAAAGATCTCTACACCTCAACTTTCTTCTTGAATCATCTTCTTGCTCCTTGAAGCTCGAATGATTGAAGTAGCTCAAAATCCTCTTGATCAAGTCACAAAACTCTACCTCATAGACCAAGGAGAGATTTCATAACCTAACTAGAAACATTTATTCACTAAAACAACCTAGGGAATTATCTAATCAAAAGTATTCAATCAAAGTAATAGAAAATTCCACAAATTCTATACCAAAATATATGAAATTGAAGAAAAACCCAATATGATATTCAATATCTAAAACAATGTGAGATACTAACCAATCTAATCTCTAATCTAACCCTAATCCAACATTAATCCAACCTCTAAATAATGGTAAAAATCCCAATATTTATAGATAACTGAAACAGGGGTATAATCGCCATTTTACATAAAAAGAATCTGGACAGAGCATCACTACGGGTGTGGCCCTCTATGCTCTACGGGCGTATTGATGCGGTTATGCCCTACAGGGCGTATGATCCAGAGTGCCACGGCCGTAGAGAAGGTAGTTAATTCATACGGGTGTGATGCACAAAAGGGCAACGAGCGTTTAACTCCTACGGGCGTATGTTATCCTTCAAGGGCGTAGCATATTTTCAGAATATTGCTCTTTTGCTTCCGAATTTATCTTTTTGCACCAATTTTCCCCCGAAGTTACCCGAAACAGAATATTTGCAATTAAACCCAAAATCAATCAATTTATCTCAATTTAATACTATTATATTCACAAATCATGCACAAATTATATTTCAAAACATGATCATATTTGATGTTATCAAATACCCCACAACTTAAACCTTGCTTGTCCTCAAGCAAATCAAATGAAAGAGGTTTAAGAAGAAACAAACTAACATCAAATAACTCAAAAAGCAATTTCAATTTGATTAAGATGTGCATGAATTTCCTCAAAAATTTCAACATCAACTAGTTTACTTTTCAAAGATCTTATAAACAAAGTGCTAAGGGAAGATTCACTTTTATGCCTCATCAAATGTTTTATGTCTAAGTCAAGAAAACTCAATTTGAACAAAACATTTTCAACTTAAATACGAAAAACGATCATAAAATCATCCCGAGTGAAGTGTGTGCTCTGTCTTAATTGATGATCCAAATAGCAAATTTTATTTCAAAGCAACTACTCAAATAGTGGTTCGGTCGATCGAAAATTTCAAAAACGAGACATAATCACAATCAAATCTCAAGAAACAACCCACTTATTCAAAAGTAAATTTTTATTCCATTTATTCTCTTTTATTCAAGGTTTTTATTGTTTGCTTAACAATATCAACTTTAACTACCCTTGTAGCGAGTTCCACTCCGATGACTCCCGGATCCCGGGGACCTTAGGGCACCAGACATTCAATTCCCATAAGAAGTGGTGCTCCAAGTAGCAAAGGATACATGCAAAATAACCTTTTATTCAACAATTTATTCAACGAAAATTAAGAGTGTGGCAAGTATCTCAAAGAATTTTTCAAGTGAAAATTTCAAGTCATTTCCATTCCCAAAAGACTTAATACTATTCAAATAAATTGTCCAAAAGTAGTCCACTAATCGGAACAACCAACCAAAATAGCTATGTAAAACGAGTTTCAGGAATTTCCTATAATCATGCTCGTATCAAGTATCAACAAAATGAACTAAATCAAATTTCGAGACTTTTAACAATCAACAAATAGTTTATATCATTGGCTAAGAAAATCAAATTCCCACAAAAAGTTCACAAATAATCTTTTCAAGTAAACTAATCATTTTGAAAAATTCAAAAAATTTAGCAATTTTTGAAAATATTTGCAAATTGAGATAAAACGAGCATACACACCTACCCCACAACTTGAATATTACACTGTCCTCGGTGTAAAAAGCGAATACTCCATAACTTATTTGAAAAATAAATAAGTGCGAGAAAACTATAAATACAAAAACAAGAAAATTTTATTTAAAACGGGAAAGTATACTATGAACACAAAAGATAAATCATAAAAATTCTAAATAAATCAAATAGTAAATGCCAAGTAAAAACAAATAAAATCATCTAAAAATTGAATAAGTAAAACAAATAAACCCTATCCGGAACATCCGGGAATAATATAACAAACAGGATAATAAAACCTATCTTGGAACATCCAGTAGCTAAGAAAGCGATATAGACAATAAGTGAACGCTAAAAACCAAGTATGACTCGATAAAAGAGGTAAAAGGAAAGGGAAGAAAGACAAATCTTGTTTCCGAACAAGCATGCTTGGAACTTATTTTGTTCCTTTCTTAGGAGCTTCTTCCTTCTTCAATGAATTTTATAAGGCCCGCTTTGTCCTCCCTAACAACTTCATCTTTCGATTTATTCGATAGAATTTTGTTCGGTGCTGTTAGGGAGTAGTCCTTTTTGCTTGTTCTAAAAATTGCCCGGACAATTGTCCCACTTGCATTTCCAGGTTTTGTAGCGAAGCCTATTTATTCTTGTTTTACCTTCAACAAACAATCAAGAAAGATAGAATAGAACAAAACAAAGAAAGAAAGAAATTACAAAATTAAAAATGTCCTACTACAAACGATCTAGTAAAGAAATTAAAAGAACAAGAAAAATAAGAGAAAGAAATCAAAATACCTACAAACCAAGAAAAGAGAGATTAGTAAGGATAAAAGGAAATAAAATATAAGATTATTAAATAATGCTAATCTAATCAAAAATAAGGAAAAGAAAATGAATTAAATTAATTGAAAGGAAGAGAGAAGAAAAAGAATGAAAGAATAAAAGAATGATAAATAAGTATGGAATGAAATGTATAGGAAAGAAAGAAGTTTGAAAGAAATAAAAATGGAGAAGGAAATGAAAATATTTGATAAGCATGCAAAATTGAATAGAAAAGGAAAAGAAATAGAAAAGAAATGGAATGCAAAAGGAATCTGAACGAAAATTTGAAGAAATAAAATTGAGAAGGAAAATTTGCATGCTCTCGGGTAGTGCAAAAACAGGGGAAAGAGGCAGGGGCTTAAAATTTCAGTTCTGAAATTAGTACAAAACAGAACAATTACAGAGTTGTACATATGAAGCTATTGGAATTTTGTATAAAACAGAGGAATTAGCCACATAGCTACTAGAAATTTCTGCAAAACAGAGGAAATAGCAGCCCACTAAAACTTATACACTAAAAACAGAATATATGTACACTAGAATTAAAATGCACAAAGGAACTGGACGAAATTTGCAATAGAAATGCAATCCTAAACACTAACGCTACTGCCATGGAACTTTAGAAAACTAAATGCAAACTAAACTACCAAGGAAGACAAACTAATGCATCTACAAACAATGCATGCAAAACCATGCAAAAAGAAATTACAATACAGCCATGAACTAACCTACTGGAAAATGTAGTACAAACAGAAAACATCATGCAAAGCCATGTAAATGTACATTACAATAAAACCGTGCAAGTCATGCAATTGTCCTAATGCGAAAACGAAACATGCACAAAAAAAAAATCTACTGGAAAGATAATCTAACTACCATGCAATGATAAACTAAGCAAAAAACTACCTAAACTAACCATGCAAGTTAACTCAGTATCTATGCAATTATCTACTGGAACTAAAAATGCCTTATTTATATATATATATATATATATATATTCATGAAAGAGTAAATACATACATGCAAGCTATACCAGAATACAAGATGAAATACTAATATACATACATACACCATGCAAAAACACGCAAATGTATATTACAATAAAATCATTCTAACTATTACCAAACAATCTACCTAATGAACTAAAACAGAATGAAGTGAAATGATTACAAATACATACTTCTACTACTAACGTGAAAAGCAAAGTAAATGCAATTCATAAATCTTACTGTATGCATGAATCTATAAGCTACTACCATGAAAATTTTAGCAAGCTACCTACAACTCATGTAAAAACAAAACAAAGAATGCAAACTCATGTAAGTCTACTAGAATAACATGCAAATCAACCATATTCAAAACAGCTACTGAAAAAAAAAAATAATTAAAATTTGAAGAATTAAAAGGAATAAAGCTACTGGAATAAAAATAAAGCAGCAGTGCATAAAAATTGCCACTGCACTGCCCGAAAATTACATTAAACATGCAGTGTACAAAAATATACATAAATACCTAGCTACTGGAAATTGATAATAGAACAAAATGACACATGCAATTGAACTTCTAATTTGACCATGCAAAAACAAAGAGAACAAAGAACAACAGATTCATGCAATCGAAATCTATCAAATAAAAATCATGCAATCACGATAATCAGAAAACATACAAAAACAAATAATATAAACTAACTACTGGAATTCTATTAAAATAGATGTGCTATACACAAAGAAGTCATGCAAACTATGAAAATATGAGACAAAACATCATATGCATATTCATGCGAATATATTAAATCAATTGCAAAGAAAAACAAAACATGCAAACTAATTAAATCATATGCAAAAACAATTAATACAAAATACTTGAAATCTGAAAATGAAATGTAACAAAGCTAGTGAAGTGAATTAAATAACTAAACTAAAAATGTTGGTCACTAAACTAGCATTTCTTAGAATTACTTTCTAAGAGTGCTTTCTACTCAACAAAAAGCTATACTACATTATTACCTAAAGAATTCAAAGAATACTAGATAAAATCCTAAAGATGCAAATCTAAAAATAACAATGGTGACCATTTATTGAAAAACCTACTACATGCAAAATCTAACAACAAATGCAAGGAAAGGAATCTAAATGCAAAACCATACCTAAATTCATATCAAGCACATATTAAGGCTAACAAATAAAAGATAGAAAATATGAAAACATCTAAAATCAATGCTTAACAAAAGTAAGTATCTAGATAATATTCTTCATCAATTGAAGATATTATTAGAATACTAACTAAACTAGAAAGCTCTTAAAGAAAATAAAGGAATGAAGATAAAATGAAATGAAAATGCAATACTAACTAAGAAATGTAAGATAACTAATGAAAATGTAATAACAAGTAAATGACAAGTAATGAGACTAAGATTAAGAAGAGAAGTAAACTAAACTACTCTAACATAATACCTAAAAATCAAGATAATATCTATTACAACTATCAAAAATCATAAAATGAAAACATGGAAATACATCTAAGAACATGAAATAGAAATTAATCAAAGAAAGAGTCAAGTTAGAAGACTAGTTAGATCTTATACTAACCATACCTAAGAACTAGTTAGAACAAGTTAGAAAGATTAGAACAAACTTTATCAAGCTAGAAAGTAGGAGAAACAATTAGATCTAAAAATTCTAAACTAAAGATCAAACTAAGATGTTAAACCAAAGATCTAAGTTATTCTAAAGGATAAGGATCTAAGGAATCAAAAGTTAACCTAATCTAAAGCACTAAACTAACTAAGCTATCTATTCTAAATCAACTAAAGTTAACCTAAATCCAAAATATCTAAGCTATATCTAACCAAAATCTCTAAGTAAAAGTTTACCTAAGGGATCTAAACTAACCAAAACACTAACTAAACCTAAAAATCATGATACTAAATCATCTATCCTAAGATCTAAATCCAAAAACTCTATAATCTAAGCAAAAGAAATTCTAAGAAAATGATTCAATATGAAAGCAAGAGATACAAAATACAAGTAACATAAGAAAACTACTAAAGTAAGAATAAGAAGAATCAAAGAATCAAAATCAAACTACTCAACTAAAAATATGAAACAAGTGAAATTGGAACATCTAAACTAAATGAAATAAGATTGATCAAGAAAATATCCAAGATCTATCAAAGAGATCAAAGATATTCTAAGAATTAAACATGAAAAATAAAAGTTACTTGAGAATGATATCATAAAACAAATCATATCAAAATTAATTCTTTATAAATTTCACGCCGTTGATGAAAATTTTTCCCAAAAATTACAACGAACTTAGAGGAAAAACATCATGAAAATTAATAGGCTTCCCCGGCAACGGCGCCAAAAATATGATGTGTAGTTTATTATATATAAAAAATAATATAAATAATTGAATAAATAATACTAAAAATAATAGGAATCTCTAAGATTAAAATAGGATTGTCACTAATAAAATAAACTCAACTAGGCAGAGCACCTATCGAAATAGTTTAGTAAATAAGGTGGTATTCGGATTTTAAATTTATAAAAATCGTTTTTCCCTAAGACTTCTATTAAATTCTAGTGTGGAAAATATAATCAAACTAATTATGAATATGATTTGTGAATAAGGATCATTCAACAAGTAAACCAACCAATATCAAGAATAATATGATTGATTTCTACATCTAGAAAGCAAAGTAAAATAAAGTAAAGTAAGAACAAGGATGAGATAATATTGAATATGTGAAGAACTCACTAAACACATTAGAGAGAGTGGAGGATACACTTCACAACAAAATCGAGAACCATGATTCAACTATTACAATTTCACCAAATCGAGTCTAAAGATGAACTTCCTCAATACGTGTCGTTGAAAGAAATTCATACGTGAAGAACAACTCGAATATATTAGTAAGATCAAATTCCTACTAATCATCCAAGGTCCGGTACATCAATAGGAAGACAATCAAACTAATCTAGCACTAATCGTATATCCAAGGTCCGGCTTAACAATTAGTGTTAACCCGAACCACAAAATCGAATTAGAGCTCAACTCAAGATAGACAATCAAATCAAAGCCATAATTGGAATTGCAATTCAAGTTAATGAAATCATAACAATCAACTCACAATAGATCAATCTCATAGTGAAAGTATAACATAAAACCAACCACTTCTACCCTAAAGAAATGTAGAAGAAGAGAGTTCCTATTGGGTTAGTAAACTAGATTACAAGAGTTATCAACAAAAATACTTGAAGAAGGTAAGAAAATAATTCCAAAACCAGTTGTCAATTGAATCCAGGAAAGATCTCTACACCTCAACCTGTCTTCTTGAATCCTCTTCTTGCTCCTTGAAGCTTGAATGATTGAAGTAGCTCAAAATCCTCTTGATCAAGTCACAAAACTCTACCTCATAGACCAAGGAGAGATTTCATAACCTAACTAGAAACATTTATTCACTAAAACAACCTAGGGAATTATCTAATCAAAAGTATTCAATCAAAGTAATATAAAATTCCCCAAAGTCTATACCAAAATATATGAAATTGAAGAAAAACCCAATATGATATTCAATATCTAAAACAATGTGAGATACTAACCAATCTAACCTCTAATCTAACCCTAATCAAACATTAATCCAACCTCTAAATAATGGTAAAAATCTCAATATTTATAGATAACTGAAACAGGGGTAAAATCATCATTTTACATAAAAAGAATCTGGACAGAGCATCACTACGGGCGTGGCCCTCTATGCTCTACGGGCGTATTGATGCGGTTATGCCCTACGGGCGTATAATCCAGAGTGCCACGACCGTAGAGAAGGTAGTTAATTCATACGGGCGTGATGCACAAAAGGGCAACGGGCGTTAACTCATACGGGCGTATGTTGTCCTTCAAGGGCGTAGCATATTTCCGGAATATTGCACTTTTGCTTTGAATTTATCTTTTTGCACCAATTTGCCCCCGTAGTTACCTGAAAGAGAATATTTGCAATTAAACCCAAAATCAATCAATTTATCTCAATTTAATACAATTATATTCACAAATCATGCACAAATTATATCTCAAAACATGATCATATTTGATGTTATCAGGATGGAATCGAAGAGTCAATGGAAGGACGACTGGTGATGGGATAGAGAGCACCCAAGCTGTTACATCGCATTAGTTGTATTCCTATCCGAAAATCCTTGACGAAAAACCGAAAGGGTCAAACTCCACCGAAACATTATTATCAATAGTGAATTGAAAAACAAAAACGAGATTTTTAATTAAACGAGGAGCATGTAAGACGCTATTTAAAGAGAGAGGAGGATGAGGAGTGGGTAATAAAGTATGTCCACAACCCTAAATAGGAATAGTATGACCAATGATTATTGGTGCTCAAATTGAAATAAGACGAAAGTATACCTCCATTTGCAGTCATGTGAGAGGTGGCGCTGGTGTCGATATACCACCGATCTTCGGGTGGAGTAAGTGACAGTATGTGTAAGGCCTCGGAGATGTCTGTTGGAGCATAAGAGAAAGAAGGGCGTGGAGTAGAAGCTAAATGTGCCTGTTGAGGTGGTAGTGGACTTGGGACCAAAATTTCAGAAGACCGCCTGGAGGATGGAGGTGGGCCGACCCAAGTTGTGGTTAGATAAGGGCAAGGAGGAGAAACCCATGGTGCAGGTGGAGTGGACCAAGATGGCCATTGAGCCCAAGGTGGAGGAGTAGCCCATTGTTGCCGATGGTTCTGCCATTTTTTAGATCGTCCTCCACGATTGCCGCGATGTTGTCCGCCACCACTACGCCCTCTGCGAGTGATTTCCATTGATGGTCCGACCGCCGGTGCCGCCGCGGCCGCTGGTACGACCAGGTCCACCGCTTTGACCGCCGCCAAGTGGTGGATTTTGCCCACTGTTTTCACCAAGGAGATCTGAATGAGATGCTAAAAACACATAAGAGTCTTGCGTGTCTTCCGTTCATTTTGCTCGGGATGTTTCTTCCAACACCAAAGCATGGAACGAGCCTTGTAGAACAAAGGCAGAGCATCACCATGCTGAATTTGTGTACCTACAGTGGAGTAAGCATCGGTTAAACCTGCAATTAATTGAAGAACTAACCGATCGTTAGTAACCGGAGCGCCAACATTGGACAATTGATCAGCCAAAGATTTGAGATGTTGACAATAGGACGAAGCATCTGCAAAATTGTCCATGTGAACATTGGAAAATTCCTATTCAAGATAAAGAGCCCGAGAATTTTTGTTGTCGAAAAAATGTCACGTAGTCGAGTCCAAGCGGCGGCGGCGGTGGTATCGAGCTCCAAAATAGTGTTGAGAAGATCATTGGATATAGTGCCATATCTCCATTGCAAAACAATCGGATCAATGCGAGACCAGAGATCGGGATCGGTTTCATGGAGGGAAGAATCCGAGAAATCGAGCGGGGAAGAATATGGTCCAAAACCTGATATGCCCGAGCATGAATTTTAAAAAAGTGTCGACCATGTGATATACTGACCCGTTTCAAGATCTAAAGTAACCTTAATGAAGTTAGCAATATTAGGAACTGCAAGAGCGGGATGAAGAAGAGAGGAGGTAGGTTTTGGGTCTTTGTGGTCGGCCATGGTAACGAAAACAAAGAGAGGGGAAAAAAAAAGAAATATATTTTATTAACTAATGCTCGATACTATGTAAGAATATGATCTCCGATTTGTATTATGTATTAAAAGAATATATACAATTGAGTCAACATTACAAAAGAAAATATAATATTTCTAAAATATTCATAATATCCTAGGAAATCAAATCAAATAATATATATAAGAGAGAATATCTAATGATATCTAAAAATATCTAATAATAACTAAGTTATAGTCTTTGTTCCATAAAAGAAAAACGTACACACCCATTTAGTCTGGTACATGCCAATGGTTAATCTTCCAGGTTTTATGGTCCTTCCATAATGTGAAATACTGTAGCCAAGAAGCTTTGGGATTTGGGGAAGTTCATTAGCGTACATCGGTAAAGAAGCAGCGATACTCTTGAGCGTCCCTTCCGTTACCACCACTGTAGATAACAATGACTAATACAATTATCAGTAACTACACCACCGCTGGAATATTAGTATTGTTTCTTCTCAAAGACCGTAGGGCCATTGAAATGCCTGCTTCAAGAAATCACATAACGTTAATCAAACATTATTTTGAAAAATCACTACAGAAATAAACACAAGTGTTACTTACAATTACGTAATAATTTCTCTCAAACAACAAACTAAGAAAAGTTTAAGTGATTGATAGTATGATTAACGATGCACATTCATTCATCTAAGTTCAAGAACTCCAAGTGTAGAATTATCTAATTTTTTATTTTTTATTTGTTATAAATTATTGATTTAAAATTTTTAAATATTAAAAATACGTATATATAAATAAATTTATAAATTTTATAATATATATATAATTATATTTATCAATTTATTAGATATTTATATAATAAAAAATTATAATTTTATTATGTAATGTAGTATTTTAAAATAATAATGTGGATACATAATTGTTCAAATTACTCATTATTAGTTTATCTTTCACCCATTAAACATATTAAAAAAATTAATTTAATTTTTTTTTAATTTTTTATATACTATTATTTTATAGTATAACATTAATATATATAATAGTGATGAATTCAATTGAATAAATTTTTTTTTAAAAAAGGCATGGAATAAGAAATATAAAAAATTTAGAAACTTGTAAACCCAAAGACTTGGACAAATAAATAAAATTTAAAAGGATAGATGATTGTAAAGGACAAAAAAATATATATACAATTAATTTCATATAAAAAATTAATTATTAATTTTTTTTAAAAAAAAAATAGAATACCAACAATCTAAGAAGATGAAAAGTTTAAAAACAAATTAAAAAATTTAATGTATTAAAAAAAAAACCCAAACAAAAGCAGCATAAATTACAATTAAAATGCTATAAAAAAAATAAATAGAAGAATGACAAAGATAAAAAAAATAAAAAAAAAAAGATAATAAAATCTAAAAATTTGAAAAAAAATTACAAAACCATGTGATTAGAAAACTTATAATCTAATATATATCTTATTATATTTATATATAAGATAGATATAAAAAAATAAAGAAGAAGTGAAAAATGAAAAAAAATTAAAAAGTAAAAAAAAAAAAAAATAAAAAGTCAATTTAGTCCTCTGCTGTAACTCTCCAACCTCCAAAAAAATTGTTATTTCTATCCTTTCCTTCTCCAAGCCAAATGAGTTCGAAAGTAAGTGTTCTACTTACGAAAATTCGCTTCAGAAATTTTGATTGCATTTGAAAATTATTTGGTGTATTTTTGGATTTGATTGTCCGACTTTTACTAATTATTATGCACAATTATTTTGATTTTTTTTAAGTGGAGCAGTATTCGACACCGACTAGTGGTTATAGCTCAAGTTGAACCAAGAAAAATCAATGGAATTGGAGGACCTTCCCTCTGGTTACCGCCCCAATGTTGGATTTTGTCCCATCAACGATGACAATTTGGTACCTTTTTTGTATTTATTTTTCGTATCTTTTGTTCTGTTTTCTTTGGATGTGATAATCGGTGAAAAGATACTCTTTTTTTTTTCCCCCATGTTGTTGTTGTTTGGGGGCGGGGGTTGTTGAGAATGATTTTTTTTTTTTTTTTTAAAATCTTACCTCTTTCTTTTTGTGTGTTTATTGATGGGTCAGTCTTACATGTTTGATTCTTATTAGCTTTGTATTTTTCTTGGATTCTTTGCATGCAATATGGAAGTGTGTGAAGATGGTCTCTATTAGTAGTTTCTTCTTCGTTTGGTTTGTCTTTTGTGTTTTGAGTTTTTTTTTGGGTGTGTGGAATTAGCTTGATCTGAGAAGGGACTTGCCTTTTTTAAACTAACATATGAGAGGTATGCTTTGCACCTGGGAGGCAAATCTGCTGTATCATATTCCAATATTTTAGCAATTGAATCATTTGGAGGTGACCATGAAAGCAAAGGAGCATAATATTGGATCTCTTATTAAGTTCCTTGAATTTCTCTGAGGTATGCACAAATTTAAAGTCTCTCTATTTAGCCATGGTTTTCTTACTTCATAGAATTAACGAGAAACTTTTTTATTGTGTACATAGGTATTTGATCGAGTCTGGACATGGGAATCAGTGCCTAATTGTTCCTTAACTTTTCTGAGAATGACAGTGAATTATTCCTGCTAAGAACTTTGTTGAAATCTGCACCATGCTTGGAGAGGATAAATTTAGTGAGTTGGGAGACTTGAGGAATCAGTTGGAAAGATATCCTAGAGGATCTAAGTGTTGTGTGAAACCCATCTCATGTAAGTGCTTTTCTTCAAATACTTTTCCTAAATAGCTTTGCTTTCCCGGAAAGGAGATTGTTCTGTTCCTAAATAGAAAGATTTGGTGACTATATATATTAATTTTGAGGAGCTGAAATAAATGTGAACTCCACATCTTCTCATAAATGTAGCAATGTAATGAGGACTGACTTCTGGAAAATATTGAAATTAGTGAAATTGTTCGTGCATTGGTCACATTTGATTTCAAACATATTTCGGTCAACTTTCTTTTGCATAATTTTAGCTACACATAGTGTGTGTTTATATATATATATATATATATTATATCTAAATTGGCCCAAAAATTTTATTTGCTATATCCTTCCTCAAGGGTGATTGGAATGGTGAAGGTGCTCATTGTAACTAACGGGTAAAATTTTTATTTCTTTTCCTTCGTTCTGCAAGTCCTTAAATTTTGAGAAGAATTTCCAAATAATTTTCTTTTATTTTTTAGTACCAAGACTATGAGAAATGAAGGATGTTATGAAGTAATCAAGAAAGCCTTCAGAAGAAGGATGATTATAGTCTTGCGGAGGGATCTGATAATATATATTATTTTACGAGAATATAGAAGATATCATATTGAGGACATCAAAATGAATTAAATGTACTTCTTTATGCATTAATATATACCTAAAATATTAATTTATAGCATATTAATTTTATTTATGTATTATATATTACATGATTTACAATACTTGTTTATTCCATTTAATACTATTTTTGTTTATAAAATTGTAATTTTGGTACACTTCGTACACTAGTATATATTTATATATAAACTTTTTTTTAAAAAAAAATAAAAAATTTATGATTATATTTAAAATTTATGATACTTATTTCAAGGAATGAAATTTTTTTTTTGAATATTGTATATGCAAAAAGAATAATAATTATATATATTGTTTTTGAAGATGTGAGCATAATTTTTTTCAATTACAAAAATTATATTCACTCCGCATATTGGGGCGGAGTGTTTTTTCTAGTATATATATAAAATTATAATTTTTTTAGTGGCATGATTTTGTAATTTTTTTCAATATTTTAGATTTTATTGTCTTTTTATTTTATTTTTTTATATCTTTATCTTCTTATATTTATTTTTTTTTCTTTTATAAAATTTCAATTGTAATCTATGTTTCTTCTTGTTGGTATTCTACTTTATTTTTAAAATTAATTTTTTTTTATGAAAATAATTGGACCCTTCAACATTTAAATCTAACCTAACTAAATAATTTTGGTTCAGTCCAATTTGATTCCAACAAAAATACAATCTAATTAACTTTATTTTTTTTTTTAATTTTTTTTTTTTTTTGATAAAAAAATCTGAAAACTCAAAAATATGTATGCACATTCCTAATTAAGATGGATTGATATAAGTTAGAAATAAAAATAATTCAAAGACTAGAAAGATGGATTTCAAGATTTTTATGAATTAAAACTACAATAACATTTTTTAGATTTTTTTTTTTTGAATAAATCTATATTATAAGCATCTTAATCAAATAATTAGAATGGAGTATTGATAAAAATGATGATATATATATATATATATCGTATTTAATTATGATTGCTAAATACCAAATTTAGTTTTTAGAGGTTTTTTTTTTAAAAAAAATATCCTTTCAAAACATATTACTATAATACTTTATAAATAATTATAATTACAATAAATAAAAATTAATGTTACAAAAAAGGGAAAATTTTTGGTATTTTTTTTTAATTTAAAAAAAAAAATTGTATATATAGAGAGACAAAATTAGTATTTAAGTAACACATGTATAATTACGATACTCATTATGGTGAAATTATTATTATAATCATTTTATAAGTAATTATATATATATATATATATATATATATATATATGTATTTTAGTAGACTAGAGTTCCTTTTCCTATTTGGAAACCAAAATATTGTGATCTTGAAATATTATTGGTAGTTTCCAAAATCTAAATAGCGGTTATTATTTCCTAACGGCTCTTTCTTTCTAAAGTATAAACAAGAAGAATAGAGAATAGGATTAGGAAAAAGATTGGCGCTTTCTTCTTTCTAAACTGTAATAGGAATAGGAAAAAAAGATTTTTGCGCTTTCTTTCTGTAATTATATATAAGAGGAGTTTGTGTTACAGAAAAAGCAAAAATCAGTCATCAAAAATAATTAGTAATGAGTCAAAGCACTAATACCTCTGATCGTCAACTGAATGGACGTCGGCAACCTGCTGCAGGAGCAGAGATTTCCCGCGGCGTCTCAGGCAATAATGTCCATGAATTATCATCATCATCGCTGAGGAGAACATTGTTTCGGTGTCCTCATTGCAACATCGTTATTGTTCATTATCACTACCTGTACTCAATTTCTTTTCAGAGTCTGCCGTTGTGGTGTTTTAATTGCCAGACCTTTAATCCGCAATGGCAATTTGTGGTTACTGATTACTATCAAGCGTTGGAAAATTGGATGAATGTTCAATTTTCAAGAGAAAATCAGAACAGAGAGTGCGGCCGCCGCCAGTTTCGCAAGAACAGCTGAGATAGAAAATAATGGCGGTTGGAGTATGGATGATCAACAACGGTGGGAATATTTGATGAATGTTCAATTGTATGAATATCAGAACAGTAGTGCCGCCCAAAGAACAGAGGAGGAGGAGGTAGACAACGATGGCGGGAATGATTATCTACAAGAAATAATCTGGAAATATTTGATCACAAGAGATTGTAGAAAGTGCGGAAACAAAGAAGAAGAAGGGGAAATGTGTGTTATTTGTCAGAACCAGTTCAAAGAAGACCGAAGTTTTCAAACGGCTTGATTGTGGACACGACTACCATTATGAATGTATAAGCCAATGGTTGTTGCATAAAAACTCTTGTCCTCTTTGTATTTGTACAATTATCCCATCAGATTTTGAGTCTGATTTTGATTTTGTTTTCAACTTCGATTGATTTGATATTTTTTAATTAATAGGTAAGAAAATATTTTCATGGTAATGTAGAGTATAGAGATAGCAGTTATGGGAAATGAGTTATGGTTAAAGAGATGGTTTTGAGATTAATGAATGATTGAATTGAATTGCTGAACTGAAGTTTTTTTTTAAGAAATGAGAATCGCAGAAACTAGTGGCAGGCTGTGTACGCCCCTTCTTCTCTTCTCTTCTCTTTGTTCTTTGTAAAACAGGAATATAAATGACATTCTTGATTTGATTTGTGTCCATTAAGCTTACCATTGATGTATCTTACCATATATATGGATAGAACTTACCATTGCATCCATGAACCTTACCAATTGACTAGATTTAGCCAATTTGTGAATAAAACTTACCATTTTTCTTCGCATGAAAAACTGACCTATTCGATGTTTTTGCAAAAAAATAATAATATTTTTTGTATTTAGTAGTAATTTTCAACCATAAAATTTTTGACTAAAAATCATTAAAATTTACTTTGCCTTTGCAAAACTTACCATTGTTATAGCATCTTACCATTTTTTTAATTACTATCTGATTTCTGCATCAAGCAACATATTGAGGCATCTTACCATTTTTTTTTCCCATGAACCTTACCATTGGGCAGCATCTTACCATTTTTTGAACAAAACTTACCATTTTTCCCATGATTAACCTTACCATTGAGATGCAATCTTACCATTTTTTGAATAATTTTACCATTTTTACCTACCATTGAACGAACCATTTTTTTGAACAAAACTTACCATTTTTCCATACATTACCATTGATACATCTTAATTTTGAAACAAAACTTACCATTTTTTCCATGAACCTTACCATTGAGGCATCTTACCATTTTTTGAACAAAAACTTACCATTTTTCCATGAACCTTACCATTGAGTAGCATCTTACCATTTTTTGAATAAAACTTACCATTTTTCCCATGAACCTTACCATTGAGTAGCATCTTACCATTTTTTGAACAAACTTACCATTTTTCCCCATCAACCTTACCATTGGGGCATCTTACCATTTTTTTGAACAAAACTTACCATTTTTCCCATGAACCTTACCATTGAGTAGCATCTTACCATTTTTTGAATAAAACTTACCATTTTTCCCATGAACCTTACCATTGAGTAGCATCTTACCATTTTTTGAACAAAACTTACCATTTTTTCCATGAACCTTACCATTGAGGGCATCTTACCATTTTTTGAATAAAACTTACCATTTTTCCCATGAACCTTACCATTGAGTAGCATCTTACCATTTTTTGAATAAAACTTACCATTTTTCCCATGAACCTTACCATTGAGGCATCTTACCATTTTTTGAACAAAACTTACCATTTTTTCCATGAACCTTACCATTGAGTAGCATCTTACCATTTTTTGAATAAAACTTACCATTTTTCCCATGAACCATACCATTGATGCATCTTCCCTTTTTTTTGAAAAACTTACCATTTTTTTACCATTGAAGCATCTTACCATTTTTGTGTATAAAACTTACATCCATTTTTAACAATCGAGAACTTTCTCAAATATTAAAATCAAGTTTTTAATACTTATATTATTACTTTAATAAATATATTAGGTACGAAAAATTAGCTTTTATTATATGAATTGAATAAAAATCATATTTTTAAAAAAACTAATTTAAAACTAATAATTTTATTGATAAGTTACTATATTATCTTTATTTCTTATTATTCTATTAACTAACTTTTTTCAAATGTATAAATAGTAAAGAAAATAGCAAGATGTTTTAGTTTATTCAAATAGTACAATTTATAAAGAAAATGGTAAGGAGTTTTAATTTCTTCAAATAGTAAAATTTATAAAGAAAATGGTAAGATTTGTTCAAAGAATAGTAAGATGTTTTAGTTTCTTCAAATAGTAAGAAGATTTATAAAAAAAAATGGTAAAATCTGTTCAAAAAATAGTAAGATGTTTTAGTTTCTTCAAATAGTAAGATTTATAAAAAAAATGGTAAGATGTTATAGTTTTTTCAAAGAGTAAGATTTGTGAATAAAATGGTAAGATTCTTATCAATGGTAAGGTTCATGGCAAAAATGGTAAGTTTTGTTCAAAAAATGGTAAGATGCCTCAATGGTAAGGTTCATGGAAAAAATGGTAAGTTTTGTTCAAAAAATGGTAAGATGATACTCAATGGTAAGGTTAATGGGAAAAATGGTAAGTTTTATTCAAAAAATGGTAAGATGCTACTCAATGGTAAGATTCATGGGAAAAATGGTAAGTTTTATTCAAAAAAATGGTAACATGCTACTCAATGGTAAGGTTCATGAGAAAAATGGTAAGTTTTCTTCAAAAAAAGGTAAGATGCTTCAATGGTAAGGTTCATGGGAAAAATGGTAAGTTTTATTCAAAAAATGGTAAGATGCTACTCAATGGTAAGGTTCATGGGAAAAATGGTAAGTTTTATTCAAAAAATGGTAAGATGCTACTCAATGGTAAGGTTCATGGGAAAAATGGTAAGTTTTATTCAAAAAATGAAGATGCTACTCAATGGTAAGGTTCATGGGAAAAATGGTAGGTTTTTTCAAAAAATGGTAAGATGCTACTCAATGGTAAGGTTCATGGGAAAAATGGTAAGTTTTATTCAAAAAAGGGTAAGATGCTACTCAATGGTAAGGTTCATGGGAAAAATGGTAAGTTTTATTCAAAAAATGGTAAGATGCTACTCAATGGTAAGGTTCATGGGAAAAATGGTAAGTTTTATTCAAAAAATGGTAAGATGCTACTCAATGGTAAGGTTCATGGGAAAAATGGTAAGTTTTATTCAAAAAATGGTAAGATGCTACTCAATGGTAAGGTTCATGGGAAAAATGGTAAGTTTTATTCAAAAAATGGTAAGATGCTACTCAATGGTAAGGTTCATGGGAAAAATGGTAAGTTTTATTCAAAAAATGGTAAGATGCTACTCAATGGTAAGGTTCATGGGAAAAATGGTAAGTTTTATTCAAAAAATGGTAAGATGCTACTCAATGGTAAGGTTCATGGGAAAAATGGTAAGTTTTATTCAAAAAAATGGTAAGATGCCTCCTCAATGGTAAGGTTCATGGGAAAAATGGTAAGTTTTATTCAAAAAATTGGTAAGATGCTACTCAATGGTAAGGTTCATGGGAAAAATGGTAAGTTTTATTCAAAAAAGGTTAGATGCTACTCAATAATGGTAAGGTTCATGGGAAAAAGGGTTTTGTTCAAAAAAATGGTAAGTTTTAAATTTAAAATGGTAAGATGCCTCAATAACTGTAAGGTTCATAGGGAAAAAATGGTAAGTTTTTTCAAAAAAAAATAAGGTAAGATGCTACACAATGGTAAAAAGGTGTAGGAATGATGGGAGAAAAATGGTAAGTTATTATTCAAAAAATGGTAAGATTATTAAGGGAAAAATGGTAAGTTTTATTCAAAAAATGGTAAGATGCTACTCAATGGTAAGGTTCATGGGAAAAATGGTAAGTTTTATTCAAAAAAATGGTAAGATGCTACTCAATGGTAAGGGTTCATGGGAAAATGGTAAGTTTTATTCAAAAAAATGGTAAGATGCTCCCATCAATGTGTAAGGTTCATGGGAAAAATGGTAA